>JAPZEA010000025.1:14503367-14514511 GCA_029783685.1 Heniochus monoceros | reverse complement strand
ATTACTTCTGGTATGCCCTGATTGTGTAATTAGCATGTCAATGATACTAGACACCAAACTTGCCACACTGTAGAATGTATGTATCTGACATTGTGATATCTTCTTGCGGAGGTGTCTGCATCACTGCTACAGAGCACACAGTAGATACTGCCTTATTTTTCAGCTTGCTCGTGTTCCACTACAGCCTCCACTCCACAGTGTATTTTTACATAGAGCGTGCCTTCAGCCTTCCTGAAAAGCTCAACGTTGATGCTCCATTTTTCTGTTGACACTCAAAGACAACCTCCATCTGTGCCCAGACAGAGCAAGTTTGGTCCAGGCCTTAAGTCTGTGCAGGCTTCCTCCACTTGTGGGATGAGAAACACTCCTGTTGCCCACCTCATCTCAGCCTTTAGTTTAGGCATTGAAGGGCAAGAAGCCTCAGAGGACCTAATTTACTGTTGGGAAAGGAATTGTGTTGCTGCACTGTCTCTTCAAGAAAAGAAAGAAATGCTGGCAAATTTATAAGCTACATAACTAAAGTACTCAGCAAACACACACTCTCTCTCCTCCCATGTGCTGTGTGTGTGTGTGTGTGTGTGTGTGTGTGGGTCCACCAGAGCCCCCTGTCCCTTTGAAACCACAAGTCTCATGACTCCAAACATGAGCTTGAAGCTTTATGTGATGCTGGAATATGCACAAAAGCAGCCAGAAATACACATGAACTCCTCTCGCCCAGCAGATTCTGCCAGAAGCTCAGCCTTTGAATCAGATGGTCATCTTGCCTTCACTGCCACAGAAAAGGGCCTCGTTGGACTTGGGTGAGTGTATGACACAGTTCAGTGTTTCACTAACTAGAGAGGAGCATTTGAAAGATCTGTTTGCCTTCGCAGTGTGACTAAAATCATCCATGTGTTGATACTCGCCCTGGAGCAGGAAAGACAGCTTTCTACCTGGTAGTTACCAGTGAGACAAATCAACTTCATATCAACTTTTATTCATACAGCAGATATTTCCCCGTCTCAGAACACCAACGGAACCTGTGAGTTGAACAAAACTCCAACTCTGTTCGATTTTACACCATGAGCGAGAAGGCACCGAGGTCTTAAAGCTTACACTTAAAGCTGTCAGATGACTTTAGCCCTGCAATCAGGTTGCAGCTGATTTTTTCTTCCTGTTGGCGCGCGTTTCCTTTGCATTCCAATCACATTAAAGACATTTCTGTTTGAATGGACAGACCGCATGGTGGAGCAGTGGCTAGCATCGCCATCTCACGGTTGAATCTGCCACGTCATTTTTCTCAGGGTGACTGCTTGGCTAACCTCCTTGCGTTCTGTTTTTTCTCCCATAGTCTGATGACATGCAGGTCAAGTGGGTAAGAGACTAACATTTCTGTTTATGTATACTGTAATAGAATAGATGCATGGATATGCATGGACTGAATTTGTTATCCAAAGGACAGCCACTGTCCTATCACTGGAGCATTCATCCCTACACCTTAGCTGTGATCTCTGGCTTGACTTACTGCGCTCTGTGGTATTTGTGTTTTGAACGACCTTTCACAAAACACAACAACGTTTCAGAAAAAAACGACAACATTTTGTTGTGTTTCGACCCTCAGGGCCACGATATTATAGCCCATTTTTATGTGTTTATAAACTTAACTCTAAAGCAACAGGTGCTTGGACAGGTAGACACGTGAGGCCCTAGCAGCATAAGATCTTGTCTTTTCTCTGACGGTGCAATAAGCTCAAGTGTTCCTTGAAGGAGTGAGATGGTGGAGTATTAAACAAATGCTGCATTTGTCTTTGTGTATGAGTTTCCCTCCTGTTGCACAATTTGCACAGGTTTCTTGCAACCACTTTATTTATACAGTTTGCTCTATATAGCTTGTAGTAGTGCCTATAGAGTTGTGGCAGGTCCTGGTCCTACAAGGCTTGTTTTGCAGCATGGACACCAGTTTGAACTAGAAAAATAAACGTTGTTAGTCGTGATTGATTGAAAGTGATGGCTAGCATTCATTATGACAACTCTTATTTGGGTCTGCTTGTGAGGAGAAGTTCAAAATTGCTTGAATAAACATGTAGTGAAAATGTGTGTAATAGCATGTAATCTGAGTCAGTCTTAGAGAAAATAATGCAGCCACGAGTTTCTGGTAGTGCTGAGACCTCTGCTCTCTGTCTCCCACTCTGACAGCCTCTTAGATGAATGCTTTCTGCTTTCTGGAGCTGACTTTGTTGTTTTCCCAGGCAGCCATGTGCAACTAGGCTAATGAGTACATTTAGCTGGAAAATGCTGAGGTAACACTTTCATCACACTGTGTGCACGCGCGCGAATGTGTGTGCGCACGCAGCCGTGGATTTGTGTATGCGTATGTGTGTATATCATCTGTTTATTAAGGTCACAGTGAGAGATTGAAGTTTGAACTGAAAAACTAATTAGAGAGCTCATCCTGCTTCTTGGATCACACCTTTCTAGTCACGACCACCTCTTCCTCTGCCTCTAACTCACCCCACTCCCTCTTTACCTCTCTTTCTGTCTAACCTTCCCTCGATCACTT
Organism: Heniochus monoceros; assembly: GCA_029783685.1. Taxonomy (NCBI): domain Eukaryota; kingdom Metazoa; phylum Chordata; class Actinopteri; order Chaetodontiformes; family Chaetodontidae; genus Heniochus; species Heniochus monoceros. The sequence continues at coordinate 14,511,972 of JAPZEA010000025.1, read as the reverse complement.
TCTGGCTGCCTTCCACTTTTACCCCCTTTCTACTACTGTCCTTCCCTTCCATCCTTCTTCTCATACCTCATTTCATTTTCCTCCTGAGGTATTCTTTATTTTCATTGTATCCACCTCTCTATGTAAATGGAGTAACAGGCGTATTGTGGACATATTTCAGCTATTTTGAGGCTGATGTTGTTGCTGTTGTCTGACAATTTGTCCGTGCTTCTTGGTAGTTTTGGTAAACAAAAGTGCTGTTGTTGCAGCAAAAAGTCAGAAGTTGGATTTTTTTTGTGTGTTAACTGGACAGCAACTGGACTGCAACTGGAACAAATCTGCAGCTGTCCTTTTCATACAGCAACGTCATAAAGCTGATTTGCAGGAATGGCTTATTTCTTGAAGACCTGCAGTGTAAAGTGTCACACTCTGGAATAAGATTTAATTCCCTCCAACCGTGTTTTTAAAACATTGCCTTCAAGTAGAAGTCTCACACAAATGATATTTTTGGAGAGTGCCTCTGCAGTAGCTTGTGTGACTGAGCTGCAGTCTGTGCTCCTCATCTTAAAGAAGAAAGAGACACTGAACCTGAGGCAGTGACTTTGGCCCTTCTGCCCCTCGGAGTGAGTCACCACAGAACAAATGACTTGGATGGATTTGCAGATTGCAAAAATATAAAATGCATTTGCTGTTGTCCAATCCAGTTAAAGGTAGGCCCATAATCAGGGAGAAAAAACACTCAACTGAAACGTGACTGGTTGCCCTTGTTAAACCCAGAGGACAAAGGATCTGAGTGTGTTTCAGTTCTTCACTCTGCTGCAGCTCCACCGAGAAAGAGAGAGTTGCTTGTTTGTGCACTTTGTGCTGTTAGTCTAATTATTTAGATTTCTAATCTGGCATTAGTGTGGCCACTTCTTCACTTTTTCTCATCCTGTTGGGTCTGCGTCTCTGCTCTGCTGATGCCTGTCCTCTGTGCATCTGTTCAGTGCTGCAGGAGAAGTCTTTCTCCCCCTCACTCTGCACTTGTTTTCACAAATTACGAGTTGCAGAAGTCCTTGCAGTGGAGCTGTATGCAACAACATAAGTTTTTGACTTCTAATTATTCATAATTATAGCAGATTTTATTACAAACAGAGTGTTAAATGAAAAGTTGATGCAAAAACAGGCATAAAACTGAGTTTGTATTGAAAATGTGATAATGTGTTTTGCTGCAAAGTTCAGCATAACAGTGAGGAAACACGTTTTGATTTAGAGCATATCATGAACAAGGGTGTATATTAGGTTCATACTAGTTCATGGTTATTGTATTATGAACACTAATCAACTACAGTATTGTTTACAGACCTCAATCAAATGTAGATCAACTGTTTTTCAAATAGTAGCATCTCTCCCCACACTTAATAGTAGGCAATCACCTCCAACGGGGGTTATTGCATTAGCTAGGAGGAAAGCAAACCATGTTATTGTAACCCAAATGAACCACTTCTTTGGGGAGCACAAATGAGTGTAACTTAACCACATTGACCACAATAACACAAAGCATGTTTTAACAAGTCTGTGGAGGTAACACCTGACATCACTCCAGTCTAAAATACAGAGCTGAGGTCCTTTCTGCAAAACAGGTGTTTCAACAACACGTCAGGTGGAGATACAGACACTATCAAACAGAGCGTATCGCCTCATGTACGTACACCCACGCAGATGCACACATGAACATGCATAGGCAAGTATACATAAGTGCACAGAAACACTCAAATCTGATACTCATTCATCAAAGACTGCTGTTTCCAGATGGACACTGTAGTATGTAGAGCATCCAAATGCCAGGCTCCGCTCGCAGTTCTTCTTCTTGTTTTTTATTTATATATTTTTGTCTTGTCTATTGTTGTAGTGCCAAGTTATTTACCCCTAGCTGCCGAAGCAAGGACTAAACAGTGCATATGCAATGGTTGTTATCGCTGCTAATTTGATAATAATATGCATTATGTAGATTTGTCCTTTTTACAAACCCTTGACACACATCACTTTTTATTATCCCTGCAGCAGTTCATTCTTATTTTGTTTCATTATGAGAGCCATTTGGGGTGAAAAGCTTGTTTCTCGTTTATTTGGTGTAAAAATGTAAAAACCCCAGAGCTGCTGCGAGATGGCAAGAAGAGACAGCAATCAGTGTAGCTATGCAAGGATTCCCACATCCGCTGTAAGATCGGTTTTATGTTGTTGGCTGTGTCAGCCACTCCCCGTCTCCTCTTTCTGCGTTTCCATCTTCTGTCTCCCTCTATTTTCTGCACAGCTCCTCTTTCCTCTCATTTTCACCCCTCTAATCATATACTTGTATCTCTCTTGTGTGCGTTTGAGGAGGAGGGAGGGGCGGCTACAGTAATAAGACCATTAATCATTGAGAATAATTCGCAGAAAAATCAGCCAACCTTGTTGAATTTGACAGCCACCATATTGGATCTGTATGCTGTAACATAATATATGGTCAGATAAGAAGCTTTGAGTGTGACCCATGAGCTGTTTTTGCAGTATTCTGCACATTTATGTGAGTCTTTGTCCAAATTTGCTGTAACTTTCGTCTAAACCTATGCATTTGTGAGTTCTTTTCAATTCCATTGTCCTCTTTTCAGGGTAACAATTGACCAACGTCTAGTCTTATATTGTTTTCTGTGCATCATGCTCCCAAAGTGTTCAGATCTTGTACATAGTGTATATGCGTTTCCTTCCCTAAACCTAAACTAGAACATCAGAGCTTCATGGCTGCCAGTTCCATCCTTACAAAACAAACCATCTGGCCACTATAGGACTGATTTCAACAGCAGCTATTCTTCCATTAAAATAAACTCTAATCAATCCTGTTTGCCTTCACAAGATCTTTCACCATGTGGGAGCCTTTATGTGTGATAGTTAGAACCTAAATGCAGTCCAAAGTGTAATAAAACATATTCCTGGTAGTTTTTGCTTGTAGATCATTTCCTCAACTTTGCACATGAACAATGTAAACCTTCGCTCCATGTTGCCTTTACCCAGAGCACCCCGCTCATTTGTCGACATGAAACTCAGATCAAACCGTCAAGATAGGCAGCACGGATCAAATATGAATCAAGATTCTGTTACTGCATTTCATATTTCTTGCCTCAGATGTTCTCGGAAACATACTATAGTACACTGCTGAGCTGTTTTATATGACAACGTTTGCCATCAGGCCGTTGCTTGAAACCAGATGAGCCAAAACCAAGCACGACCCAACTCGCAGTACGTCACTCACCAGCGTTTAGTGAGTGTAGTGAGCGTTTAGTGACCCAGTGCAGCACACTGAATTCTGGTTGTCGAAGATTTTCTACTTTTTGAGCAAAAGAGAATACCACCGCCCCTTTTTTCTCTGTTTTCGCAGGTCACGTTGCACCAATTTCACAAGTATTTGCAGCTTTCTACTGCAAATACATCCTAGTTTTATGAAAACTTAACTTAACTTTTGAATGAAACATAATGTGAGGCTTCTGAAGACTAACAGGTGGTGGTTAGGTAGTAACAGTTTAGCAGTGTTGTACCACAAATTAAACTTAAATCATGAAGGTCATCACAGAGGCTATTTTTCACAGCCTTGATTAATGGCTGAGTGGAACTGCCCACCCGACGAGGGTTTGTATTTGGCAAATTTGCTATTGATTTACATAATCATAGCAGCGCCCACCCACTGAAACCCTCAGAGGCAGTCGAGCAGATGCTCCTCATCTACAGCAAATGTGTTTAACTACATAAAATGCCGCTATTTAAACATTTAAACCATGGTGGAGATTTAAAACCTCATGTGTGATATGAAATTTTTAAAAAAAAACGTTTCATAGAAACTTTTTTTGCTGCTTTCAACTAAGTGTCGAGTCACATATTGTTTCAAAGGGCTTTTTTCTGGTCGTTGCCCACATGAGCGCTGTTTTAATGAGCTTGGTTCCCAGACGGAAATGTTTCAAAAACCTCTGTCAAGGGGATTAATAACTTTGGAGAAGGGAGCTGTATTAATAAGAATGTTGGGTGTGTGTTGTAGCAAATTTATCAGCAAGAGCACGCTGCTATGCATTTTGTACTCAGCTATGTTTGTGACTGCCTGTGTGTGTGTGTGTGTGTGTGTGTGTGTGTGTGTGTATACATGTATTACTTGCATTATGGGGACATAAATCTGTTGACACAGTCACACTGTGGGGACTCGCCTTCCTTATGGGGACAAAATGCAAGTCCCCATAACGCAGACCATTAAACTTCAGGACTTGGGTTAAGGTTAGGGTTCGGGTTAGGCACGTAGCAGCTATGGTTACAATGAGTCTCCAGGAAATGAACGTCCCCAAAAGCGATGGAGTGTGTGCGCGCCTGTGTGTGCGCGCTACGCACCACCAATAATATTGTTGTTGCTATGGAAAGGGCAATGTCACGCATGTATACAGGCACACACACACAGCGCAGTAATGTTACACATGAAGGGTGTCAGTAATGGGATTCTGGTCAGGCCAGTGTGACCATGCTGTACTGAGCTAAGGTCATTGATACCATATCAGTGGCAGAGAGAAAGAGAATTTGGGGGGGGGCACAAATAGATGTGTGAGAGAGGAAAACAAAGGAACACACTGGCAGAAAGCAGCTGTGAAAGAAGGGAGTATGGGGGAATAAAGGAAAGAATGTTTTGAACAATTTGTCATTTTTAGTTGGTGTTGGTTTTCTGGTGAGATCTAGTTTCCATACATAAAGTAGTGCAGCCCTCGGGTCTCATCCATTACACACAGTTTCCTTTTTTTTTTTAACCTCTCTACTTTTTTCTTATCTTTTCACCTCTCCTTTCCTGGCTCTCCTTCCCCTCCACTTCTGTTTCTCTCTTTGGCTCCTGTCCTCCACCAATCCTCCTCTCCTCTCCTCTCCTCTCCTCTCCTCTCCTCTCACACCTCCTTAGACAGGGCTATTTTCTGCCTGTCAGGCAGTTTGCAGACAAGCACTGTTTTCTACCCTGGTGAGACTCTTTTCAGTGTGTCTGTCTGTTCACACATACTGTACAAGTGGCCATTTGTTTCATGTTTGCATTCGTGTCTATGACTGCGCGTGTTTGTGTGCGTGAGACAAAAGCGCAGCACATTTCATAAGTGGCCATTTGCTTCCTGTGCATGTATACCTGCATGTGTGTGCGTGCGTGTGCGTGTGTGTGCATGTGTGTATGTGTGTGTGTGCGTGTGTGTTCCCCTGTTGTGACAGGGTTGAAATCCAAGCTGACATCCCCTTCTCCCTGCAACAGCATATGCCCCACAGCAAGACCACTGGGAGACAACAGAGAGAGAGAAAGAGGGAGGGAGATGGAGAAGGAAGGGGATGAGAGTGAGAGGGGGAGGGCAAAAATAGAGAGGTAAGGAGGGGAGGCAATGGGTAATGGGCTGCAAGGGGGAGAAGAGGATGGACGGAGAGATGTGATAGAAGGAAAGAGAGGAGAGAAATAGCCAAAGAGGAAGAGAGAGGAACAGGAAGAGAGCCACAGACTGAGACTAAGACGGAGGGAGAGAAAGCACCCCCACTGCATTCCTTTTCTAGTCCTGCTAGCGTTGGCATGTGTTAAATGTAAAGCTGCTGGCTGACTCACCATGCTACCAGCTCATAGTCAGCACTCTCGACTGCTCTCGTCTGACAGAGAGACGGGGGGAGAGAGAGAGAGAGAGAGGCTACCGGCTTAGATTCAACACTGTCTAGTTCAATGACGGAGGGAGAGAAAACAGAGGGAGAGGCCACCGGTAAATTACCAAAACTGTCTCTTCCCCATCCTGCTTCTTTAACAGCTTTTAAACACACAATCAGTCACGAAGCACGCAGCCTTTACCAGAGCTGTTCAGTACACAAACAGTTGAATGTTTAACACCAAATCCTCAAGATGAGTGCATTGAATCATCAGTGACCAAATTATTATCTTAACGCCAACAAGTCCCCCTAAATAAATAACAGAAGAGTTAGTCATTGTCTTCCATACAAGCATTTTCTGATGCCTCTATCGGTGGTACAGTGTAGTTTCTCAGTGCCTTCTAAAGCTGTAACAAATGGCAAAATTCCAAAAAAAATATTGATAAGACTGTTTTCTGATCTGCTACCACTGTAGTTAAGGTTTGGTTTGGTTAGGTTTAGACATAATAAATACTTGGTTATAAGTTACAGAGAAAGACTGTAGGCCAGGTTTAAAAAACAGCTTTATTAGGGAATGATTGTTGTCAAGGTTTAAAGGAGGAACATAGAGGTGCATGAAAGGTGCATAAAATCAAGCACGTAGACATAAAATCTCCATGGACGAACATTCAGAATGGGTTGTAAAGAGCTCCACTGTCACAGGATGCCACCTTTGCCACAAGTCACTTCATGAAATTGCGGCCCTACTAGGTCTAGATCTGTCAACTGTAATTGCTATTATCATGAAGGAGCAACAACAGCTCAGCCAGCCAGCAGTGGAAATATGTTCTTTGGAGTACTGATTCATGCTTCAGTATCTAGAAACTGATGGATGAATCTGGATTATGTGGATAGAAAGAGAACGCTACGTATGGGAATGCATAGTGCCTACTGTAAAGCTTGGTGGAGGAGGGATAATGGTCTGGGGATGTTTTTTAGGGTTTGCGCTCGGCCTCTTAGTTCCAGTGAAGGGTCTTTTTAATGCTGCAGGATATGGAGACAACTGGGCGCTTCCAACTTTGTTAAAATTAGTCAACACATATATCACACTAACCTCTGAGATGGCTGGCACTGCTTCTCTTTGGAAGGCGTCCGACGGTAATGATGATGATGATGATGCTTTTGTGTACTTTTCATTCCCTGAAACCTCTCGCCTCTCTTCAGATGTCACAGCAGGCTTTTGTTCTTCCAGAAGAGGAAAATGCAGTGTTTCCTCTTTCCAGTTGTCACTTGCCACAGCTTTAATTTCACTTCAAATGATTTCACATTTGAAAGCAGAGCTGGCTGGAGCTTGAGGTTCAGCTCTGAGATGTTCTTGGTAATGTCCACCATGAAGGTCAACTCACACAGACACTTGCCATCACTGAGTTTCCACATCAGGTTTTCCTTCATCTCTATGAATTACTCCAGACAAACTGGCACTTTGGACTCACCACAAGACCTGCCTGCAGAACACTGTCTCTGTCTGAATGCGGTCTTGTGAAAGCTGCTTGTTGTGCACCCAAATTCTGCCGAAGTGTCATTGTCATCCAAGCGCATTTCTTCTTGCATCTCATCCAGTTCAGCATGTTTGTAGCTGTAGTGACTCTGGAGATTGGCCTCATCCCCACAAACTAACGTAGGCACACTGGCACCTCTTTTACTTCAACAGAAAAAGTAATCGTTTGTCATTTCTCTTAGAAGGCACGACACTTTGCATCTCCTTACATTTTGTTGTCAGTCGCCATGATGTGACATCAGCCACTCCATGTATGGTGCTATGGTATGTTTGTATGGTGTTATTTCTTTATTGTTGGAGAAAAGTAGTTGCTTTTTTGTATTTCTGAATTGTCTTGCAGGCTGGATCAAATGATCTTTGGTCGCCTGAGTCTCACCACCCCTGGTTTTAGTAATTGTTCATTAACTGTTGGGTAACTGTTAGTTTCTTTCTGTTCTTCTGGACTCTTTGTATATGTTTACTAGATTTATTGCTGTGCTGTACCTGCTATGGCAACCTAATGTGGATGTTTCACTGGTGATTGTTTCTTCCTGGCATGAGGGACAATGTAATATGGAAAACAGTCTGTATGAATTCATTTTTACAACACCAGCTCTGAGCCCTCTTTATGTTAGCTCATCCTTTTCTGATTTGGAATCACTATCATTACATTTGCCGTGTCTTATCCACTGCTGTTTTCACATTTTCACAGTTGTTTCCAGTAAACACTTGAGAGGCCAACCTTTATTGGAAGTGTGTTTAGCTCGCTGCATAGCTGTGCACCTACACATAGTGAGGGCAGAGGAGCTCATATACTGCAGGCCGGCTTTCTGTGCTGAGCTGAACAGTTTGAACAAACAACAGGCTGAACGTACAGTACAGTACAGACTCCAAGACTGAACTGAAAGCAGTTCAAAGCAGTGCCGTAACATCAGCGCCAATGCTGTTTTAAAGGCTTACTGATATGTTTGGCAGCTGATGCTTTCTTTAATTTATACAGAGACATTAACTGCAAACAGACTGCAAAGATTTGTACAATTCAAATCAGCTATTAGCAGCAGTTATTCAGTATTTCCACCTCTGTTCTTTACACAGACCTATATGAAGTGCTGTAACAGCTTTGTAGCCAGTGTCTATTATAAATATGCCAGCTTTTAACATAAGAAACATGGCGAGGTCTTTCTGTTTCCTGTGCCAACTGATCCCGATTCAGAGTCCCGGGGACATGGCTGAGTGGTGGAGACAGGTTACAGTCATACAGTACAAAACTCAATTTTATTTTGATTGTCTTAAATTGGATGGATTACTATTTTTAGGATCTCATCATACCCAAACACTCAGATGAAATTAATAACCTCTCTGAGTGACTCACATGTCTCTTGGGCATGTTTGGAGGATCATAATAAAAGTATCTGTGAAAGGAAGAGAATAAAAAGGTAGATGTGGGTGGGGACGTGGGGGTTG
>JAPZEA010000025.1:14421098-14431334 GCA_029783685.1 Heniochus monoceros | reverse complement strand
ACTCCTCCTTTGGCCTATGGTTAATTGATTAAATCTGAAAATGAATACATGATTATAAACACACACACACACACACACACACACTGTCTTTCTCAGGGTTTGGTTCTTTGCAGCCCGATCTAGAAAATCAACTTACTTCATTAGTTAACTTAAATTAATCTGGAGGAACTACAGGATTGGTGTGCTTTTCAGGAAGTGATGAAGCCCAGTTAAGAATTTATAATGCAGTTGTATAATGTTCATAATGGATCCTTATGAGAAGATTTCACAGTCTGCAAAGTTGGATGTAGATTAATTCCCCTGGCATTTATTCTGTTGGAGCAGATGAGCATCACACGTGTTCACACTCTCCAAACATACAACGCTTGTACGTACAAACCGCTGCTGTGGTTGGAAAGGCGCTGAAGTGGCCTGTCTCTCTTTATGTGTATTTCCCTAAACTGTCTCTGACCCACAATGCCGGTTTGAGGGATATTTCTCTTCCCCTCTCTATCTTGGGGTAATTGTGTGAATCAGGAGAGATTGCATTTACCCAGACAGCTGAGTGGTGAGCTGGCAGGGTAATAAATGGCCTGATAACCAGCACTACTCTGATCCCTCTCAACGCAGAAATAAGAACAAAAAAATCATTACCTGCTTCAGACAGGCCTATCCTGCGATGTCGCATGTGATAAAGAGGGACATATTTCGGAAGCACAGAGAGGGGAAGGGGTGAGATGGGAGGAAGAAGGAAAAATGAAAGAAGGGGTGAGAGACAGTGAAGGGGTTATGAAGACGTTCCAGGTAACATTTTTATTTGTTTTACAGATTGGGCCATTTATTCAGGGATTTTGGAGCATAGAGCAGAACGATGGTAGTTTAAGTCATATGAAACGATGAATTGAAGTACTATCAGCGAACATCCAGCCGTGACTTCAGAGGGCAAATGGTTGACAAGGGTCCGGCAAAATCTATTTTACCTGTGAGCTTTAACAAGACATTAAAGGACATAGAATTTAAGTCATATTCTCTTTGTTTCTGTCCATTCTGCCTCTCTGTATACCTTTTTAAATGGCAAGATCAAGCGTATCAAGCAAATAATTAAATAACTGTACACACATACATACACACACTCATGGTCTCAGTAGTGTTTGCAAATGCAAGCTTTGGCTTTGAAACTGACATTACTTATTTAGCTTGCATTCATGTACAGTACAAAGGCAGCATCAGGTTGATGTTTTTAGGTTTTGTTTGTTCCAGGAATGAATCACATCACCACGAAGCAGGGGTGAGGTCTCACTGCAGAATGCAATTCCTATAAAATCAGGACAAATGTGCCAGTACCTCAGGATTAATCAGGAATAAAAATAGCCTTCAAAAATGAAACACTTCCTGCGCTTAAAACTGCTGCAATCAGTATTTTTTATATTAACAATTGGTGAAATGACTAATAATTTATCATCCCTTAGCTGATTGTTTTGGTCTTGTTTTGTTTTTGTTTTTTGTCCTGCAACCTAAGTGTTTGGATTCCCTCTCACTGCTCTCGTAGCATTATTTTCAGCTGCAGCAGACAGCAGAAAAAGCTCTAAAAACCCACTGTTCACTACCTGCTCAGCAGTAAACTGCACACAGACACAGTTATTGGCTAGCTGGTGAGCCTTTAGCAGGTAAGGAACCAGATATATGCCTCAGGAGTAGGTGGAAACCAAAAACAGAGCTAGAAGAGAGTGAATATTGGGCTTGGCAAACATGAAGAAACACAAACACAACTTCAAATGAATTTTAATGTTACTGCGTGTCTGCTGGTTGTTTAAATAGGAGACAAGGAGAGCAGCAAGTGTCCTAAAATAACACATTGCATTCAAGTTTTCCGTCATCAAACCGACAGTTAATTTAATCCAAACCACCATCTTTAAACCTATCCACGTTGCTTTTGTCTCTGTGGTAACATTGTCACATGATAAAACTTTAAGTATTTTTCAACAGTGATTTGTAGCGGTGCACAGACAAATGACGTCATCCTGTCGACTGGGGCGTCAGATCAGAAAATACATGTATTTGTTGTTCTAGAAAGCACAGATAAATGTCAAACAAAGTATTTTGTTATTTAATCAAGAAGACCTGTCGGCAAATGGGCAACTGTTTGCTGACACTTCTACTACATCAACTTTAAAGTTAATAATATGTCCATGTTGTGTCCACAGCTTGTTTTCACTGCCCCCTAGTGGCAAAAAGATGCATTTTTTTATTGCAGGTTTATAATAATGTCAAGAACTACTGAAAAACATGAATCCTGCAATTTGTTAAAATATGGTTAACTTCCTGTCAATACGCCAAACAATAAACTATTTACAGGCCTTATTGTTGGCAACATGGGTCAGGTGTATTTTTCTATTGAAAACCTGAAAAAGAAACTAACATTGTTTCTCAGTGGATTCAGACGCTCGGTGCTCTTCCTCCCCTCCCTCCTCCTCCTCCTCCTCCTCCTCGCTGAGTGTTTCCAATATTATCAGAGGTTTCATTCTTTTATTCCATCCACACCACTAGTGTGCCTAATCTGTCTCTCAGACAGTCACTCATACACACACGTTCACACGCACATGCACGGGCTCACATGATCACAGACAGACACCACCGCCCTGCAGGGCACGCGCACGACACCAATTCACGCTCAGAGTCGCACACAGCCGGTCTGTATGTATCCCTGAGGCGGTGCTGCAGCATCAGTAGCCGCCTGATGTTTCATCAGCAGGACGACACATTACTATTCTAACACTCCACTGTTCAAATGTTCTAATGCTTTGTCAATACTGCTAAATCAACTTTATATGCCTCCTGAGGGCATACAGTTTACAAACACACTTCTGTTATGAAGAAATTAAATGACCTTTGAATGAACCCATTACATGAGCATCTTTTTTATTCTCATATAATGTGTTTTTGTAGAATAAGTGTTAGGCCCTTTTCCCATTTTCTGAGACTATTTTCATGTTGTTTTTGCTTTATGAAACAGCACAGACTGAATAGCTTGTGCACGAGCCCTCCGAGGCGCCGCGATCTCTGCGTCGCCACATTCAACTCGACTTCAGATCTGACTCAAGTTTCCCAACACAAGAGCACGACACATACTCGTATAAAGTGTGCTCAGCCTCAGGACTGATGTGAAAATAATTTTTGACAGGAAGTATGTGAAGGTAAAAAATGCATTTGCATAAATGAGGTGGGGAAAGCTGTGAGAAGGAGAACTGTAGAGGTGAGTGCTGAGTGAGGACTTGACTGTTTCTAATTCTGGGACGCAGGCAGTGAGGTTTGTCTCAAGGGTTTTCCCCACTGTTTGGAGGGTGTTATGTGAAAATGTCGCCGCTATTGTGCGTTTTGTGTGGCAGTGACCTTTTATGGATCGCAAGGATGCGCGAGCTCCGCTGTGCAAAGGAACAACACTGCTGAAAGCAAATTATGTTTATGCAATGAAATATATAAACTATCCTGTACAGATCGTTTCACATTTTCCCTCATGAGGTCAGCGGGAAAAAATGATGTTAGTGTCACTTAAAGGCATGTTGACTGACCCATCTCCTCGTTTCTATACTGTCCACACGTTTCCCTCAAAGCTGGAAGTTGCTCACTCTGACTTTTGTGACATTTCACAGTGGAAATTCTGATAATAAAAAGAAGCTATACTCCAAACAATGGGGATCATAATTGGTATCATACTGCAAAATCTATAACTCTCAGTATAAAACGTGTTCATTACATTTTATTACTACAGAAACACAAGAAAACAGCTCTGTCTCAGTGGTGGTAAAATTAGCTTTGTTATCCATTTATTTGTTTTAGCGTTAACTCAACAGTAGCTGCTAATTGAATATGTGCAATTAATTTGCAACATTGGGATGAAAATGCCTGTAAACTAAAGAAATTCAAGTGGAATTCAGATCAGCAGAAGTGATTTAGCAGATGCAGGAGACGAAGCAGCGGCTGATCTATGAGGTAAGTAACACCGAAACACAAACGCACAACTTAGTGGTGGGCTGGACTACTAATAATGTTTGACAAATGAACCAATTTAAGAAGATGTCTGAGAACTTTCCCAATGATAAAGAGTGATTAGGACCAAGTCCCGGTGAGGAAGAAGATTTATACTGAAATCCCTCTTTGTTAATTGAATCAAATCACTCTCCTTAAAAGTTATTTGTAAATCAAGCACCACTTTCTCTTGTTTTATGCAAGTCTGTGTTCTATTTTAAATAGTGCTAATTATAAAATGACCATATGATCATCCATATGGCTCATTCTAATTGCATCTCTTCTTATCTGTCATTACACACTGATAATAAGCCACAGCTTCTCTGTGTTTATACCTGTTCTCTTTCAGTCCACTGTCTCTGAGTTAATGGAGGAATCTGAGAAACAAATAAAAATATCACCTGGACTCGTTCCATCATCCCCCCTCTGTCTCACTCCTTATCATCTATTTGCCAACTTCTCTATTATTATCTCTCTGTTTATGCTTGTTTGTTTGTTTACTTCTTTCTTTCTTTCTGCCCTCCTCTCTGAAGATGCGGGTTTCCTGCCAAGACATCCCTGTCCTCCATAACATCACCCCCATGGATGCCAGAAACCTGCAGAGATAAATTGAAAGTGTGTTATTTACCAGTGGCCATGGGTGTGAGGGCTAAAAGAAAACTGCCTGGTCCAAAACCTTTTAAAGGAATACTTTGACATTTGGGGAAATATGCCTGTTCACTTTCTCGCCGAGATGATCAGCTCTGGTGGCTGGAGGTGATTAGCGTAGCTTAGCGTAAAGACTGGAAGTGGATCAACCATAGCCTGATCAGGTGTATCTCCTCTGTTTACCTGTACACAAACAGAAATGTGAAAACACCAGTTTCACGAGGCGTTAGGTGCTGGATTTATTTCTTGGTGAGCAGCAGCTGGGTGCAGTGACTTCTCAGACTCTGGGTAAATTTATCCAACACAGACTGGGATTAACTAATGTTTATCAAAGAATAGTTATAGCAGGTAACTCCTCGTAAAACCACAAATTGCTTTTATATATACATATATATCTGTTTGTGAATGTATTCAACACGATATATAATTACTACATAATATATAATATAATTAATGAATTTGTTACTTTCGGACAGAGGCTAGCGTTTCCCCTGTTTCCAGTGTTTATGGTGAGCTAAGCTAATCACCTCCTGGTTCAAGCTTTATACTGAATGCACAGACATGAGAGTGACATCAGTCTTTTCATCTAACTCTCAGAAAGAGGCGCATTTCCCAAAATATATGACAGTGTTTTTAAAGGTCACCAATGTTTTATGATAAAATAGTTAAAGATTAAGTATTTCAAAAGCATTAGAATATTAAAATAGCCGCCCACTACATCCTTTCTCACTTCCCTGGACTTCACCAGGCTATTTGACCAGAGAGTTACCACTTTATTTTAGGAGCACTGTGATAAATAACAAGCAGGTATGTTATGTCTGCTTTTATATTGTGTTTCTGACACTGTGTACTGGGTATTTTTTTCCCCTGTTGTACCGAAGACAAATTCCACCGACTCTGGTTTTGGGACCATTAAAAGTGAAGTGAGATGAAGTGAAAGTACTGCTTTTTTTGTTATATGGTCACCCTGTAAATATCAAATAATGACCTTCAGCGAAGCATCTTGTCATTTACTACAAGAGATGCCTCATAAACTATTCAGCAGTGGTGTAAGAAGTATTCAGAACCATTACTTAAGTAAAAGTACCAATACAGCAATGTAAAAATACTCCATTACAGAGACACCAGATATATCTGAGGCATCATATTTAAAACACAAATCTGTTTTTAAGTTTTTGGACTTTTTCTCTAATCTTTCATTTTTAGTGAGATATTGGATCATTTGAACATTTCTTGAAATGAAATCATGAGAAATCGTGAGAAGTTTAGAGGGAAAAATCAGTATTTGGTGGAGCTGTTGACAACTCACAGACATCTGAAATGTGACCCCGACTACACTTCTTTCTGTAAGACGTCCGCAAACAGGCTGGAAACCGCTTCAGCCTTCAACAACGTGTTGTATTTTAAAAGCTTGCTATATTATCCATTCTATAAAATCTTCATCTGAAAAGTTACTAATAATTAAAGCTGCTAAATAAATGCAGTGGAGTAGAAAGTGTGGTGGAAATGATCTTATTTCCTGTGAGAAACCTTTCTGAGACAAACTTCTCTATGTATTATTTAATCATGAATAAAACGAGGTTTACAGAGGAATCAGGTTCATGGCGCTAACTGAGTTTCAGCTGAAAGGACAGAGCTCATATACCAGAGTTTCATATTAGAGGTCTGACCCTGAACAGGATTCAAGACTGTTATTTTATATGAATGCTACTTTCAGTTTGTCATAACAACAAGCTGTAGGGAGGAAATTTCATCCAAGGTTGGATGATATGAAGGCACAAAGCGGTCGCCTCCTCCGATACGAAACAAATTAAACAGGAATGCACAATAGATAACACAAGTTCATCAGTCATTTCAGGCCACACGTAGAGTCAAAATATGCTTATATGATTAACTGACATTACAGAAAGTAAAATATTTGTAAGTATAAAGTAGTATAAAATGGAAATACCTCAAAACTGTACTTAAATACAGCACTTTAGTAAATGTACTTAGTCACTTTCCACCACTGCTATTCAGCACCTTAAATTTCAAAGTCTGCTACGTTCCATTTGTTCTAACACAGTCTGATTGCGCTATAATAATAATTACGTGCTCATAATGTGCATATGATTCCTGTAGTGCTTTACGAGTACCACTTCAAATACAGCAGCTGCAGTCGAGGAAAACAGTAGGACTGAATGCCAGACAGAGGCTGGGTGGGCGCTTGGTTTCTACTAAAGTATTAGCGTTAGCAGTAAAATAACAGCCTGCCAATAAAGCCACTATATCTACCTATTTATTTATTTAGCTGCAGCCTCAAGCAACAGCAGACTGGTGTCCTGTCGGCTCCATCAACCAGTGGAAAAGCCCCTCTGTGTGTGTGTGTGTGTGTGTGTGTGTGTGTGTGTGTGTGTGTGTGTGTGTGCGCGCATACAGTATGTCTGATTGTTTATAACCGCAGTGGATGGCAGCAGAGCTAATGCAAAGCAGAGCAATAATAATCCTCCTCTGCATCCTCTCCCTCTCGCCACACCTCCGTCCAGACCCACTAACTTTCCGTCTCTCTCTCTCTCTCTCTCTCTCTCTCTCTCTTTGCCGTCCTTCCCCTCTCACTCTCCCTGTACCTCCCTCACCCCCCATCTGTCGCTCCCGCTCTCTTCCCTCCTCTCTCTCCACTCGGTCGGTGAAGATGGATCACTCTGCGTCTGTCAGCAGTAGTATCACAGAATGAGAATGTATTGTCTGCTGTCTCAGATAATAAATGCTGCTATCTACGCTACTGTTCCTGGCCATAATAGATGGCCCATATCTACACAGCTTCTGTTTATGAGATTATCACAGTCCTCTGCCGTCCCCCAACCCCCAGACAGGAGAGATGGAGAAATTACTTTATCGCTAGGTGGCCCGAAAGTTATCATTTGCGAGGAATTCGTCGAGTGGGAGCTCTGTGAATTGGCAGTTACTGCCACTTCTACTGTGGCGTCACACGCGCTCAGAGTGTGAGCACAGAAGCAGGAGAGGTTAAATTGTTCTGTGATTGCTCTTTTATGCTGCTTGAATCCGTGATGTGTTATTGAGAGAGGCCACCTGAAAGGAGGGAGAAACAGATTAGCATCAAACCAAACCCTCTCCCCTCGTCTTCACGGTACATCGCCGTTTATCTGTCTTTTTTTATCTTGTTTTGATTTCTGCGAGCATGTAGCGGTCCGTGCGAGCAATCGCGCACAGATCTCGTACCGTGGGGTTTATACACTGACAAAGACCCCGGTGCTGAGTGCGTTATTGAGATGTTTGCAGCTCTTTCCAAACCGCTTTTCTAGCCGCTCATTCAAATCAGCGCAGGTCATGGGATAAATGAAGGTCTGGGCAGCAGAGGGAATCAGTCACAGTCGCTGGACACTGTTGGACAGGGTTGCCGCTCATTACAGAGTGTGTGTTCATGTGGGTGTGTGTGACATTTATTACGGCTGGTCACTGAGGGAGTCTGTTGACCGCCGACCCCAGTCTTGACCACCTGAACCCGGCCTGACCTCTCTGTCTGGCTCCGGCTGCAGAGCAGAGGGTCTTATTGGCTCAAGCTGCTGACTGATGGCTCTCCTCTCCTCTCTTGGCTAAAAGCCTCGACCCGTGTTTGTCCACAACAGGACGGAGCAGGACGAGCCAACAGGAGCGGCTCAACGTGACCGTCATGTACAGATACTGTGCATTTGGTACATATCAGAGCCGGTCATATACAGCTAATTTGCTAGTGATGTTTCTTTTTATGCAAGTCTTAACGTTCAATTGGTGGTGTGTCAGTCGTCGCACAGTCAGCATATTTGACCTCATGCCACAATACAGTGAACATACCGTATGATATGACAGATAACTGACAAAGTAAACGGACGTTCTGAAGAGAAGTCTATAAAAAGCACTGCAGGCTAACCACATTCAGCCCTGTCTCGAGTTTTGTGTAAAAGCACAGGCCAGTACTTCATACTTGTCCAGAGCTCTGACCAATGGCTCTAATTGGCTCAAAACCTGAACAAGGGCTTTAATTGGCTGTTGGCCCTGTCCGTATGAGCAGAAGGGACAGTTGGCTCTGAGCCGTGCCGCCTGCTCTGCTGCACATGGCTTTTAATCTGAACTGCTGTAGAGTTTTTGCTTAAATTTCATCTTCACACACCGCAAGTCCAATTTAAAAAAAAAAAAAAAAAAGAATTTGCACAAATTCTTTCTGCAATTGGGACATTACATATCTGATAACATGATTAATTTTGCTCCAAAGTTAGAAGACGGACAGGAGAGACAAGACTCTTGCTAATTATGTCATAATGGGAAAAGAGATTGTTTGAGATGTATCAGGAACTTTCCATGTAAAGAGTTCATAAATAAGAGCATATTGAGAGATGTTGTGGCCTTTCTATAAATACATCTGTGTCCATAGCGACCGAGTACGACTCCATTTATTGCCAAAAGCTTAAAGTTACATTGAAGTTTAACTTATAAAGGTCACTTGTGCTGCATCTGGCTTCCTGCCATGTGACTCTTAGAAGAAAGAAGAGGTTCTTATCTACAGCAGATAGCTCAGCCAGGGAGGTGAAATTTAAACAAAATACAATTTTGAAGTGCTACGTTGAATTTTTTAACAACCATAAAACACAATCTCATTATACTGAGATGATTAATAGAATAGAAACAAGCAAGACTATTATTGGAAAGATTATGAGCTACGTTGTATATTTTGTGCAGCTGAGCTGGATTGTACTGGACCGCTTTAAGGCGCAAAACAACCTCAGAAGAAGAGAGAGCTGCTCCTCCACTGGAGTTGCTTTAAAGCTGTCGTGCAGTTATTCACAACTTTGTTCTCCTCAGTACAAGAGAAAGAGGAACCCTTTGACTGAAGTAGCAAACTCATCTTTGTGACAAAGATAAACAAGTCGTGAGTAATGCCAGCTATTGCTGCTAACATGATACTGAGGCTGCCAATCATTTCACACATGCTGGTAATGGTTTACATGCAGGGAAGAGTATCATTTGATAATACTGTCATGTTTAAAACTGCTTTATTACCCAGTTTCTGTTATTCCTCTGGGGTGTCAGTCTGCTGCAAAAACATCTATACAGAATGGACAATATCAGTGTTATAATACTGTTTAAATGCTTGAGTGAAACTACGTAAATGTATGTATTACATCATTGAGATGATGTGTAAAATAGTAGCCGTAGTCGAGGTGAAGAAAACAAATGAAATGCATGTGCAACCATTCTATAAAGTCTTATTACATATGACAAAAAATATTACCACATAGAGAATGAGCAAATATTCACAGTGTTAAATGATGCGATAATACTTGTATTAATATGTATACTGAAGCGTACACACATGCGCTGGAAGTGTTCAGGTGTGTACAGTCCAGCAGGAACACTGTATGTGGTGAGGAGAGCTGCAGTATGAACGTTGTCAGCTTGCAGATGTATTCAGCAAACTGCAGAGTTATGTGACCACGCATACATTTCAAACCTAGCTGATGGAGCACTGCTATAGACAGTGGTCAGAGCAATGCAAAGCAGTGGTGGCTTTCATTACTCACAAACATGTCGCTTTAAGAGGAAGAATGT
>JAPZEA010000025.1:14398481-14413898 GCA_029783685.1 Heniochus monoceros | reverse complement strand
TGTGTGTGTGTGTGTGTGTGTGTGTGTGTGTGTGTGTGTGTGTGTGTGTGTGTGTGTGTGTGTGTGTGTGTCCTCCAAAATTATGATTGTGTCATATCAGCACTCTAGTGTTTTTGTGCTAACACTTTGTGCTTTCATTATATCACAGGATTGAAACTCTTAACTGTTAACTGAGTTTTCTTCCATTTCGAGGTGGTTCTGTGTGTCTGATGTGAGAAAGCTACATGGTAGGAACTATATGGATTAATAGGAAATTATCTTGTTCACAGAATATAAAAAAAACATAATTCTCATTCTGTATTATTTTTCAGAGTTGGAGGTTTTGTTCTTTTCTGTTTTGTTTCTTCTGTTTTGCTGTCTCTCTCTCCCTCCACCTCTGTGTTTCTCTCTTCTTTTTCCTCATGTTCCAAAATAGTAATTAGTACAGAATCACATTGGCGCCAGAACACAAAACCACAAAAACATTGAATCTGAGGCTTTGGGGGCAGCTGCCTCTTCAACAGCAAGCATATGGCAGACACCCTTTTTGGAATGCAACACACTGATTCGGGTACTGATCCTGCCTTCCTGTGCCCCCCCACTCTTCTCTCCATCAAATTAGCTCATGTTTACATTCATCCCCATAGCAATTAGCTTTTATTTATAAGTTCCCATTTGAACCAGTTCATCGAAAACAGTGTGTGTATGTGTGCAAGTTTGGAGAATGGGAGGGTATCAGTAGTTTCATTGATAACTGCTGCTATGTAAGAGTGCTGATATGACACAATCACAATTTTGGAGGGCAGACGGACACACACACACACACACACACACACAGACACACACACACACACAGACACATAGACACACACACACACACACACACACACACACACACACACACACACACACACACAAACACACACACGCACACACAAACACACACTCAAACTGCCAGACAGACGTATAGTAAGCAGCGGAGATGTAAATGATTACAGATTGGTGACAGGATTTGATTAATTACTCCTGATAGAGGGTGAGTGTGTGTTGATGTTCAGCAAAATGCATAATGATCCACATTACAGACAAAGACACACACACACACACACACACTCCTGCTGATGTGCAAATATTAAACACACAAACCTTCTCAGAGAGCTGCAGCGAGTACTGACTAATTAAATAAGTGTTTCAGTGCATTTGTGTGTACTTGCATGTGGGCTTTATGACTCTGGTTCATTATGTTTTCAGAGGAATGGCTGGAAAGAAAGAGAGAAACAGATGAGAAAAAAGTAAATGTAAATACAAACACACAGGAAGAGGAGTGAGGCAGAGGAGAGAGAATAGAGAGGAGAGGAGAAGATTGATTTGACTCTCTATCTGTGGGTTCAGTATGGAGCTACCGCCAGGAGGCAATTAGCCTAGCTTAGGAAAAAAACTTGAAGCAGGGAGAAACAGCTGGTCTTTCTGTTCAGATGATGACATTCAAAAATCCCGACTAACACATTTTGTACCTTCTTCATTTAATCTGGAGTTAAACAGTAATGTGAAAACGAATATTTGTGCTCTCAGAGGGGGATGCGTGTTGTTGTTTTGTTTTGTTTTTATCTTTGGACAGAGTCAGGCTATTATTTCCCCCTGCTTGTGGTCTTTATGCTAAGCTAGGCTAATTGGCCTGGCTGATGAGAGTGATACTGTAGGGTGGAATGAAAGCACATCAGCATATTTTACAAAATGTTGAACTATTCCTTTACAAAAAAAAGGCACATATCCAAAAGAAAGAAGTTATTCCCCGTCAGATTTCTTACGATAAAAGGTCTCACGCCATAATTTCTACTGAAACATTTGACTCTTGCAATGCTTAACCCTAACTTGTCTCATTGTGGGTAAGGTTTCTGAGAAGGCAACTGTGCCAATGAGACGTAGTGTATTTTTATGATGTATTAAGCCCATCACAAGTTTTTTTTTATTCTTAACCATCCACTTGACTGCTCAGGAATTCGATTTTCTCATGGCACATCCTACCGATGGATGCAGAGGCATATTTTTCCTTGTATTAGCAACAGCAAACATAAGGGGATAAATGAGCCTCAAATGTAGAAACTTTCTCCCCTCAGCGTGTCCTGTGAAAGCAGCCAACTTAGATTGAAAATGTCAAGATGTCTCTTTAACAAGGCAGATGCGATCAAATTGCACACGTCCTGTTCAGCAGGCCATGCCTTTGGGATTTCTGAGGATTATACGAACGGTCTACTGTGCAAAACAGGAACTCTAATCATGTCGCTCCAAAATCTTCAGCTTAAACTCTCCACGATGCATTTCTCTGAAAATCCGACAAATGTGCACAAAGAAAGAATTTCGGTGCCCTCTATTTGTGGGAGTGAGTGAATAAATGGGTCCCTTAAGGCCGGGCTATGTGACCATGGAGACAATGGGGTATTTTACTACTCCCTCCAGCCATTTAGACGGCTATTTCTAAAGCAGTGGCAGCCACTTTACTCGGGGTCCCACATGGTGCTGTGGGCAGATATGGATAGACAGGGCAATTACACTGGATTTTTCATACACACACACTCACACACACACACATACAGTACTTACATGCACCTCTAATAGCACTGTGATTTCAGGCACATTAGGAGGTGACCATGAGACACGTGGCCGGCCTTTGTCTCAGTTATCCTGTGTCATCTAATGCGGTAATCTATGGCATCATTAACAGCAGTAATTAACATATGTTATCAATGAACATCTGATACCAGAAATTAACCAATCAGCCTGTCACTCTCTTTGTCTCTCACCCTCTCTGCCTGTTTTTCCTTTAATCATTTAAGAATATAAGACGGCAGCATCAAACCCACCTCTTTAGCAGCTCGACGCCTCCTCAGGAATACACACTTTAATCTGCAAGTTCATAAATCCTCATTCTGCTTCATGGGAATAAAATCTGAGATTGAATGGTATGCCACTTAAAAAAATTGTGGCTAAAGATAGTACTGTAGCTTGCATTACCTTTCTCAGTGTGTATCTGTGGGTGGTTTAGAAGCTCCTCTGAACCCCTGCTGTTATTCTGTAAAGAACCGAACAGCCTGCAGCCCGATAATGACTCCGCTGAATAGCTGCATGATTATACCTCTTTCTGTGAAATGTTTGTCTTTTTCCCCCTTCTCTGCATTTTGTCTGCATCTCTCCTCTTTGTCTGTTTTGTTCTTTCGGCTTTTATTCTTATTATTTTCTCCTTTTCTCTGTTGCTTCCACCTCTTTATTATTGTCTGTACTCCAGCTATTCTTCTTCCTCATTGACAGGTCTAGAGTTTATTAGCCACAGACTTTACCAGCTCTCTATCTATCTATCTATCTATCTATCAGACATGAGAAAGTGTTGGAAGTTCTCTCTCAAGCGTTCTTTTTTGTTCTTTGCACAGTTACTTCTGTCATTCTCTTGCACAGATGTGTGCAAAACCATGAATGCCTTTAAAAATAAAATTGTCTGAAAATGTGCCTTTCCCCTCCCTGTGACTCTTCGAGCGTGGCTATTTCAACAACTGTGACTCATTCTTCCTTCAGACATGGCCGGACGGCAAGCTGTATGAACTGGCTAGTTTCGAGTGCTCCCCCACCTTTAAAGTGATAGTTTGAGTTTTTTGAAATGGGGTTGTATGGTGTACCTGTGCATAATCAGTGTATTGCCTACAGTTACAAGTTGGGTCAGCAGTGAAACACATTTTATCCAACTAAAAAAAGGCCCACCTAAAGAAAATCACATCACCTTACTGTCAGACAGCTCTTTGCTTTGGCACTACTCTTTCTCAGCTGTAACTCCTGTATTCCTATGCATTGATTATGCATAACTTTAAACCTTAACGTAATTTAAATCCGTGAGTTATATAGAAATTCTCCTCTGGTACAGTTGTCATGAACAGGGATATTTTTGTCATTTAGTTTGGAGGATTTGTTGTAAACAATGCTTCTCCTCTATGAGGCCACTGGGTTAATGTGCTAACGTGCCGTCCTTATGTTTGTGGATTCGTCTCCATTCTATTTTTAATTGACCTTCCTGTGGCATGTGAGGAAATGACATATCCTTTGCGTGATGACCTTGTGTTTGTGTGTGTATGATCGCTGCATCAGTGCCTGCAGTAACTAATGCATGCTGCTACACACTCTGTTAAACCCCTCACCTGGTGCGGCCTCCATCTTCCCTCCTTCACTGTCTTCAGTAACCTTCTATTGTCTCTCTCTACATTTTCTATCATCTGCTAATGCATGCTCCTATACACACCATTGACACTGACACACAGGTACCTACACACCACCTACACACAGGCACAAGCCTTATGTATGCTCCTGTTCACTGCACACACACACACACAGACACACACACACACACATACTTATCCCGTCTTCTAACACTCACACACTCATAATGCATGCTATGGCACTATTATAACTAATGCTAATCTTACAGCATCGCATTATTAGCTGTTAATGTATTCTGGGGCACTATTAGCTGCTAACACTAATGCTAGGGCACTATTAATGCTTAATGCTAATGCAGTAACAGTGAGAGTCCTTAGCCAGCCCGCCCATCCAGGATTATGTGAAGCTTTATAATCCCTTGTTAGCTAGCAGCGGAGGCATACATAACACCTCCAAGCTAATCTGAGCGCTGTGTGACAGCTATACACCTCGCCTTGTCCTCATCTACTCCCATAATCTACTCCTTCTGGGATAGTCTCGCTGTGATCATATGTATACACCACAGCTGTTGTCAGGACAATGTCCATTCAGTCTACAGCAAACTACAGAATTACAGCACAAACTGTGAAGTATAGACATTGGCACTGCTTGCCAGAAGAGTTCAAAAGCCATTATAGGCACAATATCCACTTGATGTTATGTCATACAGCATTCAGAGTTTCTGTAGCGTTTAAAGGCCTCTGGAAAATGGAAGTTCAGAGTCAGTGGATGGACGGCTATTGCCTCCTTTCACTCTCCCTTCTGTTATAAGTTGCTGTTGTTAAAGTCTCCCTTTCTATGAGAAATAAGTGTTCGAGATGAAAATGAAAAAAGTGGTCGTGCTCTCTTTAAGAGCAGCTGTGTGATCTGTAGCAGCATGCACTGCACTAATTTTTGCAGCCAGAGTTCAACTAAATTGAACTTCGACACCAAATATACTTGGTTAGGAAATATATTTGTCCAGTGGGATTCTGGTGTTGACAGGGACTCTACTATCCAATCCTCCAAGAACTTAGTTAAAAAATCTAGAACATTGCAGGAAACATCAGAAAGGATATCTGCAGTCAATGAAGTTAGTTGACGGCCGAAGTAGGGCTGTGTTCAGACCAGCTTAACACGGTAAAGCAACCTCATATGAAGCCAAATGGCAAAATACTGCAGGATTGTTCAGCAAAAAAAAGTTGAGCCTGGTTTAACTTCTGCTACGACACAATATGGCATCATCTGTCAGTCAAACCCAAGCAAGCACACATTTATTTTAGATTATCTTGAGGCAGGAATTTCATTGTGGAAATTTTACTTTTTACCCTCAGTCATCGAGAAGGAGGATAAATCCTTTCTCATATAAACTACTGTTCAGTGTTTTAATATCTGATAAGGCTTCAAACTCACTGATCTATTGCTGAAATATTCTCTCCTGGTCCGGTTTTTCAAACCACACCCCCACCATCACGCCCACGCAGTAAGGCCTGCTTGGTCAGTTGTGTTGTCCATGTGGAGAAAAATGGAAGTTTACTAAGAGAAATAGCGATCTTAGCACAGTTTTACCAATTCTGGCAAAACTCAACAACCCAGAAGATTTCTCTCTGCTGCTGAAAAATTATACCGGGTCCTGTCATACATTTCCCCGGCATGGGTGCAGCAAAGATGTAGTATTGAGATGCAGCCATCCGTTTTCCGTGCTCACTTATCCTGCTCAGGGTCGCAGAGGGCTGGATCCTATCCCAGCAATGCGCCGAGCAAGAGGCATCGCACACTCTGAGCAGGTCACCGGTCTACTACAGTCCGTCATGTGGATATACGTCTGGCAACTGGAGATTAAGACAAACCGGAGACGTCAAAGTCCAGACAAAGCAAAGCAAAAATTAAGATAAATATGTGCTTGTCTGCTGGACTCCTGATCTTTTTCTTGCCCTGTGTTTGTTCTTTTTTTTTTTTTTAAATCTCTTCTAATCTCACTCGCTGAGTTGACCTTACTGCGCTGTGACTGCTATATTAAAGTTGCCGTCTTACTCTTAAAACTGGCAGGCAAACAGATAGACAATGTATCTCGATAGCCAGACGTTCAGGTAGGCAATATACATACTTGGTAATGCCCTTTTCTCTTCTGGTTATCACACCATGATAAGAAAACAGCGGATGGAGAGCTGAGAGACATGATAGGAGGGGAGGAAAAAGGGGAGGAGGGGACAGCGGAGAGGAGGGAAAAGGGGGGCAAAGAGAGGCAGCGGAGGGGAGAGAAGAGAGGTGAAAGAGGGGCGATAGGGATGAGAGGAGGAGCAGGAGGCAAAAAGAGGGGGAGGGGGGAGCCGGAGAGGAGCGGGGAGATAATGTACTGTAGGCTGATTAATGTCAAAGGCGCTGAGTCCTGAATACTTATGAAGCAGATGTCAATGGAGCTTTACCCCGCAAGGTTACACAGAGGGAGGGGTGGGACGGGAAGGGAGAGGGGGGTCAGAATCAGAGGCGCTGGAAGGGGATGAGGAAATGAAGGTGAGAATGAAACAGAGGAAAAAGTTGAATGAGAAAGAAAAGAGAAACAAACAAAGCAGGGATTGTGACAAGTGGGGAGGTGATAGAGGCCGCGTCCGCAATTTGAAAACGCCACTCCAAAGTTTTCTGCTGTTTTGGAGTTTAATTGTTGTCTACAATGAAACTCCAAAACAGCAGGGGGAAAAAAAACCTCTTCTTCTGGGTTTGTACGGGCCGCTTGAGCCAATGACCACACGCCATTTGAATGCAAGCAGCTTCCTCCTGCAGGTTTTGAAGCTTTGTTTGTTGTTTCCGGAGCCGACAAGAGGAGCAGACTGTTCTGCAGTTTTTGATGTGTCGTGGATCACATGACCACCAGACACCTGACATCAAACGACACTCATACATGAGCATTTCTTTAAAAGCTCCCTGTCCACATTAAAAGGCAAATCCAGACTTCTCCGATTTATTCACTCGGAGCAACTTTTTTTTTTTTTTTTTAAGATTTGTGTTTGCTGAATGCGGTGCCAAAACAGAAAAGGAGACAAAATTATTCATTGAGGACGTGAGGCAGGGAAAGCGAGTGGTCCAGACAGTGACGATGGTGTGTGTACCCAGATGTGTGTGTGTGTGTATGTGTGTGTGTTCAAAGACAAGAAACCTGTGGACTGAATCAGCAAAGGCTGTATGCCTGAAAAAGCTCCCACATCTGACTGAACACCACAAGGTGAACATTCATCTTCAGCGAATGGATTCAGCAGCCAAAAGGGCAGCACACAGTGCAGCTGTATAGTGCATAATGTATTCTGCGCTTAAAAAACTGTCACATACAAACCAACAAAGGCCGAGCAGCACTCCTGATCCCACTGATGTGCCCCTGTGGGAGCAGACCCCTCCCTCTCGGCCTGTCACTACTTGTAGACAACAATAGACTTTACACCCTGTTTGTTATTGATGACAGAGCAGCGACCTTTCACCTCTGACCTCCAGCAGCAGCCTTGACCTCAGGTTTGACCTCTTGGGACGTTTGTAATGATACTGGGATACGTATAATGACCCCTGGGCAGGAGAAAGGTCAGTGATGAAAGGTCAAGAGCAGATGTCCTCGAGCCACGGCGACCTCAGGAAGGGGCTGGAACTGCTGATTAACTGACCGCGCAGTCAATTCAGGCAGGAGGAACAGGGCAGGGGGAGGCAAAGCTGGGCGTCTGTTATCAAAGATTACAAGCTCGCGCTGCTCAGAGATCATTCAAAGAACACTTTCTGTTTGAAACATGAGTCTGGAATTAGAAGAGGACGGAAAGAGGAAAGATAGAGAACATCAGTGGCACAGTGAGATCTCCTCCGTGGGATCCACTTTATGAAGCATAGTTTTGACTTTGTTTGTTGCGCAATGGAGACGAAACAGGAGACATGAGGAGAGAGTTGGGGGTCGGGAGGCGTGGATTGATACTATCAGCATCAGTATCAGTATCGCTGCCAGCTGAAATTCGTTTGCTACCAAAAATAATGGATCCATCTCATTTTGGAACACGTTCTGGGCACATGAGCACTCTTGTCATTTGTCATTGGTAAATCATTTCATGGTCATAGTAACGTATTTACTGTTCTGTCCTCTATGATAGTGCTGTAGCTCTATTGAACTGTAAAAAAAAACCCTGTAGTGACATGCAACAACCACTAGACCCCCTGAGTACCATAGAGAGGAAGAGACGAATGAAAGATCCATCCTCGTATATTCGTCTTTTTTCGTCTTTATTTTAAAACATTTTTAACATTTTTCTTCCCTCATTTTTTGTCTTTTTTCTTAAAGATCATAGTTGTTATACTTAAAATGTTGATAGAGAGGATGATCCTACAATAGATACAGAGAGAGTGAGATAGGTAAATGACTCTTTTTGAGGCAAATGCTTCCCATGTAAAGTATTTTTGATTTGGGTTGAGCCTACACTTTTTATTCACTTCACATTGTGAATGCAGGGGGAAAAGCTGTAACCAGAAGGATTACAGCTAAAAAAAAACAAGGACAAAGTTTGCAAGGTAGGTTTTATGGAGAACAAAGACAGAACCTGGAGAAAAGCATGACAAAAATAAATTGCCGGCTTCCTGCTGTGGCCCCTTGTGTAGGGCAGCTCGCAGGTGCAGCGACAAACAGATGTTTAAAGCGTCTAACCTTCACACTTCAACATGTAAGAGCTCCAGGAAGTTTAACTTTGCTGCTACAGGTGTGACGTGGTGGGGGTTCCTCCCATGTTTGGTCAAAGACGGAGTGAAAATGTGGCTCTGCTGACATTACTATTCCTCTCTCATCTCCTTCTTCCTCTTCTCTTTCATATCTCTCCTTTACTGTCCTCTCCTCCAGTCCTCTAATCTCTCTCTCTCTATTAGTAGTCTATTTACAGCGTATTCAGTCTGGGGTCTGCCAACACTTAACGCTCTCCAGAGCTTTATCAAGCCTCTGATAAACTCCACGCGCGCACATTTACATACAGACTCACATGCATGCACACGATTTTATGGGAAGATTTCATGGAGTGTGTGCACAGTGTGTCTTCACCGGATGTGTTTGCATATAAGTAAATTTGCACAGGTATATAATGCATATAGCCTGAGTTTCTATGCATTGCGGGTGTGGATATGCAATATATGTAGACGTGCGTAAGCGTGTGTTTATATGCATCCATTCTGCGTGTGTCCGTGCACATGTGTATATGTTATCAGCAGTGTCCAAGTGTGCTCGCCGAGGGCCAGTCTATTTAGTGTTCATAACAAAGCCTTTTACTGAGGCTCCAATCAGGATTAAACCCTTATCAGCACACACAGACCACAGGACACAGCCAGCGAGTGTGTGTGTGGGGGTCTGCGTGTGTGTGTGTGTGTGTGTGTGTGTGTGTGTGTGTGTGCGACAGACGGGTGAGGGGTAAAGGGGATTATTTGCACGTGTATGTATTGTATATTGTGTATGTGTATGTGTGTGTCTCTGTACATGCATGTGCGTATAATTTGACCATACAGGCTCAGGAGTGACTGTGTGTACAAGCGCGTGTGTGTCTCATGGTGATTTTGTGCATGCGTGCAATTGTGTGTGTGTGTGTGTGTGTGTGTGTGTGTTAAGTGAAAAACAGGAATTCAAATAATGACCTCAGACACAAACCTTTCCATTACTGTTCCATCCAATCAATAAAACCATTGATTGCAGACGAAACTGTTATAGTGGTGAGAGCATCTCGCGCGCGTACACGCGTACACACACACACACACACACACACACAGTGTTTGTAGCAACAGCAAATTAAAACAGGAGATGGTCAGAAAACAGGGAGGACTTGATAAAAGAGAAGAGAAACAAAAGCCTGTCTCTAATATAAGCCTGTTTCAACATAACAGCCTTGAGTTAAACCACTTTTAGAGATTTTTTGGTAGTCAAGATTCTGTAGAAGAAAAACTGGCATAAATATTGAATCTTTGTTAATGATAAATGATCAGCTGACCTCCTCCTGTCCTCCTGCAGCTGCCTGGTTTCCTGGAGCTCATCGTGGAGTATTACCGCCGCTGCCTCATCCAGATCTTCGGCATCCTGGAGGAGTATGAGGTTGGAACCGAGGGCCAGAGGACTCTGCTGGGACCCGTGCTCGACCCCCCCAAGAAGGAGGAGGTGCCGAAGGAGTCGCCACCTGCCGCCTCCGAATCTAACAGCCAATCAGCCGAGGAGCAGAGGATACCGAGGAGGTCAGCGGGGGAGATGGAGGCAATGTCTCCACTACCCACACCTGCACCCACCATCGACGCTGAGGAGGAGGTGAAAGACAGTGAATCCGTTGTCAAAGAGGAGGTGGAGGTGAAAGACGAGCACCAGGAGCAGGCAGAGCCCCGCCCCCCACAGGCCAGCAAGTATGACAAGCTGCCAATCAGGGTGGAGGAGACGGGGGAGGAGTGGGAGGAGGTAGAGGAGCGCTGGGCAGAGCTCAGCCGACCCAACGGCTTCATCAGCGGCCTCCTGCACTGGAAGGCCGGAGGAGGAGACTCCACCGCTCACATCCAGACAGGAGACTCCACCCCCACAAACCTGTCAGCAGAGAGGGTGGAGAGAGGGGGAGGAGACGGAGGGAGGAGTCAGGAGAGAGGGGAAGGAGATGGCAGGCAGGAGGAGGGCAAGGAGGAAGCAGAGGTAGGCGTGGAGAAGAACCTACCAGCCGGTGAGGAGATAGCAGCTGAAACACAAGAAGGTAAAGACCTTAACAGAGCTGAAACCCAGAGTTCACCTGGAAGGCAAATGTTCATCTGTTGTTCCAGGACAGACATTAAAAAGACATTAAAAAACTAATTAATCATTTTTCATACATTATAATCATTATATGAAAGATGACTGTAATTATATTGGTGTATGTATTCGTTTAAAGGGGAACTTCAGTGATTTTCCACATCAGCGTTTTTCCAAAGTTTAGTTTAGTCTCTAGTGATGTCACTTGCTGCTCCTCGTCTCAGCTGCAGGCTCCAGGCTACATTAGCCGCCACTAGCATGATGTATGGTGGGTAAAACAGGTCATGGGATTTGACAAGGAAGAAGAATGAGTGGAATAAAAAAGATACTTCTGTGCAGCTGTGCATGCAGTGTGGGTGTGTTGTAGTGCTGCTGTTTCACCACTAGGTGGTTCCCTTTATGTTTGATAAGAATGGAGTGTGAAGAGCCTGATGACAGTTCGTCAACATCAGTAACTGTTAAAATGGGTGAACTGCACCTTTAATGGTAAAAATGTTAAACTTTTGATTTCAAATTCATTTCTAGATCTCTCAGCTCCTCGCTTTATACATAAACTTTCGTGATCATGACCCTGTGTCTCCTCTCCAGGCTCCCTGTCTGAGGTCAGAGGTCAGACGTCACTGGTTCAGAGTCCCATCAGCCCGCTGGAGGACGAGCCTCGCTGCTGGGACGAGGCTCCGCTGTCCACGGCTGAGTCCTGGCAGGACTCTCTGGCCAAACGCTGCGTCTGCATCTCCAACATCGTGCGCGGCCTCTCTTTCGTCCCCGGCAACGACGCCGACATGTCGCGGCACCCTGGCCTGGTGCTGATCCTGGGCCGGCTCGTGCTGCTGCACCACCACCACCCCCGCAGGAAACGGACGCCGCCCAGCTACCAGCGGGAGGAGGAGCAGGGGCTGGCCTGCAGCCGGGACGAGTGGTGGTGGGACTGCCTGGCGGCGCTCAGGGAGAACACGCTGGTGACGCTGGCCAACATGTCGGGCCAGCTGGACCTGTCGCTGTACCCCGAGAGCATCTGCCTGCCCATTCTGGACGGGCTGCTGCACTGGATGGTGTGCCCATCCGCTGAGGCCCAGGACCCCTTCTCCTCGGCGGGAGGCTTCTCCTCGCTCACCCCTCAGAGACTGGTGCTGGAATGTCTGTGCAAGCTGAGCATCCAGGACTGCAACGTGGACCTGCTGCTCGCCACGCCGCCCTTCAGCCGCCAGCAGAAGCTCTACGCCACGCTGGTGCGCCTCGTGGGTGAGAGGAAGAGCCAGGTGTGCCGGGAGATGGCGGTGGCCGTCCTGTCCAACCTTGCGCAGGGCGACCCCACGGCAGCGCGCACCGTCGCCCTGCAGAAGGGCAGCGTGGGAACTCTGATCGGCTTCCTGGAGGACAGCGTGACCATGGCTCAGTACCAACAAAGCTCGCACAGCATGCTGCACTCCGCCGCCCCGCCAGAGCCGCCCAGCGTCAACATGATGTGCCGTGCCGCCAAGGCGCTGCTGGCCATGGCGAGGGTGGAGGAGAACCGGACGGAGTTTGTTCTGTACGAGAGCCGGCTGCTGGACATCTCGCTGTCGGCCGCCCTCAACTCCTCTGTGGCGGCCATCATGTGTGAAGTACTTTTTAAAATTGGCCGCTCGTGACACGAACACCGCCACGGAGCACACTCAGTGGCACTAGAAGCAGCTCCGACCATGTGACGAACTGGCTCCTATTATATTTTTATTTAAAGAACAGAACACAAATGTTTTTACATACAAATGAATATATATAGAATATATATAGCTCCTCGGCTCCATCCGCAAAATGTTTATTTGGGATTTTTAAGTAATTTTAATACAAAAATATTTAATACTTGTATTTTTAATTTTTTTATTCTTTTGTCAGTTTGTTTTTTTTTTGTTTTGTTTTAACCAAAGTGTGACGGTGGAGAACGCTCGGGTTCCGGCTCTCTTTGATGTTTTTAAACAGACGTGGTCGTTTCTTTCTGTTTGCAGGGCTGTTTTTTGGGGGCGGGATTAGTTAGATTTTGGAGGCGGGGTCAGATTTATTTAAATAGTGATATGTTGTAGATAGGCCTCTCTTTTCTTATGTGGTATGACAGAGGAAACACTGATGTTCAGTCATGTACTTTGTTTTGGTGCAATAGGTTTGTTTTGGGCGTTTTTTTTTTTTTTTTTACTTTAAATGTGAATAATTTGATCATCTGCAGTTTGACCATCAGTATTTTGCCGAACCACAACAGTATCAAGCGTCACTTTCTGTTTTTTAAGAACTTTGTATGTGTCCTCCACCAATCAAATCCAAATTTCCCTCCAATGCCATCATCCTCCTGTGAATAGACGATGTACATTTGACTCGGTGACGGTAGCTGGTGATGAATTATCATCATTTATAATCACAACTCTGCTCACCCGAACGTTTAGTTTCTCTTCCCAGCAGGTGAAGACTTGTTTCTGTATTTAAGGAAAAATCCACAGTTTCAGGATGTTTTGGGGGTCTGATCTGGGACGGTGTGTTTGATTTTAGAGACTGTATGTACAGGAGGTCGGTGGGGCGGAACTGTACTCTTCATGTTGCTAACTGACACAACTTCAAAAACAGTTATAACAAATGTAAAGAGAGAAAAAAGAAGAAAATCTCTACATCCAGAGCGTCTCCTGTTTGATTTGACAGACGTTTCTTCAGTATGAGATCTTTATATGTTCCACAACAAGAATAAACGTACATTAACTCTGGTTGAGCACTGTGAACGCAGCTCTGGGCTGGTTTGTGAGCAGATCTGGAACCAAAAACTAGGAGACAGTTTAAATTTTTGATTAAATCTAGAAACTAAACTAAAAGTCTGCAGCCACACTTGTTGCCCAGAGGATGAAATGGTCATTTACACATCACACAAAACAAAATTTCTAGATAAAAAAATGGAGAGAAATTTTTTCTATTCTTCAATCTTCATGGCTACTGGCTACACTGAAATGTATTTTAACCTGAGGGTAATGTTGTTACTTAAATCAAAAGTGCAGGACAAAGATAAAAACGTCTAAAGTTAATGTCAGAAGATCTAATAAAATAATTTTACTAATCACTAATTTTTGAAAAGTCAGAATTCGAAAATAAAAACAAATTTTAAAAGTGAATTTTGATTAAGACAATTTACTGGGATTAAGCTGTAACTTTCTACTAAAAGATATTTAAAGGTTTCAGCTGTCATTAAGAAAATGGATTATTTTCTGTCCCTCAGCTCCTGTTTGTCTCCACAGATCTCCTGTCTTATCAGTCTGTGATCTTCAACATCTGGTAAATCAATCAATGCTTTTTTTGTCACCACAGCTCAAACACGCTTTCACCCACTGATTTTCAGTCCTTAAAATCTGGAACGTCCTTGAAAGCACCACTGAGGAGAGACGATGAGACGCCAAAATAAGAGCACATCAAGGACGATCAGATAAAGAATTTGAACGCAGAATAAAAAAAGGGAATTTAGAAGATGACGACATGAACAACCCGAAACATCAGAGCTTAAACCTCCTCAGTTCAGACCCAACACGTCGACAACCGCCGTGAATTTATTTAGAGCCATTAAGTCTGAACAGTGAACGCAGCAGCAGAGCTTCATTTCACACCAACTCAGACTGAATCAACCACAACATTTCTATAACCATCGGTCTGTGTTTCACCACATGCAGTTAGTCCAGTGCTTGACGCAAGTTTAATTTTGAGGCAGTTGTAATAAGCTTATTCCCATTTTATGTAATTTATTTGATAACTTGTTATTTTGTAGATTCAGATTAATAATATAAAATATAAAAATAGCTACTAAAATTATAATGTAATATGGCAGGCTAATATATAATAAAATTTTATTGATGCTCAGGGGGAAATTCACAACCCAGCATTATATCAAGTAATTTCAATTAATTTTCAAACATATTTTAAGCTAACTTTTGAATGCTGTCATGCTAACACATGTTAATATTTTCTTCTGTTAGCTGTAGCTGCTTAAATAAGGATCACTGTTGGAAAACATTAAAGGATAACTTAACCAATGAATTTTTGCCCTTTATTTTAGCCGCTACCTCCACCCACCTTGAGCCTGGGCAGGGTGGCCTAGTGAGAAAAACAAGCGCACATAAAGAGCAACAAGAACAATCTGCTCAGTCGGACATCGACCCAAACTGAACCAAGTATGTTATAACCAGTCTGTGCTTCATACCATCATGTGGTCTGTTTTTCTTCTTCTTTACTTCAAAGTCACAGCTTTAAAAACCACCCGAGCAGGAAAATATGAGTGAAGTTAAAATGTTTCTCCTTTCTCCTCCTCCGTCTGGTCAAATCACAAGTTCATATTCAGAGAAACAAATGTTTGTTGTTTGAATGACGCACAAACTCAAACACACATTTTTTATATACAGTATTTTCAGCAGGAGGGCTGCAGTACGGGTACCAGACTGGTTCAGAGGTTCTCCAGTCTCTGCTGA
>JAPZEA010000025.1:14246787-14257226 GCA_029783685.1 Heniochus monoceros | reverse complement strand
TTTGTAGCGTAGTTGATCCCAGTGCCAGTGATAATGCAAAAGATTTAAAGGGAGTGCATGGAGACGTTATAATCAAGCAACAGGTACCCAGTCTTTTATATGGTCAGGAGAATAGGGTAAAGTCAAAAGCAATAGCAAGTGCTCCCAGCTATGAATTAAAAAGGGAGGGGAAAAAAAACGTGTCTCCTTTGACTGCATGTTGCTTAATTCTCTCTCTGGGCTCTGGCAAGCCAAGCCCGATGTTAAGTGGCTTCTTGAGTTTATCCAGCGAGGTCAGAGGGAAAATAAAAACATCACGCGAGAGCTACAATTACAGCCCTCGAACATGACAAGCGTCTGTTTTTGTGCTTTTGACTGAGGGCCCACTTTTAATGGTAGGTTCTGGCTGCAAGATAAACAAACAGTCATAGGGTTAGCATAACCCCCGTCTACAAGTACTAGCCAGCCCCAGCCAGCGAGACAGCCAGAGAAGCTAAACTCTGCCACAGCGCTAGGCAGCAACAGCAGAAGCAGCAGTGGTTTTGGCGGCAGGGTAAATTACAGCATGGAGCAAAGCTGTGGTTTGTATACAGCATACTCACACACTCACTCGCTTTTCCTTTCACTCTTTCTCTCTCACACACGCTCAGGCTCTCTCTACTCTTTCTGAGTATTTGACAAAAGTGTTCAGCTTAGACACATAAATGCACATACATACACACAGATGCAGTCACTTGGGTGGGCCCTTCCCTTTCCCACAGGTGTCTGCAAAGCAAGGCCAGCAATCAACATTGCCTCTGGCAAGACTTCCAACCTACAGACCTACTGACCTCATCATGAGACCAGTAATCTCTTAAATTATTGGTTCCAAATCATGTGGGAGAGTCTAAGCTAATGGAATCTCATTATATGGAGCATAAAAAGAATCCCATCAGGTGACATTTACGTGTTGCATCATTCAGTATTCCCATCCAGTAGGGCTCGAGGGCCTAATCAGAGATCAGTTCAGCTAGATTTACTCTTAGACTGACACCCCGTTTGGAGCAATGAGATAAACCATGATGGATGCTGATTGTAGGGTTACAGTAGTTGTGTCATAATGGCACATGGTCTGTATGATCACATTGTAAATAACAGACTGATGCACCCAGTAGTTATGGCCTCCTGCACTTTTTAATGTGGATAATGTGCACATTATGCTAATTGTGATAACATACATCGGCATGACATCATCACATCATACCTTCTGCTGTGCTTTTACAATAATGATTTTTTTTCATCAGGGTGTAACCGTGCTACTGACAAATACATCTTACTTGAAAGTCATCTTCAGCGAACTTTCAAAATTCATCTGTATCTAGAAAACCTGACCTGTTTACATTCGCTCTCATTTATTTTATAAGGGCTACTGAGATACTTACAACTACTCTATTGTCTCAAAAATAGTCTGTGCATTTAAAGGTGTTATTATATTTTGTGATATGTTATTAGCTATGTAGTTTTTCTCGTATGGTAATTATAACAAACTGCTGGTAAGTCATGTCTGCTAACTGAATATGAAGACATCAGATATCATCATAATCGATCGTGTTGACCTCTCTCAATCTTCTCTTTAGCTGTTGAGCTAAAAGTTACATTAGCCAGCGTTAGCTAGCATTGTAATTTCACAGACTGACAGGAGAAGTTACTGCTGAGCTCTAAGTGCTCTGGAAATCCAGATTAAGTTAAAATATTGATGTAGATTTGTACTGTTTATTATTGTTTATTATCCGCTAGCATACAGGGTTTAAAGAATAAAATAGGTATTCAGATAAGGCAAAATTGTTTGTCTTTTTGAACAGTGAAAAAATTTAATTTTTATAAAATATCAAAAGTGAACAGAGGCGTATTTCTCTAACAAACAATCTCTGGCAGAGTGTGCAGACATCAGAACGCAAGTGATGTTTTTCACCTACTGCCAACAAATTAATTTTGTTGTGCGGTCGATGTTAACTCACACCAATAACATTAACTGACCTACAGCTGAAGAAATCTTAAAATGAGAAGCCTGCTCTCAGCATTGATCCTGCTCTTGAATTTATGGGGGCCAGTGGGGCTCAGGGAGGTTGTACTTGCGGTACGTTTGATGTTTATTGTTCATTGTTGCAATGGTGCATTCAAGTTCAAACCCTGTTCTTTATACTTCATATTCTGTATCTATCCATGTACATTTTATTTGACGATTCTAGAAAATTACATTTTAGGTAGCAGTGCTACGCCAAACTTTGAGCATATATATACCATTTACTTAGAATTCTGGTTTATTTGCGTGAAGGTAGTGAAAACAGCTAAGCCAGGATGTACTGAGGAAACACTGCAGTTTGAGCTTTTCTTCCTCTGTGCCTCATTGACTTTGAATGTGTAAACAAACTCGTCTTTGAACATGTTTTCTCGGTCTTTGTACTGTGTTCACACCTGCTGCTGAGTTCCTGTAACAGATGCATCCCTACTTTAGGGTCACCATGCACACCCCTGCACAGTGTTAGCATACAGCTACACATTCACAGGCATACTGTATCGACACACAAAGACACCGCTCACAATTAACAATGTATTCGCACATGATTATTATGTACATGTACACAAAGGAAAAACACAGACATACACAAATACACACTGGCAGAAACGCACCCATACGCCCACACACCTGCTGCTCGTCCTCCTCCACAGCCCCTTGTGTTAATGGATGGGAGTCTAATTACTACTCTCACGCTGGGACTACTTTCTCCACTCTTGTCTCCTAGGACATGTGTGCATGTTAGTGTGTGCGTGCATGTGTGAGTGTGTCTGGGAGTGGTGGGGTTAGCTACTGTCAGCACAGAGCTCACACACTGCTCATTAGTAGACTTTCTCTTTTCCCTTCCTTTCACTTACTGCTCGACACAGAAACACATACGGCCACTGAACACAACAGCACATACCTGTATTATGGTTTAACAGCCTCTGATTGTCAACACAGTTCACTGTAATGCACCACAGCGAAAAAAACAGACACAGGTAGTACAAAAAACCTTGCTGCCACTTGGTCTCACACTCAAGGCCAAGTCATGTCTCGACTGTTTAACTCACAGTAAAGAATAAGTTTCTCTCCTAGTTCCCATGCAAACTTTACATGGCGCCTTCACTATATATGCCCAATGGCCCCAAAACTGATTGCTGAGATGAAATATTACCACCTTGCCTCAAGTTTTCTTGGGCGTGGTAATAGTAGCGTGTTCTGTCAGTTAATCTGTTGCAATTTGCCCAACATAAACTAAAATAATTAAGTCGTAAAACTGGATTTTAACACACTTCATTTTGAATAAATCAAATGCTACATGTTAATTTCATCTAATCACAAGATAAAGAAAGGCCTTTGGCGAGAGAAGTCTTTCATTTC
Source organism: Heniochus monoceros (assembly GCA_029783685.1). NCBI lineage: Eukaryota > Metazoa > Chordata > Actinopteri > Chaetodontiformes > Chaetodontidae > Heniochus > Heniochus monoceros. Next base: position 14,253,829 of record JAPZEA010000025.1, on the reverse strand, counting down.
ATTGGCACAGTTTATAGTAAACTTTATAGTTTGTTCCCTCCGCTGATACACACACACACAACAAACCCAAAAAACAGACCCAGTGTCTGTGTAAGGACCAGTGGATTTCTGTGAGTCGCAGGCAAAGGCTGAAATCATGAAATAACAGTTCATTGAGGCAAGTTAAATTTTCTCACACAAAGAGCACAATGGGATTTTGTAAAAGTGTGAAGGACACTTAATTTTAGTGTCTCCCCTCAGGCAGGAGCTCGCCCCTCACATCAGAAGTGAAAAAGTGTCTCTAGACGCAGTGTGAAGTTGTTGCGTGTGTCCTGACAAAATTCTTAGAATTTTGGTTTTTGGTCTCCTTTCATGGATAAATGTCATCACATGCGCAAATGCATAATGGGGTTTAATACCTAAGTGTGTGTGTGTGTTAGCGATGTTTGTGCACTCAGTGGTAGAAACAGAGACACAGTCAAACAGTCCAGAGGGGGCAGTCATGGCACTATGAATAAGTCTCTCTTGTACCAGAGATCTGAGAGTCAGGTGTGCGTGTTTGCATGTGTACAAGCACTAAAAATGCTGCAAATGAACGTGTGCGTAATCCACGCTTAAACCTCTCCACTTATCTTGCCTGTTTTTCCTGTCATCCCGTCCTCTCTAATAGCTACAGTCAAGCCTTGACAGAAACAGAGTTAAGTCCCTCTTCTCTCCTTTCATTTTCAGAACAGACGAGGAAAGAAAAGGCTGAAAGCACACGGAGTGGCGAGGAGGGAATGTCCTGAATGTGCAAGTGTGAAGGGTGGAGGGCAGCTGGAGTGAGGTGAGGTGTGCACAGGAAAATGCTAGAGGATAAGGCGTGTTCCCTTTGGCAGAGCGGCACAGTGTAAATCCACAGGTGCCATCTGATGCCTGTGTTTGTGACGGTGCAACAGTGTGCGGCAGACGCTGAGAAAAGATCTGGCAGCTATAAATAGGCTGTGTGTTAAAGAGGCACGTTGTAAATATAGTGCCCTGGTGTGGTGTCACTTTACACCCCCCCGCCCCCCCTTCCCACCTCCTCTTGGTCTCAGCCCCAGCCTCCACCGGACTCCTCTTAACAGTTTCATTATGCCAGAGTGCGTCATGAGCGCTGGAAAGAAAAGACCTGAAAACACAGGAAGAAAGAGAAAGAAAGAAATGAAAGACGCGGGGGCTGGCAGCGGTGTAGTTATGGGACAGATTACGCTCAAGTGTGTGTGTGTGTGTGTGTGTGTGTGTGTGTGTGTGTGTGATGTCAAGGAACTGAAGCCAGGCTTCCCCAAGTCCTCTGGTGTCTGCAGGTTTGAGAAGCTTCCAGAGCACAAGAGGAGAAGGAGAAGTACTGGAGGTGATCCTCTTTCTCCTCCTCTCTCCTGTCTCCTTGTCTCATGGATTCTCCTCTCCTCATCCTTTAATTTCCCCCTTCTTTACTTTTCTTGTTACTTCTCTACTCCCTTCTTTTCCTTTCTCTCCTTGTCCTCCCCTTTCCTCTTTTCTCTCCTCTCTTTTACATTCCTCACCACTTGTTTCCTCTCCTTTCCTATCCTCTTGCTAACTCTCCTCTCATTTCCTCTTCTCTTATTTCCTCTCCTTTCCTATTGCTTCCTTTCCTCTTGTTTCATCTCCTCTCCTCTTTTCTCCCTCTCCTCTCCTCTTCTCTCCTCTCTTCCATCTCTCCTTTCCTCGCCTAGTGGTTCCTCTCATTTTTTTCCCTCTCACTTCCTCTCCTCTCCCCTTGCTACCTCTCCTCTCCTCTTGCTTCCTCTCTTGTTTCCTCTTCTCTTCTTTCGTCTCCTCTACTATTGCTTCCATTCCTCTTGTTTCTTCTCCTTTCCTTTTGTTTCCTCTCCTCTCACCTTCTTTCCTCTCCTCTCCTATTGCTTAATTTCCTCTTGTTTACTCTCCTCTCCTCTTCTCTCCTCTCCTCTTCTATTGCTTCATTTCCTCATTTCCTCTTCTTTCCTCTCCTCTCTCCTTTTCTCTCCTCTTGCTTCCTCTTGCTTCCTCCCCTCACTTCTCCCAATCTTTTCTATTCTCTTCTCCACACACTCTCCTCTATCTCCTCTCCTCTACGCTCCCTCCTATCCTCTTTTATTGACTTTCCTTCCTTTCTCCTTTCTTTTCATCCTCACAAACCTGTTGAGAAAGTGCTTTGCTGGGTGTGGTGTGGTCTGTGCGCAGGCAAACTCAAACCACTGTGTCCACTGTGCTTTAAAACTTTGTGTGTGTGTGTGTGTGTGTGTGTGTGTGTGTGTGTGTGTGTGTGTTTGTGCATGTGTGTGAGGGGGGAATTGCTCCTATCGCATATAAAATCCTTCCTATGACATCACACAGTGACGTCCCTTGACATTCAAATGTCCGCTAAGCCAGCTTTCAAGCTTTCAAGGGCACAGCGTTAGTGTGTGTGTGTGTGTATATGTGTGTGTGGTTGCGTGTGTGTGTGCATGTGCGCGTGTGGTTGTGCTCTTGCACATCTGGCAAGGATTTTCAAGAGCTTTTTACTTTTTGTTCCTTTTCAGCTTGAACAAGCAACTTCTTTACAAGAGACAAGTCGGATACAGTCTCTCTCTCACACACACACACACACACACATATGGACACACACACACATTTTGTGACGCAACAGCCACTGGTCATGTTCCCAAGGTCCTGTTCTCAGAGCAGTCTGACTGGAGGCCTTTGTCTGAGCTCACTTTAAAAATAAAACTGGAGCAGGGTTACCACACACACACACACACACACACACACACACCCTCACTCTCTCTTTGTGCATGAACTAAGCCTGACCTGAGGTGGAAAAGGAGCCCACTGCCAACTCATGATGCTGTTTAAGTAAAGTGTGTATGTCTGTGTGTCTGTGTGTGTGTGTGTGTGTGTGTCCTCCTGTGCTGTATTCATGTGTGTATTATTCCACTGAGCCTCCTCCTGACAGTGTAATTATAGGCTTGTGTAACACCCATCTGTATATGAGCACACACACGTATGTGTATGTGCCTCGAACACGATCACACCACCTGTCATGGTGGTGTTTCTGTGCACAGAAACATGATCCCCCACAAGTTACAGGACGCAGATTAAACTCGTCAAACTCTTCATATCTCCTCATAAATTGAAGAGACTTTCCGTTCTAACTGAGTTGCTCACTGATCTTCCCCAACAGTCCACATACAGAACTGCAGCAGCGTCCCGGATCAGTGTGCGGTAGGGGTTCAGAATCAGCGTCTAGTTTCAATATAACTTCAGCCACTAACATGTCATCACTGTCAGCTGAACGTTCTATAATGTCAATTTATAGATTTGGCATTATAAAAGTGTATACCATGTTAAAGATTAAATTGAAAGAACATCATCCTGAATGCAATGAGATAAAACTCTACGATTACTTCTTCACAAAACCAATTACAGTAGAAAACTGATGAAGGTCTGATGTTAAAGTAACAATAAAAAACACAAAAGTGCTTTAGATACATTAGAAAACTTGGAAGCTGCAATTTGAGCATTAAATAGAATGTTTTCGGCCAACAACACCTGTACGCTTTCATCCAAACTATGCAAATTATCCTGAAAGAACCATGAGTACTTACACTTCCATCATGAACACCCACACTGGGATTCAAACCCTTCACTGTGCCACGTTTTACCAATTGAGAAACACTCAACCCAAGAAACACTTAATTAGCTTCGTCTACTAACTCCGAGATCCCTTCCCTTCTCCATTAGCTTCTCCTCCAAAAACAGCGCGGCTACAAATGAATCACCGCCATCCTAAAGATTTCAAGGGTGCATGCTGCCAACAAGCACAGATGATACCCAATGGGAGCTCTCACAGCGGATTAGCAAAGCTTATCAAGGCCCCCAGAGCTCCACATCAATGATAACAGAGTCCCTTTTGCATTCATTTTTTAGGTATTACATATATATACCGTATATTAAGAACTGCTGATAAACTAAACCTATTACACACATTGATTCTTCTATTTTGTTGTTGTTTGTATCAATTTAGTTTCACTTTTTTTCAATTTATCTCTCCATTGATGGAATAAATAGATGACTAAACTGCTGTATAAGCATTTGCGAGGCTCTCTAGCTCCTCCAGATCCCTCAGCGCCATCCCTTTGATGAAAACTATCACTCTCCTGGTTTCACATGTTATGTGTGAGTGTGAGCCCTGGCAGGTCAGGCCATATCACAAGGCAAACCCTCCTCAGGACACTCAGACACTCTCCAAGGAGCGAGAGAACAGCGAGGACATTCAGGGGGGACACCTGCTGAATCAGGCGCTTCTACGCCACAGAGTGTGATGGAAACTGATCCACTAATATCAGCCATTCGACTATTAGCGGCCTGTACAAACACACTGCCATCTATTAATACTGTAACCTGGCACACACACGCGCTGCTCTATAAATGCACACTCACGCGGTGGCTGTCACACATACCTGATCTGGTTTCAGCTGCACAAACCTTCCCGGCAACACATTATACAAGCAAGGTACACTAGCCCACACATGCAGACACATACACACACAAACACACACACTAGTTGGCCGTGGCTCTCAGTAGTGTCCTGTTCAGCAGACACTTGAAAGGACACCCTGGAGAGGGGTCCTTTTCACAGTAATAGTGCCCAGCAGCACTTAGCGCGGACCCAGTGGTTCACTCCCACTGTAGTGAAGGGGATGAGGGTTCTCAATTCCACAGCAGCCCACTCTTCTCTTCCAGCCGAGTGGGGGGAGAAGAGTCTGTCATGGACACAGCACTCCATCGGCTGCACACTCACACACACTCCAAAGCACTCACTCACACATACACACACAGGGGACATCCTCTCTGTCAAGTCAAAATGTCCCCTAGGTGTCCACCCTGGTCCAGTAACCATAGCAACCCTCTTACCTGGCATTTAAAGTATGTGTGTGAGGCGTGATGGCGAATAAGGGAAGCAGACAATGAGATGGGAAGCGGAGGAGAGTGAGGAAGACTGCAGATCTGTCATTCGTGAACAAAGTCAATATTAGTTTAGAAGAGAGCGACTGAAGAGAGGCTGAAAGACGTGTGTGTGTGACTATGTGTGTGTGTGACTATGTGTGTGTGTGTGTGTGCGTGGGAGGATGTGTGTGATTCTGCATAATAAGAGCAAATAGTAGGATTTCTTTTATTTGTGTGTTGTGCACACTCAGTTTTTCAAATTCTGCCACCCAAGATACACTTTAAAAGCAGAGATTCACCAACACACACACAGACACACACACACACACACACACACATCCCTCCACATTCCCAGGTTCCAGTCCTGGCCCAGTGTGTTCAATAATCCTCTGCATTGTCTTCAGCAAGCCTCCTCTCCTCCCTCTCCTCCTGCTCCTTTTCTCCCCCCTCATCTCCTCTCTTTTCTTTGGGAGTCTTTCTCTTCCTAATTGCTCACAGAAGTGTGATCTTTGGGGGTCCACTTCATGGCATTGCTCCCTGAATTAGCCGAAGGATCCCCCCCCCCACACACACACACACACACACACACGCACTCCCAGAGTCTCATTTTAGTCGTGGTCTTTCTCCATGACCGTCCCGTCCTAAACACCCCTCCACCAAAACCAAAACTCACTCCCTCTCTCGCTAAGTATCCGTCTTATCTTGTGCATTCACATTTTCCTCCCTCTGTGCATCTCTTCCTCACTTTCTCTTCCTTTTTCCTTTTTGACTCTTTCCAGCTCCGTCTTTGCCCATTCACACATTCTTATACTTAATAGGATTAAGGTCTCCGAAAGGGATTTGAACAAGATGATTAGTTTACTGCTCTGCCAGCTCCGGCCCATACCCTGCCTCACACACACACACACACACACACGCACACACGCACACACAATAAGATGCATAAAGTGTGCCGAACAGATTCAATTCAATTCAATTCAAATTGTTTTTGCAGTGCTTTACACTAAAAAAAGCAAAAAAAAAAGTGCCAACATCCATGCATACATACACATAGATACACACCAACATACACACATACCAACATTCATTCTGTACAAAAGCAATTCAAAGTGCTTCACATGCCCAAAACAGCAAAAAGTGTTTGTAAGTGAAGACATCCTTGCATACCTACACAGAAATGTACACAAGTACAATCCCAAAATATACTGTGGAGCCAGACCTGCAGGTGCTTTGTCAACTAAGAGGAGGATTTTGAGTTGGATTCTGAAAAGAGTGAAGGTTTTCAGAGGGCTGGAGTTATGTGGCCTGATTTTTTTGTTCTGTTAGTAGACATGTGGCTGCGTTCTGGATAAATTGTAATCTCTGAATGATGTGTTTGACTTAGAAACGTTCCTGAGTTGAAAATAGACAACCGACTGATAGATCCCTCTGTACTATAGAGGTGTACTGAGTGAAAGAGCACTTAGCATGAAGGCTGCGTATAAATCAGCCTCAAATCCTGAAGACAGCATATCTTATGACTTATAGGTGGTTCTGACCCCGAGGCTGAGAAGCACTGATCCTCACTTCAAGCTGTGGGAGAGTGACGGTCTGGAATATTGTCACCAGCTGAAGCTCTGCACTGCCATCTTCTGGCTTTGCACATACTCTGATGAGAAACTGCATTGAGATCATGTGTCATCCTTGGCATTACAATCAGCAAATAGTGAGTAACTGGGAAAGTAAAATGGACAAAGAGCAGATTATAGAATGTTCATAGAGTCACTAAGGCAGGAGGAGCTGAGATTCAGAGAAACAGAAAATTATCATGCACCATCCAGGACTGACTTTCCGCCAATTTAGTGTATTTTCAAGCATGAATGAGTATACACTGTGGAGACGGTCCCTGAGCTTCATTCCAGCCTGTGGTAAAATATTTTAAAGCATTATAAACATGCAAAATTTCTCCAAGACATATTTCACTCAAAGCAGTCAAAGTAACCAGTGTGTGCAAAAGTACCACAATGTCATTTTGTCATTTCAAGTATGGTATAAAAGAATAGAAAAAGACAAGTGAAAGAGAAACTGCAACAACAGCTGAATTTTAGAAGAGAAATTTTGCATGTTTATAATG
>JAPZEA010000025.1:14179545-14191441 GCA_029783685.1 Heniochus monoceros | reverse complement strand
CACACACACACACACACACACACACACACACACACACACACACACACACACACACACACACACACACACACACATAGCAGTGGAGAGAGACAGGAGACAGGCCAGCACTCACTCATGAGAGCTTAATTTATCAGAGCCTTAATTGATCATTTCAAAGTCAGGCTTTTATTGGAACCAGCTATCTTATAAATTAGGCCCCGAGGTCACTGAGGGGAGGAAGTCCCTCCTCAACCAGCCACCAGAGTCAACTGATCTTACACCGTTTTCACCTGAAACCCCAATATGCTGCGAGAAAAACATAAGCTCTTATTGCAAAAGATGAGACTGAAGAAAAAAAAATCATACTTAGGCATAAAATCCAAAAACATCACTCCGCACAAAAAGTTAAACTTTGTGTTGGGCTTGGTGCAGAGTTGTAGATGTGTAAATAAATGTGCGTCATGCAGCTTCGGACTCCCACTAAACGGATGCTGTTTTTTCTCAACCACGTTAATGACCATAACTAACTTATCCCCGCGCTCACGGGTCACTGACCATTGAAGGGATGACAGGGAGACATTCACAGCGATCTGCGGTGCCATGGCAACCACTCTCATCCGGCGCTGGCGCCCATTACGCGCTAGTTCCGCACTCGCGCCGGAGCATATGGAATAATTGGTGTGTTATTGGTCTCCCGGGGGCACGGGCATGTGTGGCGCGAGGGGTTCCTAATTGGATTTATTTGTTTTGATGTGTTTTAGAGGCGTTAGAGCAGAGGAGAAGCCGCGACACTTCCCGTGTGTTCCGTTACTTTAATTTTCAGTTTGTTCTGGTGGACTGGTAGGCTAGTCACAGTTTGACAGCGTGTAGTGTGTGAAAGTGTGAAAACTTTGCAAATGACGGTAATTATAGTGTAATTGCAACTTTTTTCCCCCTTTTTTTGACAAATGTAATTGTTTCGCTTTAACAGATTTGAACCCCAGGCAAAGGTCAGCCCAAGAGTTTAAATCCTTCTGTCAAAGCCGCCTTTTAAGATTGACAACATGCCCTTTCTGTCTAGGAGTTACACAGGCACTGATAGTGTAGATCTGTGGTTGGTTTATATTAAGAATATTTATCTAAGTGCTGACTTTAACTCGGCTTATCCTGCATTCTATCATTGTACTATAATAAACGAAGAAACTGTAGTTTGTGTCCTAACTGTAAAAGTACCTCTAACTGCTCAGGGGGGTTTCCATGGAGTCATTAGAGCACTTTTCTACCTTGACGGCAGTTGACTTTGTCTTTATAAACAAATTTATCCAGCACTAAACGCATTGGCCCACTTGTGCGCGCGCGTATAGGCATTCACTATCATCTCTGTTATTATTGTCTTTCATCCAAGCGGGGAGCGCACCCGCCCCCCACGTGGCCCGTTTCTGATTTCATTTTAATAAGGTCAGTAATAATCGCGCGAGCCAGCCGAGGAGAAAACAGCTCCCGCGGGGCCCATTGAGAGAGGCGCGATGCGCGAGGCCCCGGAGGTGCCACGAGCTGACCCGCGAGCTTCACAAACAATCTGATCAGGCAGCTCTTGCGGCCGCTGTCCCTCTGTCTCGCGGGACCCGCCTCAGCACGCCACTCGCTCGGTCCCCATTGTCGGCTCCGGCGCTAATAAAATTGTCCCTCCTGCAGGCGAGGCTTGTTGGAAAATTAATTTTATCTAATTATACTGATGTCACCGCCGCCTTTCAGCGCGTAATTAAAATCTGACCTGCGAGCTTCTGCTTTCGTTCTTTGATGGGGAAGGAAAAAAACAGAAATTGAATTAAACAAATCAAATATTAGGTGGTTGATTGTGTTTGGAGGCTGATTATCGGAATGCCTGTTTCTTCTCTTCCCAGCGCACCGTGCAGAAAAACGCCAAGTATGTGTGTCTGGCCAGTAAGAACTGTCCTGTGGACAAGAGGAGACGCAACCGCTGCCAGTACTGCCGCTTCCAGAAGTGTCTGAGTGTTGGCATGGTGAAGGAAGGTAAGAGAAACCAAGTGACCGCACACCTGGTACCTGCTGAAAACTTACTACACACGCAGGCAAGCACATCCGAGGATGGTGCAACACAAATCTGACCTGATAAAGTTTGTCTCCGCGATTAGGGTTTAACAGGCCGGTAATGACCTGACCCTAGGCAGCATGTCACACATCCACGGGGCAGTAATTTGTCACCTCTCTGCTGGAGGAAGGAAATAGAAAATGCACCTCACCTATTTGCGCTCCTTTTTAAACACAAATAGAGACACACTTTCCATCTCTCCATTTGTGTCACCACGTCTGATATAACTGACTGTTGCTGCATGCTTTGCTGATGTGGTGCTCATACTGCCCTCATTTCCCTGAGGTTTCTCACCTGTGTCTCACACACACACACACACACACACACATACTCACATAAACGCAAACGAACACACACTTCCATATGCCGCTGACACGTCTGCAGCCTGTAGAACAGCTCCACTGCCATCTGCTGGCTGGTCGCCTCTTCTGTTGGGAATGTGGGAATGTTGGAGAGCTCCTGTAGAAAAAGCCTCCTTTCAGTCATAATTCTACCACTATAAAAAAAAAATGCTGATAACAATCAGAGAATAGAAGTTCTTTGTGTGTGCTGTAAACACACCAGATTCAGCTGAACAACCTTCATGACTGGCATTGTCTGCTCTCTCTTTCTGCTTCACAGTGGTACGTACTGATAGCTTGAAGGGGCGCAGAGGCCGTCTGCCTTCCAAACCAAAGAGCCCCCTGCAGACAGAAGCGTCTCCTCCTTCTCCACCCCTCAGCCTGCTCTCCGCTCTGCTCAGGGCTTACTCCCACTGTACGCCCCATGACCTTGACTACAGCCAGGTACCCCCCACACCCCACTTTTCATTTGACGTTAGAGAAACGCACATGCTCAGTGAGAAATATGGCCTGTCTGGAAGTTCATTCAGTAGTTTATCTCCGTCTTTCTCCACAGTTCAGCGCCGCCGACCCTCCCACCTCCTCCTCAGATGCCGAGCACATCCAGCTCTTCTACAGGCTGCTCACCATCTCGATGGAGACCACGCGATGCTGGGCTGACCGGCTTCCCGGGTTCTCTGAGCTTCAGCGTGACGATCAGAACCTGCTTATAGACTCTGCCTTCCTGGAGCTGTTTGTCCTGCGATTGGCTCACAGGTGAGGGAGGGGAGATGCAGCCTTTTTTTGTACCAGAACAGCAGATTGTGCACAAGTCTCCATCCATGTGCACGCATTTAAAACATCATCTGCCTACGACTTTAGCAGCAACTCATTTGGCATCTCACGTCACAACAGGCACTTAGCATCCTTTACCATAGCAGTACAGGGTGTAGCTGTGCTGGCAAAGTTGCGTGCTGGTGTGTTGGTGTATCTCCAGAGTGGGAGGAGGGCAGTTGAGTAATCGCCATATGAACCAAATTATGAATGGAGTCTGTAGCTATGACAGCAGCTACACCCACAGAGTTCCGCTCCGCTCGTCTGATATCTGACGCACAGAGAGCTCTGTGTGTGTTCTGCGGGCTAAAACTGTGCTAGCATTGTGAGCTGTGAATTGACGGGATCAATTCCATCTAAAAGCCAGTCAGCTGACAAACTGGAAAGGGCCGTGATGGAAGGAAATACATCTTCAGTTCAGCTGACTGAAATAAAAAGGGAATCAACTTCATTTACCTCATGCATCCAGTGGTGTGTGTGTGTGTGTGTGTGAGAGAGAGAGAGAGAGAGAGAGAGAGAGAGAGAGAGAGAGAGAGAGAGCACATGTGTGTCTTGCTCGTGGATACCTGTGGTGCCATTGTGACTGCCCCTGCCCATCTTTGCCTCAGAATTGCCCTGGGTTACCGGACTGCTCTCGTAAGGCATGTGGCTGGTTAAATTTATGGGGAGGAGGGGCGGGAGGGGGTGGGCTACAAGCTCATCCTTTTGTCTATGCTGTCGTCTAGGGCAGAAAACCAACACAGTCACACACACACAAGCACACTTACTCACACACACACTCACGCACACTGATGATGTAGAATCCCAAGTTTCTCTCCTCCTCCCAGTGTAGGTCCAGGTGCAGGGTGGGTAGAGGATTGGGTGGTGGCATCACAGTCCCAGCAGGAGGGGGATCAGGCTGGGACTCTGACTCACGCGAAACGGTGGACTCATAGGGACCTCTATCGAACACACACATGCTCACACACACTGCTCATCTTTCCATCAGCCAAACTCCCACGGCACAGAGGAAAACACACACACAAACACGGCACTGTCTTATTTTGTGCTTTCATGAGAGCAAAGGATGCAGTCCACACTCACGTCTCATTGTTGACGCAGCCCTGCAGTGACCCTGCGTTGAACTCAGATGCCTTGTAGACCCCTGCACAAGCGTATGTCTGTATGTTTGTGTGTGTGTGTGTGTGTGTGTGTGTGTGTGTGTCTGTGTGTGCTCAGTGTGTGTAGAGTAAATTTGCTCCGCTCTTCTGGGCCGGCATTGCTGTAAGCACCCCGTTACCAAACAGTTTCTGTGGTTATTGGTTGATTGCCGTGGTGACTGTGTAGTCAGGGGTGAATGGAATGTGTGGCAGACATCCAGCTGTGCGTGTGTGTGTGTGTGCGTGCGTGTGTGTGTTTGTGCATCTGCCTGGCTGCTTGTCTGTCTAGTTTGTATGTATTATATTATAAGATCTAATTTATTCCACCTTGCCGCATCTTTCTGTCAATTCATCGTTCAAATGCATCATGTCAAAAAGCATTGTTCGCTATTTTATGCTACATTTGAAGGAAATTTGTTAAAAATATATGCAAAACACACAACACAAGAATTTTACATTAAAAATAATGCCATAAAAGCAATGTCATACTGGGTTTGAATTTTGCTATATATAACCACATTAAAGCAACAGGCAGATCCAGAACATACCATAAATCTGAGACTTTGTAGTTTGTATTAAACGATGAAGCCATTAAAGGGAGGTTTAAAGGAAACGTCAAAGTTCCAGGGGTCAGACTACTGTAACCATTAAACTATACAAGATATCAAGAAAGCCACTTCCACCCTCGCCCAACACCTGCATCCATCCCTGCTTATTATTTAACACCACAACTCTGCTTTTACTTCTTTCCCCCCTATCTCCAGCTCATGGATGACCATTTTCGCCTTGATGGCTAGTTCTGATCATTTTTTGTGTTTGTGCATATAAGAGTGGGAAGGTATGTTTAATGTATGATTGACAGAGCTGGTGATGTGCGAGCATCTGTTTGTACGTGTTCTGCTTTGGGCGGGTGGAATACCTCTTTTAAATCGTAGTAAGGATAATTGGACATAAATGGTATTTCATCCCCTCCTCATAACTGCTTAACCAATGTTTGTGCAGGGTGTAATTTGAGGCTTCCCCTCTCTCTCGCTCTCTCTTTGCTCACACTCTCTCTGCCCTTGTTCTGATCTTCCATCTCTCTTCCTCACAACCCCTTTGTTGCCTTCTTGAGCTCTAACAACTAAACATTTTTTAGCAGCTCTCTCAAGAAAGCCACGCTGTTCTTTAAGAAAGACTAGTCATAGCCCTCCCCTCCCTGGTTCTCCTTTCCTCTCTGCTCGATGGTAAAAGAGTGGGATGTTGTGTGTCGTGAGTAACTGATGGCTAAATACATCTGAGAAGTCTTTTCATTTCCTCGTTAAAGCTTTGTGTTTCCACTGCACACCGCAGCCTGGGCACATTAAAGCCATAACAGTTTACCTACTGTATCTGCAAATACACACACACGTCGAGCAGCCCTCTGCCCTAACCCTTCACCCCACCCAGCCGAAAGGAAACAGGAATGTTTTAAAATGCTATAATTTGGAAAACACAACCTTAATCAACTGCATGCCTGTGTTTGATGTGTGTCCCGTTTCTGCGTGAGTGCGCATACTGCCAGGTTTTCTCATTGTTTTTTATTGTAATTGTTTCCTTGCCCCAGTATCTCAAGCCATATTTACAATAAATGAGGGAAAAATGCAGCGTTTCATTGCAAGAGAGGTCTAACCAAAGTCTTCATCTCTTTCTCTCTCTGTGTCTCAGGTCGATGCTGTCAGAGGATAAACTAGTGTTCTGTAACGGCTTGGTGCTGCACAGGTTCCAGTGCCTTCGTGGGTTCGGAGAATGGCTGGACTCCATCCGGGACTTCTCCACCCACCTCCAGAGCCTAAACTTGGACGCCTCTGCCTTCGCCTGCCTGGCCGCCCTCGTACTGCTCACAGGTAAGAACACAAGCCAAAAACATCAGATTCAAAATCACCACCAGGAGAAAATAAAATTAGCAGATAAAGCATGTATGAGGTGAATAATAATAGCAGCCTGTTTTTAAAGTCAGCTGCCCCTCCACGACACACAAACACTGTCCGACATACGAGCTGCTTTCCCATAAATATACGGATACAAATCCACACACACACACACACACACACACACACACACACACACACACACACCTTCTTTCCTTTGTCCCGAGCTTTGCTGGTGGGTGATTCAATGTGACAGTGATCAGGTGGATACATCCACTAACGTCACACATACGCTCAAAGACAGACATGTGCATGTGTGTTCTCACACATCTCTACCTGAAACAAGAACCCGATACCCAGAAGCACCTGCTGCACCTGCCACACACCTGGCCCTCTAATCAGCCTGCATCTGTGAAAAATAGAAGGAGAGTCACAGCTTTCTCTGTGAACACACATCTGAGACCCAACAGAAGAGGAAGAATTTTGTTGCCAGTAGAGTACATTAGAAATGCACTAGAAATGTAGCCCAAGGTGACAGAGGGCACCTGTACAATTAAGTGTTCACATTTCATCTTTCACGTCAGAGTCAGAAACTGTACATAAATGTGTGATGTGTAAAACACCCTTCCCCCCTATGCTAAGCTTCCTTACCTAACCCTGCCCCCAGCTGCCTCCTCCTCCTCTTCCTCCACCTTCTCTTCCTCCGTCTAAGCCCTCCAACCCCATCCTCACTCTCTGGGGGAGCACTTAACTCTGTGCCTGATCGACCAGCCCACCGTGGAGCACAGCTCTGGAATGGCGTGTACGCTGTTCTCAGTGGCGCTCTGCCACCTCGGCAAAGCACACAGCGCACTGCCGCGGCAGAGCCGCCAGAGCCACCAGGCGATCGACCGCTTCAGAGTGGCCTGTGCAGAAAGGCAGCCATCGATCTCTCCCCAGGAGCTCACGCACATAGAGAAAGAAGGCCCAGGGAGAGCGGAGAGGGAGAGGGAAGCAGGAGTGTGTGAGGGGTCTGAAAGCCGAGGCGAAAGGAGGGCTGGAGTGACTCTGCAGCAGCAAACACAGAACAAACAAAAGAGTCACATAAACAAACAATAAATAAGCTTCAGATAATGGATACCTCAAAGTGAGACTGGTCTTAGCGACAGCCTCCCTGCAGCACAGACTGGCTGGTGTATGTGTGTGTGTGTGTGTGTGTGTGTGTGTGTGTGTGTGTGTGTGTGTGTGGGGCTGGACACCCTGTTCTCTGCAGAATGAGTTAGTGTCACATTAAGCCTGGTACGGGTGCCACTGGAGTTGCTACGGGCAGCAGTGTGTGTGTGTGTGTGTGTGTGTGTGTCTGTGTGTCTGTGTGTCTGTGTGTGTGTGCTTCTAATTTCATTTGGCTGCTCACAGGGCAGAATAATCAGCTAATTGTTGAGCACTTTTGTTTCTGTCAGTGTCTTAAATTGCAGGGATTGGACACTATTTGTGTGTCTGTGTGTGTGCACATGTGTGTGTGTGTATATATATATATATATATATATATGTATTGTGTGTGTGAGAGAGTACACAGTGTGCAGGGGGCTTATTAGGTTAGACTGCGTATTGATCCGTAGTGAGTGAGACGGGTTAAGGCCTGTTAAGAACATTAGCCATACAGGGTAATGAGGTGGAATTCAATATAAAAGATGTAGCTAATGCTCTTTCAGCTGAATGAGCCCTGATGTATGTGCGAATGTGTATTTCGTTTTCCACAGACATAATTTCTGCCGTTTAATGAATTATTCTCCTAACGTCTCTGTCTGTCTGTGTATCCACAGAGCAAGTCCCAGGTCTGAAGGATTCAAAACGGGTTGAGGAGCTGCAGAATAAAGTGATTTGCTGTCTCAGAGACCACCTGGGTTGCGGCCCCTCTTCCTCCTCGTCCAAGGCTGCTCCCCCTCTGAGTCGTATTCTGGGTTTAAGGGCGGAGCTCCGTTCCCAGAGGACCCAGGGCCTTCAACGAATCTTCTACCTGAAGCTGGAGGACCTGGTACCGCCCCCTCCATTGATTGACAGGTTCCTGGACACTCTGCCCTACTGATGGCCTGGGCTGACCAAGCAGAGAAAAACCCACGTCACGTCCTGTTCAGGCCTTTTCCCCCCCACGAGGAGCACGCACACACATCCAGACGAGAGACTCACTCCCCTCTGACTGATGCAGGGCAGAGAGAGCTAATCAAATGCTTTTCACTAAAATGGACAACCAACTAAATGCTTTTAATCAGTATAAAAGACAACTGCTCAAACGCTTTACCACTTTTTATTTGAACCACCTGTTTTTCTCATGTGGGGGACAATGATGAGGCTGAGATGGACGATGGAAAAGTGACTTTTTACTGTCCTCTCTCCGTCTGGGTGGCAGCTCATTCAGCGAAAAGGAAAGAACACCGAGGTTTATGAGTACTGTCTATCTGTGTTTTGGCCTGGCCAGGCTGAGGACTTTTTTTTAGCAAAGAGGGAAGGGGAGGTGTCAGTGTGATCAAATGTTTTCATAGCTGAAGATGTCCCAGTGAAACACAAGTCACTGTGCTTTCTAGTTCCTCCTGCTGAGAGAAGGAAGGGGGGCGTTTTCATACTGAAATGTACTGAAATGTCAGAGGTCAGACAGCGTCGGCGTAGACACACAGCAACATCTCAAAGCAGGACACAGATATTTCATAAACACATGGAAGTGGCTGTTGAGTTGGGCTCTTGATTCCAAGTGCAATTTCTTAAGTGCTATCTCACAACAAAAGGAAGAGGCGGAGAAGGAACGGTTTAATTTCAAACTCTAAATTATTTTAATACAAAGGCTTGTCCTGTACTGTCAGTAGCTAAAAGAAAGAGAGACAGTCTCCGTCTGGCTTTAGAAAGCAGAGGAGATACTGTGCACTAACGATTGATGACTGAGTCACCCAGACTTGAACTTGCTCTAGTATGTTTTTTTTTTTTTTTTTTATTAACTCGTTTTTAAATCATAGGTCGAGTAGGAGTACGGAGGAATGAACATGGACAGAAATTGGCTTTTGAAGCACTTAAACCCCGAGAAGGGCTAGAAGCACAGACACACACCCTACCTGCTCCCCGGGGAGTCGGGGAGAGGAGGGTGCTCGACAGATAGCTGTACGTCCAGGGGTGAAACATTCCGCAGTCATGCTCTTTTTCTATTCATTTCTATTGTGGAGCCCGTGTGAGAGTGTGGAGGACATGGTTGCATACTGTCTTTGTGTGTACGCTTAGAGAAGCCAGGATCATATGCATGGTGTGTTTTAAGCTGTCAAGAGTTGCCATAGCCTGTCAAAACAGCTCGACCTGTGTTTGTGTCTCAGACTGCGGCTCTATGGGAATCTCCCTGGGCCTCCAACACCCACTCACACACTCACGGCAGCAGTTTGAAATATGAAAAAAAGCAAATTATATAGATATAAATATAAATATATATATATACATATATATATACAAAACTAATATTTTGAAGTGTTTTTAGCTTTTTCAAATATTGTGGTACGAGTTGTGCATTGTTTTTTGAAGAAGAGAAACAAAAAAAGAAAAAAAGTTGCTGTTTTTTCAATGTCCCTCTTTGGTTTGAGTTTCCTGTTCAATTTTTTTTTCTTTCTCTTTGGTTCACTGGATTTTCTGTTCAGCACTTTGAAATCATAAACTAGTTCTGATTATTCTGCGTGATTGCGTCCTGTGTTTTGATTTTTTTTTAATTAAATGACACACAAAATGCAAAAAAAAAAAAAAAGAAAAGAAAAGAAAAGACCAAATTTGAGCTGATTTTATACAGAATACGTTTGTGTATGTGTGTGTCTGGTCAGACACAAAAGCCTCTTGACAGGTAAAAGGCCTCGTCTCTCTCCCGAGGGACCCTTGGGCCCTCACTGAGAGTAGAGGGGGATTAGGAGAGTGAGGAGGGGGAGGAAGAGAGAGGAGAGGAGAGCTTCATGTTAGCATGAGGTCCAGATCAGCCTCCAGCCTCGTTAAACACCATCGATCGCCACGGTGACATTTCACAGCACATGCCGTCTATGCTGTCACTGCCATCACTCACTCGCACTCCTGCGCAACAGCGTGAGCACTAACACACACACACACACACACACACACACACACACTCGGACAGCCAGGTGATTGATAGGAACTGTGTACCAGAATAGTTGGGTGGGATACAGTAGTGTGTGTGTGTGTGTGTGTGTGTAGGCCTATGTTAGTAATAATTTTGTAAAGTATATAACACAAGAAGAACTAAATATGTTGCTTAGCTGGTGCATCAGTGTGTCTGATGGGATCTTTTTACAGTATGGATTTTTGATCTGAAACACCAGGCTTAAAGAGCAATTGGGACTGGCCTTCAGGCTGAGTGGAACCTCATGGAAATGTGGGTCTCAGTCCAGTTCCAAGTGTGGTTTGTTTGTGGTGTAAATGCACCAAATGGACCTCCAAAAGGAAGGTACGAATTCAAAAGCCAAACTAAACAAATGTAACTTCCGTCTTTTTATTTAATGGCTTTATTCTTGTCAAATTGTATGTTGTACAGTGTAAATTGAGTACTTTTATTTTGTTAATTTGAAATCATATACATGGTACGTTTACAATCCTGTCAGTGCTATTTGCTCGGGACTAGTATTACCTGGGGACCTTAATCCCATGCAAATTTGCCACACTCATAATTTGCAAATTATCCAAATAATCCATCTGAGCAAAGCAGAAAATATTGCTATGGGAATCTTTAATAGTATTTGTTTTGATGGGCAGCACAGAATGGGCGTAGCTAACAAAACAGGCCATGGTGACAAGAATGAACAGTTATGTTGGAGTGGTGGTGGAAGAAGTGGAAGCTGTTCCAGCCTGACCAGGTTGTCTGGATATATCAGGATGGACTTTTGGGGACCATTTGTGGCCCCACAGAATGGCTGTAGCTATTATGAGGTAGATTTCAAAGAGAGGCAACCGGGGGGCAAGAGACCATTCTGCTGCGAACCATCTTCATTTGTAGAAACCCCCAAAACCTGCAGAGGGAGGACCATAGGTGTACAAATGACTTCATGTGGGTGAGTCAGTTGTTCATTGTGGAAGAAGATAATCCTGTTCCAGTTGGCAGGAATTTTGAGTCAAAGATGGAGGTCAGCATGACTTGAACTGTCCAGAGATAGAATCCAAGAGTGATTGGACGTAGGAAGTCATTGATAACAAGTGAGAGATAAAAGCTCTCCCTTTGTAAATGATGCCTAGGGTGAAGTTTTTCCCTGTCATTGCTTTTGTTTTTGTATTAGATGTACTGTATGTGCATGTAATTGTTGCCTACCCTACCCTACAAAGGGAAATGACAAGAAGTGTCAATTTCTAAAGCACACTTCTGTAGATAACATGAGGAAAGTAAGATCAAACGCTGCAACTGCAATTTTGATGGTTTTTCTTAGACTAAGACAAACAACACAAATTCTCTTCCATGTTAACGGATTGCAGAAGTGTGTGTTAGAAATCCGCAGGTACTTTCATTTCTCTTAGTAGGACAGCACAGTATGCTTTTGCTCCTGCAGCTCTTATAGACTCCTCCCCAGTGATCGCTGTGAGGTCAACTTAACATCATAAGGTTGAGGAATGAGTTCAAAGTCTAAGAGTGACGATAGAGTCAGA
>JAPZEA010000025.1:14018808-14030216 GCA_029783685.1 Heniochus monoceros | reverse complement strand
TCACAGCTTGTTTCTGCTGAACCCACGTGGCAAAAAATCAGTTGTTGCAGGTTTAAGAAAAAAATGAATTGAAACACCAAATACTAACCTATCGTGCATTACAAAATACCACATTATGAATAATGTAACACAGTAAATACCTTCAGTTCCTTGAGTACAAACAGATTTCCAGAATTTGCTGCATCAATTTCTTTAAAAATTAAGTTTAAAGAACAACTTGACTCCAGCTGACACTCTTGTTTGAATGTCTGACTTTGCTGCAGGAGTTGACAAGCGTACTAAGGTGAAGTCATTAAAGCCGAACATTACTGCTGGGTTGCAACACAGCACACTTCAGATCAGAGGAGGCACAGTCTTGATACTTCAGTACTTGATGTGCTCCTTCTACCATCAGACTTAAACATGACAATAAGGAAAAAATAAAATGTATGCTGGGCTGTCTCTGTCTCACCCTTGCCAATGTCTTTGCCCTCCATATCTTTCAGTGTGGCTGTGCGTCCTCTTGTAACAAGTACCGCATCACCCTCCCAGCGCTTGTGCTTCTTCTTGCTGGCCTTACACCACATCACGCTGAAGTAACGCACTCCGTCCTGACTGCAGCCAGACTCTGAGCCTGCAGTTCCAGAGACACAGGCTGACCCCACTGAAGGCTGAGGGGTTTGAGGAGACCCATGAGCCGGCTGAGGATAACCAGTCACTCCTGGAACACAGAGACATGCAATACAGTGAAGCCAGCAGAAAAATCTTAGACACAACTCAAACAACCCACCAGCAGAGGTCACTGTTGCACCAAGCCTACACATCATACTAGACCTTCAACCCGGGATGACAGTCCATCCTTCATACATTCATATGTCTGAAAATTGGAGAGTCTCCTGTCATGTTAGAGCTAAAAGTGTAAGAAACCTTGGTCATCATGTGCTCCTTTTATAAGTGAATACAGACGACCAAGGTGCTCCTCAGAGAGCAGAAGTCTGTTTGACATGTAATAAACACAAGACAAGCAGAATATCAACCTTATTTTTTTATAGAAATACATGAACATAAGGACAAACCGTGAAAGAAACTGACAACACTCGTTTACCAACATCACATTACAATCAATGCTGTAGTCACATACAGTACATTAAATAACAATTACATCACAAAACCAAATCCACATCTCCCTTCTTTCGACCACATAACTGGCCATAAATTCAGCAACCAGAGAGAATTTCTGACTCACTTCCATCTGAATTCAGCAACTCATAGAACACGATTTGCCATCATTGGCATCAACTTGTGCTTCAACTCTGGGTGACTGAAGTTGGTCTGGAGTACTTCTTTTTCACTTCTTTCATTTTCTCTTTCATTTCTTAACATAACTGTAAGAAAAAGCAACCATAATTTGGTTACCTAAAAGTGCTACATGGAAATGCCTCTTTAGTTTTTCACATCTGATTTTTACAGATGTCGGATCAAGTGGAAATTGTCTTTACAAAACATGAACAGAGTGCTAAACAGCCCCCCGATATGATCTGGGCAGACTCTCACACTCATGACTCTCCAGTATATCATTAGAGTAAATGCTATTAGAATCATTTTTCTAGCAATCCTGAATAATAAAGATCATTAACACTGTGCTGAAATCCCCATGGATACATACTGATTCAGATCTACTGTAAGCAGGAAAAGCACCGGGACATCACGATATACGTCACTCATTACTACTAATGTTCCCTTCCAAAATCTTTCACATTTATTTGATCTTTGATATTTTGGCCCGTCACAGTGTTTGTAATGTGAGCATTTACAGTACAAGTTTTGTTGCTGCTTCTGTCAATAAGTGAGAGAATGACGACAGATTTTTAACACTGACGAGCACAGACAAAGACGGATGGCAACACAAGTCAGCCTTATCCTGCAGTATGCAAACAGGCTTTCAGTGTCTGTACGAGGCACTATGTTTCCAAAAGAAATTCAAGTTCTGAAACGGCTCTCAAACATGGAACTGATGAGTGCGATCGCTCTGCACTTCAAACTCCTCGGAGCCTCTCCCTTTCTAACACAGATGTGCATGTTGGTGCTTGTTATAAAGGAATTGGCAGTCCGTGTCTCAGTCGAGCAGCCCTTAGCTTCTCCACTTTGATCTTGGCTCTCAGAAGTTCCTCCTCCAGTTCCTGTTTCCTCTTCAGGCCCTCCCTCTTCTCCTCCAAGTACAGGGCCACCTTCCTGTGATTGGCCAACACCAACTCGTGCTCCTCTTTGGCCAGGTGCAGCGGGCGAAACCTGTCGGGCTCGTGGTGAGTGTAGATGTCGTTGGGGTAGAGGTCATGGCGTAAGGGCAGCGGCGAAGTGGAGAGGGGGATGTTAACGGAGGAAGGGGTAGGAGACAGGGACGCTTCGTAATCGTGGACGCTGCCCAAGTCCTGCTCCCCCTCCCGCTCCTGGCCTCCATCCAGCCCTGGCCCTGTGTGTGTGGAGAGGATGGGGAGGTCTGGCGGTGGTTTGACATCCTCTTCAGGGTCCAGCTGGACCACCTCATGGGGGATACTTGGGACAGCTGCTGAGTAATCCTGGAGTCCAGCCAGAGAGGAGCTGCTGCCAGGATGTTCGATGGGAGAGTTGTGCTTGCTGTATATTAATCTAAAAATGGAATGAGGGGCAAAAATAAGTGAGACGAAACAGCTTTGTCAGCATTTACTGAGTGTCTACATCTTGCTTATGTGAGATGTGCTGAGACTTCTGCTGGTGATAATGCACACTAAATAAATCAATGCAAGGATCAATTGACTAATTAGAGTAGACCAGAGGAAATTAATTAATTCAGCAAAGTGAAAATAACAAACCTACGCTGGTTACAGCCTCACAGATGCCACAATTTTCTAACTGTTGCTGCTCGTCACAGCGAGTTAGCAGCTTCAAAGCATAAATTTTGAGGTCTATCTTTTTACACTAAATTTACACACAATCATGCAATGGTCTGCAGCTGCACTGACAACAAAACATTATTTTAGGGTCCAATTTGTGATCTGTACTCGTCTTGTTTTTGTTTTAAACACACTACATGATTCACCTGAAACTAAATTGACAGATTAATCAGTATTGAGAGTTGAGTATTTTGAATGTACATGAACAAAAAAGTAAACAGTGGCAGGACATACTGTGTTTTCCTGTAGAGATTGACGATGTACAGACAGCGTGTCATCTGATTGGGTTTTGGAACTGAGTTCGGCCCCTCCCTTCTCTCCTCTTGTTGCATCAGTATCATGATTACATTCTAATGATGCAAGTCTGAACTCGCTAAACTCTCACCTGACTGTTGTGCCATCCCCTCAGGTCTGTACTGAATTGTGTGTGTGTGCTCGTCGGTGTAGGTCACACTGTACCTGCGCAGTGCCTGGTCCTTTTCGTGGATGGGCACATGGTGAAACAGGTGAGGGATCATCTCCATAATTCTCCTGGTTGGCTCGGAGATGCTTGCTCTGTACTCTGGCTGGGCGTGTCTCCGCTGCATCACTTCCTGCTTGGCTGACTCCTTCAGCCTCTTGTAAAGGGTCCTGAGGCCCTGAGCGGTGCGATGGGGTCTGTCCCCTCCCAAGGCATTATATTGCTCAGCAACAGTGTCCCAGCACTTGTTCTTGTCCACGATGACCGCATGCTTGTTGGTGTGCTCCTCCAGGATGCGGATGTGAGGGCGGACCAGCTTCAACAGGTCCAGCTTCTCGGAGAGGGTGAAGTTGGAGGAGCGAGCTTTTCCCACCATACTGGACAGAAACACAGAGCTGGACGCCATCTTATAGCATAGCGGACTCACACAGACCAAGTCAGGCCTATGGCTGTCACCCCTCAGCAACCGCACTTGATACTATGGCTCCTCACTCTTCCCACCTGTCTTTTTTTTTGTCGTGCTCTTGGCTTCTCTTGGTCCACGGTGATAAAGCTAACACTGGTCTAACCCCCACACATTTCCAATTTTCCTTCTCTTCTTCTTTAAATCAAACATAAGCTATGTCTAACACGTGCATGGATTCACACACTACTCCTTGGTTCCCTCTCAGCTACGTTGCACAACAAAAACAGGCTGTGCTGCACACAATAAGAATCAGGCTTAACTAGGCCAGCCTCGTTTAGGCCCCCGCCTACCGCGGAGGGCTTTGGATGAATTCCTCCCAGCTTAGGCTGACGTAGCTAAGCCGCTTAAACCCAGCCCGACCTACTTACAGCTCGGTCTCTCTAAACCCCAAACCAGGCACAGCACAGAGCACAGCACAGCCACACTGCCTCCACATTATAACATGAGGGCGGCAGCAGAGGCTCTGTGCCCTGCACAAATGCAGAAAACAGTCTCTAAACAGTTCATTTCACAGGTTATTGAGGTCAAGGGTCCATTTTTTCCAAAAGTGGGTGACGCTTTGAAATAGCGCTGGCTTAACTAAGTGGGGGAGGGGTCAGTGAGCGCGCTGCGCATGCCCGCAGAAGCACAGCGTTTGTACCCATTTTATTAATTCTAGGGTGAATGGATAAAATAAGTTAAGCGTGCATCAGGAGAACTGGCTGGTTCATGTGATTAAAACACGTGTCCAGGGCGCGTGTGGACACCGCGCCGAGCCAAACGCAGAGAGCGTGTGAGCCGCGTGTTTTCAGGGAGGAAAACCGAGGCACTAGTTGCTCCTGCGGGAGGAGGGAGCGGTGGCTCACTGATCCCGAGCACAGTCCTAATCTGCCCGGCGCTACCGCTGCACTACCCCGCTAATTTGCATAATGCTGGACCTGCTGTCACTCAGCCTCAGCCCGCCTGGTTTAACATCCATCTTCTGCTCCAGCCTGTGTGTGCGTGTATTATTAGCCCAGAGTCAGGACAGTCTGGCGCTGTGAGATGAGAAAGCGCTGTCGCTCCGCATCAGTCTTGGCAGAATCGCGCGGTTGTTTGTGCAGAAACTTGTAAAATCGTACAATTCAGCGGACACTAAACTGAAGTACATCCACGCCGCTTCACAATTATCGTGCGCTCAAATCTAGTGAAAGCAGCATGGACCCGTGTCGCTGCAGCGGTGACGGTAATGTTTCATGATGAATCTCAGACTGTGTGAGAATAAAAACAACACGTGCAGAGGGCTGGCCAGAGGTTTGTGTTTACAGCTGACAGCCTGTCTACCCCCTGCCTCTAACAAAGGCAACTGAATCAACAACCAAGCAGCCTGGCTTCAGAAATTCAGTCCCTCTGGTGGTCGCATATGTTTCATGATACTTGACAACTGAAGAGGAGCTGCAGGGAGAGGATTCAACCACGTGTTTCCTTCATTCTTCCCAGATCATTAAATATTACTGTTCATCAGTAAACTACCATTCAGGGGCTTGTAAAGTGATGCACATGTAGACGATCTGTGAAGTCAATCCTCATATCTCTGCATCTGTTTCCAACATGGAGTGCAGTGATGTGGCCAGAAACATTGTTTTTACAGCTTTCCAGATAATGCATGTAATAGTGAAGTCGGTACAACAAGGTGCACTACGTCGGGGTCCTGATCGAAGACGGATATCATTTTTAGGCTATTATTATAGGTTGGATTATTACTATGAGTTGGTGGGAGACACCTATGTAGATACGTTACAAACAGTGTCAGTCAAATGTTTTAATTACCTTGTATTATATTGTATATTTAGTTATTTCTTAAGCAAGTTAAGTGCACATTAATTGTAAATAATAAAAAAACAGAAAATAAGTAATAAAACAGGTATAAATGAATATATATGTAAATATTCTATATAAATCAATTTTTGTGGACACTTGAACATTCAGTAGTCATCATGGGAGGGAAATGACAGTACATGACAGATAATTTACAAGCTGTTCTTATAGACTAAAAAACTGACTGTGTCTTTACATTGTCCATACACTGGGATGTGTCAGACAGTCAATGATCATTCCAGCTTCTGGATGACTTTCTGAGTATCAATATGATATAAGTGTAAGGTACAACTAGTATGCATTCCCCTCACTGTCACAGTCATTTGGGATCTAAACATTTTGGGAACACGTTTTTTTCTTTTTTCTTTTTTTTGGGGGGGTATCCTTTGCAGTCTGCTCAGTGGTTAGATTGAATAAATTTAAACTAAGATTTGTCAGTCCACTTCCAATAGTGCTTGATTAAGAACAACTTCCTCTTTTTACATTGAAACAGGAACCTGTTGCTATTTAAATCTGCAGATGTTGATGTTAAGCCTCCAATTTCTTTTACCAATGCCTGCTCTTTCTTATATTCTAATTTAACTGCTGCTCAGAGGTATCTTTCTTTCTGCCCTTTCAATTGTCAGTCAGTCCATGTACAAAACATTACGTTTTCTGCAAACCCTTCATACAAAATAACAGCTATTTGCAAAGACAACACACAAAGACAACCTAAAAGCATGAAAGACAATTAAAAAATATAGAGTAGTCCTTTCAGTCATCTGGCTGTACC
Source organism: Heniochus monoceros (assembly GCA_029783685.1). NCBI lineage: Eukaryota > Metazoa > Chordata > Actinopteri > Chaetodontiformes > Chaetodontidae > Heniochus > Heniochus monoceros. The sequence goes on along the minus strand of JAPZEA010000025.1, from coordinate 14,023,773 downwards.
AAATCAAGCTTTTCTGACAGGTAGTGTTTTTATATCCTCGCCTTCAGGTGGCTATTTGATTGACACACGAACATGCTGGATTGCAAACAAAACTGATATGTTTGTATCCAGCCCCTATATCAATCCCCATGATTATTCTTGCCAATACCAGGTGCGCAGCCACAAAATCTTTGTGTCTTACCTGCTGCTTTGTTGCCCTCTGTGCTCTCCTCTGAGCCAGTGATAGGATGTTCTGTCTCAGCATCATTTTCCTTACTTTCCATTGCATTGAGAACACGAGCCAGAGCCTTTGACAAGGCTGGAGCAGACTGGGCAGCTTTGGGCTGTACATCACACTCCGTTTTCCTCGGGGCTGGTGCTGCCAGACTTCTCTGGACCTGCAGGATGAGAGGAAGAGAAATAATCTGAGGAAACTTTTGAAACAATGCTCAATGATGACAATCAAAAGAATACCGAGGGATGTTACTGTATGTAAAATGTTGTGAATAATTTACCTTTTCCAGTGCATTGCTCAAACCAAGCTTAGGGGTAAAGGGCTTGGATTCAGCCACGGGACATGAACTAGATGCACCAGGAGGCACAAATCGAGGCTTCTTCACTGCATTACCCGAGAGCTGGCTGGGAGCTGCTGATCGCCGCATTCCGTCTATCTCCTAAAGACAGAAAGCAATGAATACCAACAGAACAATACTGGCAGTTAATTAGGTGCAACTCAGTAACTTATATCATTGGCCCAGGAACAACCTTTTTTTTTTCCAGAATATACATTCACTAATTAATCAGTACAGTGAGCGAATGACTGAGGGAGACTGGTGGGTTTCTGGTGTATAAATTTAGGCCATCTTAGACACAAGAGAATGCAGATTTTATAGTATTTTGAATTAATATGTAGTATTATTTCATGATAAACGAATACATTCCAGCGTTGACACACAACTGAGCACCTTAAAAGTTATCAGACACATATACTCCACGATATTAGCTGCTTCTTCCCAAATATAAGTCAAACACAATTTCCACTATGTCACTATGTTACCTATATGAAGACACTACTTTGGCTCTGGTAGCTTATGATGGACATTCAATACTTTATTAAGACACCCAGTCAAAGATGTGTCAAGGAAATGACTTCTCTGAAACCTCTGACCTGCCGCAGGTTAGCAAGCTAGCTACTTTACTCGCTCGCAACAAAGAGTCGCTAACATTGCTGGACCCGGTTTAAACTGGACTGTAATGTCACGTTTGGTAACGTGTGGCAACGTGTCATACATACCCGGACAAGCTAAAAGTGAAACGAAAACATTTAAGATGACAAACTGTCGCTCGAATAGAAGAAAATGTCCTGTGTTTCTTCCTCTACAACTCTCGACTCTGTTCACTTTCTCCCGCTGAATGTTTGAAGGACGTGATTGGTTTAACCCCGGTAGTGGGCGTGGTCCAAACGAGTGGGGTTTGTTAGATTTCTACTATCACAGCAGTTTACTGGTTACATTCCAGTTGAACTTCCCCAAACCGCCCATTCCTGTGTTATAAATCGAGCTCACATGGTAGCTTCCCAGGGCGACCTCGCTTCACAGACCAGGGGGAAAATAAAATTTTTAGCATATGTAGATGCTAAGGAGTTTGTGTGGACGTTAAATTTAGTCAGCTATTTAATATTAATGTTCTTTGCTGATACTTCCAATAACATTTATACTTAGATTTCCTATACTACAGTATGTGTTGTCTTGTTCTCACCACCTACTTTGACATTACTATACACTTACCACATGATTTGAACTAATCAAATTAACAGTCTTGGTGGAAACTAAGTACATTTACTAAAGTACTGAACTTGAGTACAATTCTGAGACAATTCTACTTCATTTGAGTATTTTCATTTATGAATACTTTCAGGGGGGGATATTGTATATTTATCTGGACTACATTTACTTAAAGAACAATGTTTTAGAAGTCTATAATGGGCATATAAAATGCCCAGCAATTAAAATATTTTATATTAGCTACAGCATGACCAGCAACATACCAACAATATTGAAATGCATCCTCCATGTTAATGCATCAATCATTCTAAACAAATAATATAATATCTAATTATAGCTAATGAAGCTGTTGATTATAATGTAGTGTTGTTTGCATCGTGTTTTTCTTAATTTTACTTAAATGAAAGATCTGAATACTTCTTCGAGTGGAAATGGAAGTTAAAAGGATACATCGGGACTGGGATGAGTCCAAGGGTTTGGGTTGCTCTTTGATTTCTGTGGTTTGTGTCATCTGATGTCATGCAGTCTGTAATCCAATCAGGCCGAGAGAGAGAGTGTAATCCATGTTAATCCCACATCCAGAGAGAGAGAGAGAGAGAGAGAGAGAGAGAGGCACCTAGGATAGGGTGGGTCATTAAGAGAGACAGAAACAGTAATCTCTGAACCCAGCTTTATTGGTAAGGCAGTGAGGAAAACATACTCCTGCAGAACTGGTCTGTTTCTGAGTGTGAGTGTATCTTCTTCTCCTGTAATTCTGTCCATGTCTCTGATCTGATCTCATCTGACAGCTGCCTGCCTGTGATCTGAACCCTCGTTGTCAGGGATACCTCTCCATGGAGACACAAAGGTAGCAGAGGACTTAACCGGGAAGGAGACCCTCACATTTATGGAGCAACAAGTCAGAGGAGAGAGGATGAAGAAGGAGAGACCGTAGCAGCAGAGAGATAAGAGGGAGTGCCACCTGTGGGGGAACAAGAAGAGTGGAAATCAACAGAAGGAAGGAAGAAGAAAGAGTTGAATGAAATCAAAGTTAATCTGTCAGGTAGGAATATTATTGTTAATTATCAAAAAAAAAAAAAAAAAAAGATTGGACAAGAGTTTCATTCACAGCTTTTGGTCATGTTTGCAACATTTTTCTGAATGGTTGCAGGATGGGCTATGACCTGGAGAGGTTTGTTGGCTATGTGAATGATGGTCTTCTGTGCTGTGTGTGTCGAGACGTGTTAGAGCGCCCCCTCCAGGCACCCTGTGAACATGCCTACTGCTGTGCCTGCATCAGCAGCTGGCTGGTCCATCACCACTCCTGTCCAGAGGACAGACTGCCACTGGATGTGGGCAGCCTTAAACCACTGTACAGGTCTGCCTACATCTCTGCATAGATGTCTGTCTCTTATTATCTCCTCATTGTAATACTTAATTCTTAAGTTTCACACTTTTTTCTACTATTCAGTGGGGTCACACGTGTATACTGCTCAGCCTTATTTCCCTGATGCTGTTTTTGTCCTTGGTGACAGGTACATGCGTAACGACCTGAGCCGTCTGCAGATACGCTGTGTGAATGCACGGCAGGGTTGTGAGGTGGTATGCTCCCTGGAGAGCCTGCACACACATGAGGAAGAGTGCGAGTTTGCCTTCATATCGTGCTCTAATACAGGTATGAAACCTCAGGCCGAGCTCGTCTAATGTGTCATTTTGTTATGATTATAGGTGGTGTTTGTGGTTGTTATCCATGTGGACGAGGTGTGGGATGTGAAGGTAATGTGACACCTGTGTGGGTTGGAGCAGCAGGTGGCTCTTTTGTTGGCATGGCTACCTCCCAAACTTGTGCATCCATGGGACTTGAAAGCCCCCACAGACCTCACACAGAGCGCATTCAGGGTCAACTTTCCATAACTCTTTAATGAGCAGTTTAAATGTGTGTATGCATATACAAGCATGTGTTCTTGTGCTCACAATGTGACTGTGGCCTGTCATTGGCAGGTGGAGAGCACATATGTTGCCATTGTGGTAGGTACAGTTACAGAGTGTGTGCATGCGGTGTGTCTTTTTGCAGTGTTAAGTACTACACAGCAACATCAAGTTTTACACAAGATAGTCCCATTGTTATGTATGGCTGCTGTGATCTGTGAGATGTTATTACATTTGGGTCAAAAATGAGGCATAAGTACAACGAGGAGTATAAAAGCATGGTTTGTATGTTTAGGGGTGAAAAAAGTCTTTATACCACAGTTTAAGCTTATTTTTCCTCCGATGGTTTCAAGTTCATTGTTAAATATATTAAGTAAGTAAGTCAAATTAAGTAAATTAATTAAACTTTCACTTCCACATAGTAGAAAGTAGGTAGTGACCATTATGTGTGGCGGAATCAGGAGTATATCAAAGCTTTCTTATAAAGATACAATGGTCACCACTTTTAAAAGCGCCACTGAAGTGACGAGGGGTCGGTTGTTTTTCGACTTTATTTTGGATGTGTAGGCATATCTGACCAGTCTTCAAGATTTAAGTAATCTGCACTTCTAGTTGAGAAATATTTTGGTAGTGTTTCCACTCCTGTGTATGCTGTTTTGTTAGATGTTTTAGAAGATTGTCTGCCAGTTGTATGCATTTACATATAAAATGAGTAAATGGCTGCTTCACATGAGGCCTGTCCATCTCTCTGCTGCTGTCCTCTCAGGTTGTCCTGTGCAGGTAGAGAGGCGGGGTTTGGAGGCTCACCTGTCCGAGTGTAACTTCCGCAGCAGGGAGTGTCCCAACGGCTGCGGCCACACTCTCCTCTCCATTGACCAATCGCAGCACAACTGTGTGGCAGAGCTGCGCACAGAAGTGGAGATGCTCAGGTGTGTGTGTGTGTGTGTGTGTGGTTATGAAAATGTCTTCACTCTCTCCTAATCCTGAACACATAGCTGCTGTTTGCATTAGTTTGTTTAGATCCTAATTTTGTCTTGTTAAATACTCACGGCAGGGCAGAGATGCTGTGTAAGGTGGAGGAGGTGAGACGAGAGATGGAGTCTCGGTTGGACTCGCAGAGGAGACACATGGTGCAGAAAGAGTCACAGCTGAAGAATGAGGTGGAGGAGCTCAAGGTGATTTGTCAGTCCTTCTCATGTATGTTTACAACAGGTCTGACGTGAAGACTTGAGGCACTAGCACATTACTTGAGCTCCCATTTAGTGAGAGCATCAGACTAACGCCTTAGAGAGAA
>JAPZEA010000025.1:13982940-13993223 GCA_029783685.1 Heniochus monoceros | reverse complement strand
CACTCAACAACTTGATGCCTCCCTCCCACATTCGGTCGAAGACGAGTCACCATGGCAATCCAACAGTATGATTGGTGCGTGATGGCAGAAGAGAGACAGACAGAGAGGGGAGATGTGTCCCGTGGAGAGCCTCATTGACTGTCTTCGCTGCAGGCAGAGTATGTAATTTGTAACTGTGTGTGTTTTAGGTGTTGAACCGCTACTCATCAGCCCCTCTGATCCCTGTGGCCCCTGCCCCCTTGGTGTCAGTACTGCCCACAGTGTCTCTCCTGCCCCCCCCTGGTAGTATGAGGGACTGCTTGAGGTTGAGGGGGCTGCCATACACAGCGAGCATTGAAGACATCCTCACCTTCCTGGGCGAGTTTACACAAGATATCAGACCACATGGCGTGCACATGGTCCTCAACCAGCAGGTACTTGCAGTAACCACTCTGACACACCCATGGACTCACCTGCTTTCTGACACAATGCTTCAGACTCATTTCTGCTTGTCTCTGTTTTCAGGGCCGTCCATCAGGTGACTGCTTCATCCAGATGACCTCAGCAGAGCGAGCAATTCAGGCCTCACAGCGGCTCCACAAACACGTGATGTCCAGCCAGCGTGGCTCCAACAGCCGCTATGTGGAGGTGTTCCCCTGCAGCGCTGAGGAGATGGGCCTGGTGCTGATGGGAGGCTCACTCTCACACACACATACACACACACACACCCGGACCAGGAATGGGACAGGGCTCAGCCCGCCGCCATGTAAGTCCAGACGTAAGTGCTGCTGGGAGCTGGGGGTGCTTCGGGACTGCAGGGTAGGTGGGCTCCTGCCGTGGGGGCAGAGTTGCTGGGTTTTCTCCAATCTAGTACTGTGGGAGGTAGGGGACATCTGGTCTAACCAGGAGGATTCAAAAGTGTGTATGAGAGTGTGTTGCCATGTGTGTGTGGTACCTCTTTGTAATTTAGTGTGATTAAATTACCAATCTGCATGCACTGAGAAACCTCACTTGTTAACTGTTTATTCTACCTTTTCATCTGTGTTCCCACATTCTGATTGTAGTTCATCTTCCTCAGCGGCATGTTTGTTACTCATTCTTATTTTTACTACCTTACCACTGCTTGAGTAATTCACAAAGATCTGAAAGGGTTGGAAAAGTGTAAGCAAGACAGCTAGTCTGTAATATGGCAAAATGGCTTACAACTCTCCAGTCTTATCAGATTGGTAGTAGTGGTTGTGGGATTTAGCCTCAGCGGACCGGCACATCTAAGGTGTGTGCATCTCCTGTGCTTGTCCAATCAGTGGAGCTGTGGGAAAGGTGGGCAGAGCTGAATGCTGGTGCACAGAAATATGCTTCGTTTTTCGAGTCTGATAATGTGCACTCGTGCACTCCTAATTTTCAAAAAGAGGTACGATTTAAAAAGTGGACTAATGAATTGTTTGACATGAAGCGCAGATGTTCAACAGTAAAACATTTACAACACAGCGATTCAAGGCTAGACGTGTGTAGTAGTGAGGTCATGTTAAGACAAGATTAAACCTTTCTGCATATTGAGCAAAAATACATGTTAGGTAGGTCCACAGAACCACATACTTAGCCTGCAGCTGAAACATATTTTAGAGAGGGGGAGAATGTTCAGGCAGCAACAACAAAAACTATGGACAGCCCCAAAGTGGCATGCGGCAAATATACAGTATGTATAAATTGGGTCTTACCTCGTAACTTGTTTTTCTGAATAATCCATCTACACCCACTTCTGGGATCCCAATAATGTCTCATGTTGAGCAATGCTGCTCTCATTTTCCAAATATTGGATGTATAGAGGGCTCCATGCATTAACAGTTAGCCTTAAGCTTACTTATGGGAAAGCAGGACTATAATAAACACCACCAAGACTTACAATCGCAAACTATCTTGATTCACTTGACTTTTACGCCAGTCAAAAGCTGCTACGTTTGGAAATTAAGTGAGCTACATGGATGGTGACATATAAAAACACAAACAGTATAAGAAATGATGGGGTTCACACCTGAAAATCGCTCACCTGGCTACAGGTCTGCAAAACACTCAAAGTGAGTCACAGTCCTGTGCAACACATCCTTATTATCCCTTATTAAGACATACATACTGTACATGTGTCAGGGGCTGAGTGATGGTGGTCATTGTTTGCATGTTTGCATGAGCGCCTCTCTCAGAAACAAACAATGACCAGACTTCACCCTGATGACTGTGTCTATTTCTGTTTGTCTGTTTTTAAGTGTTTTGTCTCTCCCTCTGTTCTCTCCTCTCCAGGTTTATCTCCACCATCCTACTCCTTCACCCCTGCTCCACCTGTCCTGCCTACAGAGGCTGCTGCTGCTGCTGCCCTTTACCCTCCCATGGGTCAGGTGTTGCTAAGCCCACGCCCCCTGCCACCAGGACATGCCTACTACCCTGCTACAGCTCAGCTATACATGAACTACACAGCCTACTACCCCAGGTAAGCAGGGATGAAATTAAAATGCTTCAGAATGTAAATGTCTTTGAAAATCACAAGATGTCAATCTAGCAAAACACCACAAACTTTACTCAATGGGATGAATATTCAGTTGGACATTTTTAAAAAATACTTCCAGTACTGTTGTACCATACTAATGCTGAAATATTTAATATGATATATTGTGATAATTTTTTTTAGAATTATCACTTTTTGAGGGCTTGCTTCTGTCCTTAAAACAAATCACCAGGACTATTATGAATCGACTTTGGAGGTAATGGACTTCTGTGCCCTGAATTGAGCCTGTCAGACATTGTTTACCTGCAGACTGTGTGCTGCTGACTAAGCGAATAAGAATCTAAACCAGTATTGTTTACGTGTTTGATTTTGTGATCCTTCTGTTTGCGTAGGTATTATCATAACCTCAAGATTCAACATTGAAACTTTATCGCCACATCAACATGATTGACTGGAATTTGTTGAGTGAGGTCACTTAAACAAAAATATAAAAAAGTATAAAACAGATAACCCAACAATAATCACAAAAGTAAAAAAACAAATGGATAAAATCCAACACATAGGAACACCACAGATAAAACAACTGTAGGGAAATCAACAGCAACATCAACGACCCATTAGATAAAATGCTTCAAGAACACACGTGCACTAAAACATTTCAAGATAGTCTTTACATTCACTGGAAACAATTATATGTTATGTATATTGGTGAGCCCTTAAAAACTCACTTTTTAGTCACTGATTTGCAAGTTTGTGATGCCTTCCAAAATTTTTACTAAATAATTGTGAAATAATACACAGTCAAAACCTGCTCAGCAATTTTGGAGCAAATTGCTGCATCACTTGGACTGCTACAATTAAAAAAAAATCCCTCAAATTAACATTTTTTAAATTAGAAACTCTACAATGTTCTTTCTTTTTTAATTTATCTGGTGTATTTCTGTTTGCATTGCTAATTTTATCATGTGCTCATCCACCAAAATAAAGTTCAGTGTGGAAAAAGAGGAACAGCTCATTTTTGGTTCAAGTGTGTTTTGCCAAGGGGAAAGGCTTGGACAAGGGTAGTTAATAACTGAACACTGTGGTATCAGAGAACTTGGTAAACATCAGTGACCTCTGTTTGTCCCTGGTCAGCCCTCTGACATTGACAAAACATTTTGAGACGACGCCCAAAGTTTCTCACGGTCTTGTGATTCATACATGCTTTCAAGTCATTTAGGTTTTTTTTTAGATATTTTCACGATAACAGTCCGTCTGTGCCTTCTCTCTTGTCTTTGTCCAGTCCACCTGGTTCACCTACCACCGTAGGTTTCTTCCCCTCCCCCTCCTCCATCTCCTCCCCAGGGGGGTTGGTGCGCATGCCAGGTCTCACCTACAATAGCAACGGAGTCAAAGATCTCATTAATGCAGTGCAGGGATACCAGGTAAGAGTTAACTCTCTACAAATCAACCATATGCTTAATTAGTTGTTAATACAGTTCCTGCACATGTAAATCCTCTGTGCATTCAGTGTTGACATACCTCTCTGTAGGATCTGAGTGTTGTATTCAAATCTCCTTCTGTTGTGGGTGTGTACTGTCAGGCATCCACTGTGTTTGCCCAGAGGCTATCAAACTAGTTTATCCTGTCTACTCTCCCTATTCTGTCACACATGCACTGCTGCTTGCTTAGACTTGACTTGGAGGAACTCAAGTCTTATTTAAACTCGGGGAAAAAAAACGAAGAATCCCAGGGATATGATAAATGAGAGTTTCTACTAAATTAAGAGACGGATTTAGACTGAGAATGTACAGTATTTTTCTCCCATGAACAAACTCCTCTCTCGCCATGCTGGAGTTTACAGGTACATGCGGCCTTTAGATTAGTGTCTGTCGTTGCTTGTGTCTCAGCCCCCTATCTCTGTCATTCCTCCCCCTTCCTCACATCACAGTACACCCCAGAGGATGCTCTCATGCACGCCCACGGGCATGTGCATGCTCACGACCCGGCCGGGACATTGCTTACACAGCCCAAAGAGTGGGTGTGTATTTAAGGTGTCTGAGGCAGGTGGCAGGTAAGGATTGGTTGAGGGCTCTGTGAGGAGGATTAATGGGGTTGTAGCTATGGTTTGGGTCTTGATTGGTCACCAGGGGTTACAGGGCTCAATACCACGGCAATATTTCCTTTTTTGACTGGGAATTTTCCACTAACCACTTGCAGCAGCAACAATGGACAAATTTTTTATTGGGTTGAGTTGTTAGAGGAAATTTCTTGGATTTTAGTCAATCCTTGGGTTTTGTCTTGAAGTGTTTTGACAGGGTTCTGTTTTCTGACAGACTCTTAGACTGTGGCTGTTTGCTTTGATACTGGCCACTGCATTTCTGTCCTCTCAAGAAGTTTTTTATGTGCTACACTATTAGCCAAGAGGGCTAATTGACCGTTCGCTAAACCCCGGCACTGAGCAGCGATTGTCCAGTCATAGCTTAACCATAAGTAGGTACAGCACACCTGTCAAGCTTTGGATTTCATCATATGCCAAAATGGTTTGAATGGGTCTATAATAAAAATTACTTGGTTTCTTGTGAGTTTCAACAGTATTGTCCTTTTATCACCTTTCTAAAACCAAAAAACACAACAGTAAAAGTATAAGTAATGGATTAAACACTGTTTATCTGCTCTAATGTGAGCTGGAATCGTTAGCATGTCCAGCTAACTAGCATATGACCTACAGTAGTAACCCAATGTTAGCGCTTGTTATTAGCTAACAAACTGTATTATGTAGATTTATAGGTTAGACAAATAAATTATCTGTTCACGTTATTTGACTTGGGGAAGTTTCAGATAATGTCACGTTTGCAAAACTCTTATTCTTCCTCCTCAAATCCCTTTTGTCTTGTTTTCAACCAACTCACTGAGTTTTAGCATTAGCAGTAGCTTGCACTAGCTAGCTACAGTTGATAAAATCCCCTGAAAGCAGTCTTTTCAGGTGAAAAAATGCAGTGTTGTCAACTGGAAATGAGAAGCCTGCTTTTGTTTACTTTAAAGTCAAAGACCAGTAGAGATCCCAAGATGGGGGAGTTATTTTGGACGTTCTTGTTTACGGAAATAAAAGTCCTGTTCATTTTTGTTTCATAGACAATGTTATGTGACACACAGCTGGAGCTCTTCTATGCCTTGAATCAGCATGAAACTCTTCAGGTTAAATCATCAGTCCAAAATATTAACAGCTACATAGAAAATATCTTTGGTTAAAAAGTAGAAGGTACAAGCTTGTTCCCAGAAAATTTGGGGGGAGAGGATAACTCCAACTCCCAAGCTGCATTTTGGCAAAAATTCTGTCATGTGCTGGTGGGTAGAAGCTGTAACAGATTTTATTTTATAATCTGCAGTTTGAATCAGTTCACTTTTAATTTTGGCATCAACTTTGGTTGAATTTAAGAGCTATGGCGTTTTGTTAACAACTGCCTCTACTGGATTTATCATCCTGGCAATGGTGGCTGAGGCTCATGGGTACTATAGTATTTAGAGTGGTCCGCCATGCCAAAATGACAGATGAAACATGATTTCCCAGAAACAGAGCTGAAATAATTTAAACTGCTGGTCCTAATGTAAAGCTTCATGACTGTTACCTTATCCAGGAGAGGCCTATTTCTATGACAAGCAACATTGAGGATATAGTTGAAAGAAAAAAAATCAAAACTGGAATATAGGATGGATAAAAACACTTCTCGCCCTTCACAGCTTCACAGCAAAAATTGTTTAAAAAATTGCTAAGACTTGTGAGTGGTAAATCTGCTACAGTTGTAATGTAAACTTTACAATGTGCTGTGAATTGAAAGCTTGACAGGTGTAGCAACAGGAACTAAGGGGACGGGACTTTGCAAACGGTCAATTGGTGGTGTTGTAGTGTAATGATAGATCAGTAATAATAGGTATAGCCTTCACGTGGTTGAGCAGGTGATGGGTAACATCTGGTGCTGGTATAAGGTCTCTGTGTTTGACACTCTTCCTCTAGCTTAATACTCTTCTGTCTCTCTTCCCTTTCCTTACCCCAAACTCTCCTTCCTCTCCCCCTCCAGAATCCCGCAGAGTCCCTTTCCCTCCTGAGCAGCAGTCTGATTGGTCAGTCCAGTGGAGGTGATGCTCCTCTCATGTCCCTCCACGCTCTCATGAGCAAGCAGGCGGGACAGTACCTGGACCTGACCATGCTGTAGGGTCACAAATGTACAAAGGTCATGTGACAATTTGGTCAAAGACTTGTAATGTATTGTTAGGTTTTTAAAAAATAGTATTTTAGATGTGTTATTTATATCTATAAGAACAGAAATTAATGTATTTTATACAAAAATCATTGTGGCCTTAGCCAAAAATAGCAGTTTTGTCTTATATTGCACAGTGTGTATTTTAAAAGCTTTATAGAGATTTTTTTAACATGTTATGATATTAGAATCACCGTTACAACTTAGTAGAAACTGAGATAAATCCTTTCTTTAAGCTTCTCTGTGAAGAGTGAAAGTGCGTGAGTGTGTTTTAGTGTGAAAGAGATGAAAATGAGTATTATGCATGGCTGTGTTGATATGTCTCAATACTTAATCTTTTTATGCAATGCGTTTTATGTGTTTATATACATTTGATACAGATACAGTGATTGTATTGGAAGCTTTAGTGCATGAAGAAGTTAGTAGTAAAACTTTAAGATGTTTACATAATGCCAAATATCAATGCACTGCTAATCAATAAGACTACTAATGAATATAATAGCAGTATCTTTGAATGATAACATATACTGTATGTTACACTGTGAGTTTGTCAGATAGTCTGATCCTTGCATCAGCTTTAACTTACAAAAATGTGACATCTCACACTGAAGCTCACGTTTCCATGTTGTGTAATGCCAATGTTGTCTTGCCTTTTGTTTTGGACTCACAACTGAACAGAGGACAGTCCCACTTCTCTGTAACCTAACCAGAGGGTTGCAGTCTTCAACAGGACTCATGTCACAAGCTCTCATCTTACTGAGTGAATCTCAGGAGCCGGAGGTGGTTTCTGACAGATTTTATTATATATTTCACTCTGATAAATCTGCAAAGATTAACCAGTCCACCACACTTTCCTTGTCTTCTCTTCACCATCTATGCTATTGTGGGGAATGCAATGGAGTAAACGGGTCTCCCTGCCATTTCTCCATTTCTCTTCTTATGAAATCATTTGGAGAGTAGATGGAAAGTTGAGAAGGAAAGGAAATGATGAAGGACACCTCTGACCTTTATCTTGTGAATTTAATTGCTGTTTGCGCCCTGCAAAGTTGCTGTTTGGACTTCATTTTGCTGTACACATGTCCCACAGTAGGACTTCCTGCTCAGGACGTCCTGCTGTGGTAACGCTGAAAAAAACAATAAACATAACATGTGAAGTCCGCCAGCCTTCAGCTGTTTGATTTCACTATTTGCCGTCTTAGTGTTTCACCTCACTTTCCTGTGTCCTGTGTGCTTTTCTGTACTGTGGGAGGGTGTGTGAAGTGCAGGAGCACAAACACACAGGTGGAGCTGTCTGATGACAGAATGTGGCTGGAGGCGAAACTGTGTTAACTCTCTCACTGTCCCCAGCGATTACCTCCGTGTTTCCCACATACACACACATGCTATGGCAAAGAAACCATTGTCACTCAGACACACCAAACACATTATCTGAGAGGATGGCTCTTTTTTTAACAGGGTGGAAACGTAAAGAATAGACCGCAGGAGGGGGAAGAGAGAAGAAAGGCACAAAACCATGTCAGACCCCCTCAGGACAGATTTGGCATTGTGTAATACAATCTTGTGCACCCCACCCAACTTGATCCCTTTTAAACACACTCACGCATTCTCCCACTCACAGAAAACGCAGTCTAAACCGGCACAGCAATACCATTAACATCTATTCAACAAAGCCCCGAATACTTTTTACTTTAGCTTTAACTTTTTATCACTTCATGGGCAGAGTTTAGTGGGAAATATAGGTGACTTATTGCAGAGAAAATGCAGTGTGATTACGCATAGTTCTGAAAGATGTTATTGTCAAAAAGTGTTTTTTTGCAAAGGAGTGCAAACCCTGACATAAGTGCAACCATTTTAACCTAGCTTAAAATGTTTATCTAGTATAAAATGACAATTTACGCAATCTAAATTGGACGGTGGTGTATTACTAATTTCAAGAATTAGAGTACATAGTCTGATTTTTTTTGTTTGTTTTGGGGGTGGGGGGACCAGCTGATAGTAGGACCAGTTTGTCAGTTTTGAAAAATAGTAAGAAGATAGTTAGAAGAGACTGAACATTATCTCTCTGAAGAGTGCACATTTTTCCCACTAGCCAACAGTCAATATTACAGTATAACAATAGTACAATGCTGAAGCCCCTCAGCAGCCACAAAGCTGCTGCCCTTCCCCAGTTCACTAATTCACTCATTATTAAAGTAATCCTCCCAGACCCAATAATTTTCATACAGCCCCTTATTATATATAAGCATTTAAAGCTATGTCTATTTAAGCTTATACTTGTCTTGTTTATTGGCTTGCCCACATAATTATTTGTCAAGCTCCACATTATTTCTCTCAGATACAAACATTTGCAACACATTGCTCAACTCATACCAGAGAGCCTCCTCTCCACTGCACCTCCCTATGAACATGAATTGTCTAGCGCTAAGTGGTTTGCTTGATGATGGAACAGAGACGCAATTACAGGCTGACTCATGGGACTGTACCTGATAGGTGTGTAGAGGCAGATAAATCAGGAATATTCTTTGTAACAACATTCCCTCACAGGGTGGGTGAGGCCTACGTACACACTTACCACACAGGCACGCAGGGCGAGGCTGATCCACATTCCCATGTCAGTGCACAGACCAAAGATGATGCTACAGAGTTGACAAACTGATGATGTGGCCTTTATTAAGATCCAACTGAGGGCAGGAACAACACAACACATGCAGTACAGCAGCATATCATATGCCGCCTCAGATGTGGTTGTGACAAAACGAGGGCTTAAACGATAGCTAATATCCAAGAACATGACCTCTGAGATCAATTTTTGCATTTGGACCTGTGATAAAAACTCAAACTACATGTAAAAGGTGGCAAAGTGATCCAGATCTGTTCCTCATGGCAGCTTTGGATCAGTGTGTTCAGCTGCCAAAGTAGCTGTGACTGCAGATTTGTCTCCTTCTAGTGGGTCAATTGAGACTGCAGCTGCACAGTCTTGCAGTACAATCCAGTCTCAACACCTCTGACGCAGAGGCAGAATTCACTTTCAATTCACTCTGTTCAGAAAGTTTCTTAAATCAAATGCTGTAAATGTTTTGGCATGTCAAAATGGATATCTGACTTTATATAAATAAGTAAGCATGTACAATGCATGCTCTGTTGTCAGCATATGAAATATGATGTCTATGTACATTTTGAACAAACTGACTTGAAAGTGAATTGAGTTTCACTTCAGCCTGTGATTTTTAAAAATCAATGATTCAACAGTCGCAGTCTGAAACACAGTTTAGACAACATGAACACAGTGTCGATGAAATCACATAAAACCTAAACATAATCCCAAAGCAAATCAGATAAATATTTCATCATATAACATATTTATCATGCAGGCAGCACCAGTCACATCTGTAGCTTTTGTGTGCAGGTGAGTGTGTGTGTGTGTGTGTGTGTGTGTGTGTGTGTGTGTGGTCGTGTAAAGGTGGAGAATTAAGAGGAAGACGGGACCTGTTAAAGTCAGCAAAAGCAGCTGCTGCGTATGTGTGTGTCAGGATTGAGCAGTCCGGCACGTGAGACCAAGAGACAAGTGT
>JAPZEA010000025.1:13781364-13795316 GCA_029783685.1 Heniochus monoceros | reverse complement strand
CTTTGACATTCAGTGTGGGATCAGACAGGAACAAAGAAAGGAGTTTATCATTGTGGATGCTTAGATGTCGGTGTACAAAAGGGGGGATGGGTCCCTCACATTTTTAAAGAGATACTTCCGTAAATGTTGGGGGACTCACAAGAGACAGATATGAAAAAAAGAATGGTAAAAAGCAGCAGCAGCAGAGACATCCTGACTTTTCGCATATCTGGTCTGTGTCAAGCTTGCAAAAACTCTGAATCCTAATATTCACACAATGCAACCAGCCACATCTTTTCTCGAGACTCTCCTTCCTGGTAAATGCCTACAAAGCTCCACGCGGTCTTACTCTTTTTTATTAATAATCTCAGAGAACAAGTCAAGATAATCCCTGATGACATCATCTTTACTACTCTGGTGGTTAAGATACAGGTCCAGGCTGACTTTAATACCAGTGTGTACATCTTCCTCTGTGTTCAGGTTTTCAGTGAAGACACTGCTGGACCGCTCCTGTTTTGAGACAATAGACGACTCTTCTCCAGAGTTTGTTAACTTTGTCTCCATCCTGGAGCACATCCTCAGTCATCGACTCAAAGGTGAAAACCAAAGCAACCCTCTTCTCATGCGCATGCATACCAAAAAACACTTTAAACACGCAGGTAATGCACCCAGACACATATGAATATTAAAACTGCAGAATGCAAGATAGTTTTTCTCGCATTTTGCCTTCATTAGATAGTTGAAATGAGCAGAGGATGTTGTGGTTACGTGTGTCTTTATATCGCCGACCCATCAAGACGCAGCAGTATGCAAAAATGTGATGTGAAATTGCAGTGACTCATTGGTTTAAATCACAAATTGAGATAGCAATGGGCATCTCATTTCCTGTTCCTGAGATTACTGTCTAGTATGTTCTTATTATTCTTAGAGTACAGACTGAAACCAGTACTGTGAATGAATGCAGAGTCAAGCTTGTAAAAACCTCTGTTTCCTCCTCTCTGTCTCTCAGGTCAGACCACTTGGTTTGGCTATGAGAGTCCTCGGAGTTTCTGGGATTACATAAAAGCCGCCTGCAGCAAAGTCCCTCATAACTGCATCCGAAGCATCGAGAGCATGGAGAACGTGCGATCGTCGAGAGCTAAAGTGAGGATAAAACTGTTTTGGGATCAGATTTAATTATCTGAGCAGCATGGAAGTAAATAACTTACATCTTCAAAGCAACAGAAAGTCAAATACAAACAGAGCATCTGATAAAAAATATTAGTTTAACAAAAAAAAGATAGAAGTAATATCCTCTACTTTGACCTACAGCACACACACAATGCACAATCAGGCATTTGTGGTTTTAGCTCGCTTTGCATCATCTCATTATTGCATTATAAAAGAACAAAGAAGAAGTTAAGAACACACATGCTGATAAAAAGTGACTCAGTTTTATCCTGCGGGCAAGAGAGCAAATAACTGGAGCTAATATAAAACATTCACACACACACACACACACACACACTCACACACTCAGGTCATGAACTTTATCCATGAATCGGACAAAGCAGCTTAACAATTTAAAGTGAATCAGAATCAGCTTCATTGGCCGAGTAAACTTATAAGGAATTTGACTCACAACGTCACACACAGAACAATTTTCAGGAAGCTAGAAATAGACACAGAGCTAAAAACAAGGACAACAAAGCTGAACAAAGAGCAATAATGACCAACAACATACAGTGTCTATATATAAGTCAAGTATTCTGTAGATTGTAAACAAATAGAAATACTGCAAAGGAATACATTTTGTACTGTCGGCTTTTCAACTCATTTTGTAGGATTTTCAGTCATGAGACATGTCGAGCATTCAAGTTACTTTCTGAACTTTTAATTAAAGTATTAAAAATACCAGAAAGTCATTAACAATCATTGCATCCAGGCGTTTTATTTGCTTTATTACCCCTCAGCCCATGTTTGAGGCTTTAGGGAATGTCGTGGTCAGTCCACCACTTCTGTCCCGACTGAAATATCTTAACTATTTGCTGGATTGACCTGAAATTTAACACACACATTCATGTTCACCTCAGGATGAATTCTAATAAATTTGGAGGCCCTCTGACTTTACATCTAGCGCCATCACCAGGTCAAAATTTGCATTTCTTTTTGTTTATGACCACACACCTGCAAAAACTAATGACATTGCCGTTAGCCTCAGCTGTAATATTAGCATGCTAACACGCTAAGCTAAGATGGTAAACATGCTAAACATTGTCATTGTGAACATGTTGTTAGCATTTGACCAGAGCAGCTGGCATGGCTGCACACTCGTAGTCTTGTTATCCTGTTTATCCTGTGTTACTGGTTGTCTTTTTAAGTGATATTAGCTTCCACAAACAGCTCAGTGTTACTGGTGTCTCTCTCTCTGCAGGGCAGGGCGTGGATCAGAGTGGTCCTGATGGAGAAAAGGTTATCAGAATACATCTCATCTGCACTGAGGGACTTCAAAACGACCAGGTCTTAATGTGGTGCTCATATACTGTACACGCAGTTTCCCCTTCAGCCAAATCAAGTGTATTAAGGGAAGGGTCTCACCTCCATCAGTGTGCTGCAGAATAATTGACATCTTGCGGCTGCACCCGTCTGCACTACTTTTTCTTAAATTCCCAGTCAGTTGACTCGATCTCGAGGAGTGTGAGCTGAATTCATAATAACGTGCACACGTGTGTTGACTGTAGGAGGTTTTACGAGGACGGAGCGATCATGCTGGGGGAGGAGGCCGGGCTGTTAGCAGACACGCTCATCGGACTCAACACCATCGACTTCAGGTAGTGATCATGTCGTGCCATTTCTTAGTGTAACTCCAGTCCTGCTTTCTCTCCCTGTTGCACAGCCAATGTGTGGCCTCCTCTGCCTGAAATATATTTTTGGCCATGTGTCATCAGAACAGTAACAGTCTCTTGTGATCCAAAATTCTTTCATTTTGATAGAGTTAAAAAGGAGAAGGTTGAAGGAAGGAGAAGCTGCTCCTCTTGACTGAAGTACAAATGCATAATAAATTAAATCCTATATAATATAAAACGACCTGGACAAAACACTAGAAATACCTTATAATACAAAAGCCTGTTTCAGTGAGAAACACTTATGTGACAATGTTTAGTTTTTGTTGAGATCTTTGAGACTTTGGTGACATAATTTTTGCAGTGTTTTAGACGAATGCATCAGTGACTCCAGTGAACAGTAAATTACAGTTTAGCGGGCTGGTGATCACCATTTTTCTCAGTTTTTTAAAGCAAGATAAGGCAGCTACCAGAGATGCAAAGAGAGAATTGCTGCAGGCGCATCACTGCAGACGTTGGCAGAATTGTGTGATGGTGCAAGAGAGACACTTTAGAAAATAAATAAGATAGCTAACACAAGGAAACTGCATTAACAAAGAAGAACAGTACTCCTCAGTGGTAAATTAAACACACTGTATGGGATATTTGCTGAACACCACAAACGTTGTCCTTAAAAATAACCATCAATCAACCTGCCTGGTTGGTACACAAATCATTCCAAAATAGATTCTTATGATATAAATTGACACATAGAGGATTAGTCAGATTAGTTAATTAGTTAGGAAATTAGTTAAAAAACAAATCTGTCCATTTGGTAAAGCAGTAGTTGGGTTCACGTCACTGGTTTTTGTATGTTTTTTTTTTTAAATTAGTTATTGGATAAACTTAAAGGTACTCAGGAGAAATTAACCATCAGCTGACCCAGTTGGAATATAAATAGCCAGAATCAGTATTTTGGCCAAACCTCCATCAGGGACACTCCAAGCATCTCTGCAACAGAGTGATTGGAAAGTCAAAGTCTGGGAATGTGCACAAGAACATTTTCAAATCACTGAACATCCAGTTAAATAAGTCCAGTTAAATCAGTCATTGAGGATGCTGAATATGGCTCAGCTGTAAATCTAGTAAAGGAAGAGACGATTTGATTTCTCCACAGCTTCTGTCTGAAAGGAGAGGGTGTGGACGGCAGCTGCCCCGCCGTGATCGACTACACGCCTTACCTGAAGTTCACTCAGAGGTACATGAGGTCAAATTTTAATATCAAATATTATATGAGGTCAGCAGTCAGGCTCATTGCCTGTTGGGGCAGGTGAACGTTTATAGGCTGGTTGGAGACACAATGCCATATGTTCTCAGTATGTTATATGTATGTTTTTAAGCGTTTTAAAATAAGATTAATTTCTTTTAACTGTTTTGGTGCTGTATCTGACGGCACATGTTTTTGACAAGTGTTAATAATCATGACCTGACATTTCCATTGTTATCTACTGTACATTTGTCATATGAATGTGTGAACCATGAGAGCGTTGTAGGTTGTGTACTAATACGAGGCCCATGCCGGTTCCCCGTGCAGCGCCGACAGCATCAGCAGCGACGAGGAGGAGATGAGGACTATGGGGAGCAGCGGCAGCGAGAGCAGCACCCCTGACAAAATGGCCACCGCCGCCTCCATCTTCACCGAGCAGAGCAACTTGGTCAGCAAGTGCAAACGCTTTGAGCAGAAGTATCGCCTGGCGCTGGAGCAAAAGGTAGCACCTCAGTGTGTGTGTCTGTGTCTTATACCGCTACTACATTGAATGGTAATATATGCCAATGTGACATTTTCCTTGATATCTGCATGATAATTAGAGGCTTGAATTGTGAAATGCCAGGAAATATCTCCTGTGAAGACGAGCACATTCAGCTTGATGTTATTTCTGTTATTTCTAATGTTTCCTCCCTGTGTGGATCATTCACTGCTGCCACTGTCTCTCCTCTGCAGTTATTTAATTTGCTTTGAGCCAAAATAAAGAATTCAGATGTGCAACTCAAACAGCAGTGCCTTTGTGGCAGTAAACAAACAAATAAAAACCAGTGTGTGTGCTTGTGCGCATGTGTTTGTCTCAGGGTTACCTGGAAGAGCTGGTCCGTCTCCGAGAAGCCCAGCTGTCAGAGGCTGTGTCTCATAACAAAGCTCTTCAGCAGAGCCTAGCAGACACACACCTCTCCCACACACTGGAGAAAGAACAGCTTGAGTACATCGTGCTGGAACTACAGGACCAGCTGTAAGTGTGTGCGTTTGTCAGCGAGCGCTTGCGAGGGTGCTGATGATAAGGTGGAGGGGACTTTGCAGCAGATCCAGCTGTGAATTTGACATTCAGAACGCAGCGAGAAGCCTGGAGGTTGCAGGTGGTTTGTTATTTCTGTGTTGTTGAATCAATCGCAGTAAGAGCTGCTTTTAGCTGAGAGGAAAAAAACCGCATCAGCGCTGTGTCTTCCCGTAAATGCTCCAATCAGTGAGAAAATGCCTTCTCAGTTTGATCACTAATTCAGTGTTGGCTACAAAGTCTGTCAAGAGGATTTGTGTCACGATCTTTGGAAATGAGGCTGCAGTCTCGAGCTGCTGTGATGAGTCAGTGGATGTTTTCAAATGCAAATGGAGTGAAAGCAAAGTGGCATGAAGGCGCTCAGACAGAGGGATGCTGTGACAGTCAGAGAAAGTCAATGACAATGTTAGAGGAAAAAATGCAGGTGAAAGTGGGATGAAGAGACGGTTTGATTTTTAAAGAAACAATGGATGTGACAGACAACATGAGGCAGGCCTTTGATTTTGTCAGGGAGGACGAGGTTTCTGAGACCGACACTCATATTTGTGACTTAAAAAAGACGTGAAGCTACAACAGCCGTGCTCACAATTAGTTTTCTAATAAAGTTTTCTCGAGATTAGGAGTTAATTAGTTTGTCATCTCGAAATAACAAAGCTCGTTTTCTTGCGATAACGGGTCAGTTTATCTCGAGAAAACAAAAGGCTGATTTCTTGAAATAATGGGATCATTTATCACAGGAAAATGACTTCATCTGATTGGACCATGACACACACACACTGCTCTGCTGGGTGGTGACTTCCAAAGGAAATCATACGAACTTTTGCCACTTGTTGTAAGAGTGTTTGCTCTAGTGATTTGATATGAGGGTATTTAGATTGTGACTAATTATATACACAGACATACAGTGGTCAATTTAAAACACATGTGTTACTCTCCAGAAAGCTACAACCAAAAGAAGTGGCATAGAGGAACTTGAAAAGAAACCACCACATCGGTGGGTGTTAGAATGGTCGAGATAATGGCATTAAAAAAATAACTGCTCAGCTTCCGTATATAACGATATATCAGCTGATATAGATTTTTTTAAACCCTTAAAATTGTTATTAAATAATTGTGAACATATATGTACTGAGCGGGACATGTTTGAAAAATAAACTCGTCAGTGCTCTTATAGACAAACTCTGTATATAATGGTGACACATACAAAGTAAGGCTGATCTGTTGGTTGGGCATTAGCTTTTATAGTCTTTTTTTGTGTGTGTGTGTATTGTTTTTTCACAGTCTTATGAATTGTCTAGTGCATTTGAGAGGAATAAAAAAGGCAGACAAACAGAAAAAACAAAGGTTTGGAATAGCTGCCAGTCGTTATTTGTCCAGATTATATTTCTCACTGCTCTGACTGGCCCCATCCTCTATTATCTGATGAGTTTTTTCACCAGTTAATTGTCTCTAACTCTGGACGCTGTCTGTTGGCTTTAGGACGGTGCTGAAGAACAACGATTTGCGGTCCAGGCAAGAGTTGACGGCCCATCTGACCAATCAGTGGCCATCTCCCGTCGCCTTGGATGCCAATGCCGTTGCCTTGGACACGCTGCTGTACAGGAAGAGCACGGGACAGTGGGAGGAGTATGTAGCTTTAGTTTGGTTGCGCTTAGGGCTGCAACTGATCATTAACTAATTAATTGATTTCTAAAGTGATTGGTTTGCTCTTATGCTGCTCCTTACAAGTGATGTTATTAAACGATGATTCTAACTTGAACTCAGACTTAGAGAGAAATATGGCTCGCTGAGATCTACTGCAGCAAACAGTTGCCAGCAACTAGATGGAGATCAGATATATTGACAAGAGATTATCTGTTGCTGTGATCAATGAGCTAAAACATGAGCTGAGAGGGAGCCAATATATTTACTTTCAAAACAACTTCACAGATTCAAAGCTGGTGATGTGCTCTTATTTGTTTAGGAATGTATCTCTATATTATTTGTATCATCATTATTATTCTAGGGATCCTTAAACCACTAAGATGATGAGTACTTCCAAGAATTAGGTGGAAATAAAGCATGAAACAGTGAAAAACTAAAGTATTTGATTATTCAAATAATTGTTCGGTCTATAAAAGGACCCAAGGTTAAATTGTTTTTGTCTTGACAAACAGTCTAAACCCCAAAGTGTTCAGTTCATAAGAAAACAAACAAATCATCAATTTTGTGAATCTGGGACAAGCAAATATTTGATATTTTTGTTTGTTAAATTGGTTTGCAAACTACAAATTAATTGCAAAAATGGCTGTTGATTGACTCATAGTTTCAGCACTCTTGTTGTGTGTGTGTGTGTGTGTGTGTGTGTGTGTGTGTGACCTTCACTGAACCTCTCTCCTCTCCTTGCAGGAAGAGCTTCCAGAGTCTGGAGCAGCTGTCGGCAGACATGAGCCTCTCCCAGACTTCTCTCGAACCGTCACACACGCTGAGTCTGGAGGCCAGGCCGGCCGGCGCACACTGGCCCCGCCAAGGTACGTCTCCACCTACACCAAAGCACTGTTGTCCAGGAAAGTCTCCACTCTGAATCACGTGCACTCTGTCGTTCAGGTAAAGAAGAAACTCCGTCTCTAAGAGGTCTGTGTGGCTCCCTGACCTCAGTCGCCAGCTACAAGTCTCTGGCCAGCCTGAAGTCCAGCGAGTGTTTGGCCAGTCCTGCCACAGAGGTCAGCAGCCCGGGCATCACTCCTTCATAGGGAATGGGAAGAAAAAAGGGGCCAGACAATCCAGGAACTTTCTAAATGTCTGTGATATTGATTTGTAGATGTTTATGTTCTGTAAGTGGAAGCCCAGAGCTTTAACAGATGGAAGTCAGGGTGCGAGTTAAGAATCAGGTGTAGCACGTACTTTGAATTGTGTTAAAACTCAGCTCCATCAGGCTGAATTATGTCTTATTCAAGTACCATTCAGCTGAAACAACCCAGGTCTTTATAGAGGATCTCCAGCTGTTAACTTCATCAATGTGTGTTTACATTATTTTGTTTTGTTTGTGTTTTTTTTATCTGTGGAGCATCAGTTTTTTCTTCTTTCTTGGGAATAAATTAATAGAAGGTTGATCTAAGAATTGCCATGTCGCTTTACAGTATTGAGGAGACAGTGATGAGTGTTTCCCTGTCGAAGGTTTTCCAGGAGATCAGCATGCTGAAGATACTGACTGTAGATCAGAGTTTAGGAGGTAACACAAACTGCTTAAAGCCTCAGTGTTTAGTCTCTTATCACTGCTAATCATTTCCTGCAGTTGAACGGGTCCTTTATCTTACCATTATCTTCTGTGCTGTTACTGCTACCACTGAATTCCTCTAATCATTATTTTCTTTTTGATAGTGATTGTGCCTCCACTTTCGTCAGATCATGTCATCAGTTTTACAGGATATCGTCTCACATATTGTTCTTAGGTGTCAATTTTCTTGCACTTCTTTTAAAAAATCATTTCATGTTGTGCATAAAGCAGTATCACATGGTTTTGTTCTCAGGTAATTATCACTATGATTAATATTCACCCTTCAGTTCTGGGTTTACTTTAAAGGTCAGCTTTCTCAGACAGACTATTGTTATTATTCCCTTTAATTATTCAAATGCAGTATTTTAATGGCTAGTTACCACAAATGGATTATTCCTAAAACTCTGAATAATGTTTATCTTTCAGCAGATATTTTGAGAATGAGAAACAAGTGTTTGCAGAATATCCATATAATGTAATTGTATTATTGGTGACTAGCCGTGTACCTCAACAGTGAACTCATGACTTTGCCTTCTGCTCGTTCCGGCAGCCATTTGCACAGACATACAGCAGATGTTTTATTGGATTTCTTTGCCTTTTTTTCCCTTTGTTTTGAATAAACTCCACTTACTCAACAGTGAGAATATGATCGCGGCATTTAGCTTTCTTTTCAGACAATGAACAGGTGTGGCGATGAAGCTTGTATAAAGTCAGTGAATGACAAGAATTTCCACAGAAAATCAGGTTTGTGCATTGAACATTTGAGATCACATTTTCACAGAATTTAAATGAGTCAGTCTTCTTCCACAGTCTTGTGTCAAACTGAAGAAAACACTCATCGCTTTACACTCAGTCGCATGAAATTGGCTTTTAGTGTGCGTTTGTCTCCCTGTCAGACACATATACACAGGTTACAGGGAATTGGAGTGGAAGTGCAAAAACATCTTAGTGTCAGGAGGCTAAACTGACTCGGAGCGCCACACAGAGGAATAAAATAGACATTAATCTTCCATCTCTAATGTAAGGACTTCAGGCACAGTGCACATGATCCCAACCACACCTGGGACCTGGAAAATGACATGTTACAAATAAAACTGTGGCTGCCATCTGCTGGCTGATAAATTCTTCAAAAAGCATGTGATCTGATTTCTTTTCAGTCATACGCACATGACCGTTAGCAGGGAACATAAAACCAAACAATATTCACTTATAAATAATACTAAAAATCATTTAACATAAATTCTGATTACCTATAATACCTTGTAATGCAGTAATTGGTCTTTTTCACTTCAATGTGTGCTTGTGTTTTTAATTTGGCAACATAAGCTTTTTCCTTCCAGGTATAGTCTTGCAGTAGCTGTTGGTGTTTGGTTTGGAGAGAAATGACAGGAAATCTATCAGGTGTTGCTGGTCTGCAGCGGCCCGAGTATCCTCTCATGGTTGTGTTTGCGGAAAAAGGCCTTCCCAAACTCGTAAGTGCTGATCATAATGGCGCAGGCCGGGGCCACTTTGATCAGCCTGGGGAGGAAACCTGGCAGAGAGGCAGCAGATAAGAGGAGTGACTGCGTGCCTTTTTGGTGGATAACTTTAATGACTGACAAAATATCACAACAGTATCTACCTGCGAACAGTCCGCTGAAGCCGTCCTGAGCCACAATCCTGCGCATCAGACTGAAGGTGGAGGAGGAGACCTGACTGGACACTGAGACAATAACAGTAAACAGGAAATGACACATGAACTTCTGACCACAATGAATACAGTTGCAGTAATGTAGAACAGTTGTTACCAAATGTGTTTGTCTGACGTAATCCTGCACGCCTGTCAGATGAGCTCATCATCAACACCACTCGTCATTTCCAATGTGTTCATTTTAATTAACTGTGAACTACATAACCCAGAATCCTTTTTATTTCCCCTTAAGTACCTTTAATGTAGGAAAACCTCTTATTCCACACGAACAGCATCATATATATGTTCTATCGGCTTGTTCCAACTCTTTATTGAGGCTCATGATATTTACACTGAGTCATTCATTCAGCCATACTCTGCATTGCTGGAAAGTTTGGGATCTCTTATGTTGTCTGCTGAAAGAGAAAAGTGTCCTGGATTAAAGGAATCCAGGCTTGTGATGACTGGTCAGCCAACGTGTGCTGCTTGTTAGGGAGCTTTAACACGATTAATTATATAAAAGTGAATATTGTTACAATATTTTTTCATATAAGACATAGTGGTAGTGGTGGTAGATATATTTGTACAATAACATTAAATATATAAAAGTCACCAAACTGTAATCCTATTACTAAACTCATGTGAATATATTTGCTCTTACCAAATCATAATTTCTATATTTTTCAAATGATTGTTCCACGTACACTCTCATACCTGCAGAAGTACCTCCGAGGCTACAGCTACCCCTGCTCAGGAAGCCACTGATGTGCAACAATTGCAATGTTCAAAAGCATTTATTAACTAAAATAACAAGAGTTAATGGCATAGTTACAATTCTTTGCTTGTAGCTCTCCCAGCTCCACCTGTCTTCTCGTCTTTACGACATCAAAAGGCAACGTTACAATGGACGCAAACTGAAAGAAACAGAAACGTATTAATTACTAGATTCATTATTAGATCATGGTTTACTTATGAATGGTGATATTTTCTGTTGAGTTAATCAAGAGCCTCATGTGCAGGTTGAAAAGCTGAACGCTGTGTAGATGCACTTACAGAGCCAGACATCGCTCCAGATATGAAGGTAATGGTAAACGTGGGTTCTCTGGTGTTATACCGTTCACACAGCCAGCTCTTGGTGAGCTCGTAGTTGTACCAGTACATGGCTGAGAAGGGAACGTCTCGTAAGAGTGTGGGCCCCAAGCCCCTCCACAGAGACTGCCAGCCTTCTGACTGCACTGCAGAGCGGATGCAGTCCGTCAGCTCCCTGTACGACTGCTTCTGAGACTGCAGCTTTGTACGGATCAGCTCCAGAGGACTGATCACTGTTGCTGAACCCACTGAAGGAACGCAGACAGAAAAAAAAAAAAGCCCTGCAGCGAGGCACACCAGCATCATCACACCTCATACAAGTGTAACCATTCTGGATTAATAATGATGCAGGCTGGGTGTGTGTAGAGTTTACCGGAGTTTTCTAATCATGTTTTCCCCGCTAACTAGAGAATGGTGTTTTACTGCGACACCATCAAAGCATCACTGAAAGTAACAGACGCCTGAGCTAGCTCATTATCCTTATGCTGCATGGATACTCCTAAGTCCTACACTGAATCTCCACAATTGCCTAGTAAATTGTAATTATACTCCAAACCACAGCAGCTCAGATGGAAAACACATTTGCTAGTCCTGCATTTAAGCATTAACTTGACATTGGGCCTTAACTGGAAACACTGGAAACCAAGCAGGGACAGTATTCCCTGCTGAATTTGGATTGGATCAGAACTTGGATTTTATTAGGTCACCCTACAGTCAGGACAACACAGAAGCCCGGATGACCTCCTTTAGTGTGATCAGAGAAACAAATGGAGAGGAGAGGGCTGGCTGGAATGAAAACATGCTTGATGGATACACACCCATCTCAACGCCACAGATTCCCAAATGATGTCTAATGCCAATATTTTTAGCCTCATAAAGAGAAACACGTGAGCCTGTCTCTACTCTCGAACAAATATAAGATGTGATATCTTTCAAACAAAACTTAACATGCACCAGAGCACAAACTTTATCATCCCTGTGTTCTCCCTCCACCAGGTATCATCCGTCTGAGCGAGGGCTTTCATGATCGATACCCTGTGGAAGACTACCTGGACTTGTTCGATCAGGCTGCTTACCAGATCCAGGGCAACCTCACAGCAAACGCCAGTGGAAGCCCCAGCCAACCTAACATCATCATTGGTAAGCAAAATGACAGTCAGTACACATTGAGGCTAAACACTGTAAACTTATTAACAATCATTTGTAATCAGCTGCATGCAGTTTAGTTTGTGCCCCATTTGCTTGTTCTCCGTTAGCATGTTTGCATCAAATTTGTGTACTCTTCTTTCCATTTGGTAACCAATGGCCAGTGCTGAGGACAAGCATGAAATCATAAATCACTGATGTTAAATGCAGGCAAGAGAAAAAAAAAGTTGTTGATGCTTTATTTGGATTGCCTATTAATGATAATGAGCTGCAGTAACTACAATAACTGGTGACAAAAAGTGTTGTGTCACTGTTTGTGGTGTCTTTATAGACTCTGGTATCCCCCCTCTTGAAATCCAATTTGATACTTACCATCTCATCTGTATTAAGGGCACTAATTGACATAGTTTTAACAGCCTTTAAAGTCTGCTCATATGTTTTGAAATTTGTAGTGGCTTGCTGTGGTTTTCCCTGAGAAGCTCACAATGAAGCGCTTGTTGTTTTCCTGTGTGCAGCCCTTAACTGGCAGTGGTTGCTCCTTATATATTATTAATATAAATATTAGTAATTTTGACAGGAGCAAAAGAGGAAGTGAGGTGACATGGTATAAAGAGCAGCCAAATTCTGTGTGGGGAATAGGTGGATGGATTGGTCAAACACAAGACTTTCACCCAGGAGGTCGCTATTCGTGTCCTGTGTGAAACCAAAAGTCAACACTGACTTATTTCAAATTACATAACAAACTTAACTTTCGTACGTAACTGAACTTATGTAACCAACGTACTTATTTTAACCCAAACCGTGATCTTTTCCGAAACCCAACCAAGTAGTTTTGGTGGCTAAACCTAACCAAACTGTGACCATTAACCACATGTTTATTTATTTTCCCATGAAAGAACCAAACTGCAACTGTTTCACAAAGTTAACCATGTTTGTCCAGTATGCCTGCTGCTGGCACTCTCCAGCAGTCATATATGTCATTTTGGAGGATGGTCATATATTTCGTTTTGGGAGTCGAGAGTTGGCAACTATTGTCGACTATTAAACTAAAAACCAACTATTTTGATAACTGATTAATCAGTTTGAGTAAGAAAAAAAAGTTAAAATTCTCTGATTCCAGCTTCTTAAATGTGTACATTTTCTGGTTTTCAACTAATCCCTTGGTCGAGAAAATGATTGAAAGATTAATCTACAATGAAAATAACTGTTAGGTGCAGCCCTAATTCCGTCATTTCGGTATGAGGATGTGCAGTTTAATGGATCGGTATCGGTTAACATGATGCAGAGTCTGAACCTCTTTATTGCATTCTACTACATTTTGTCCACCTCATCCTACAAATGTTCCAGTGTTGCTCTTCTTTATGACAGCCACCCATTACACCACTGTACATTCAAATCATAGAAAACATTTAAGCTTATAGACTGAAATTTTTAATTCTATTTCAAACATTAACTCTAGTCTTATGAATAAATGCTACCCAGACTTGAAATATCAAACACACCTTTTCACACTAAGCAAGCAAAGCACATTGTGAAACTCAGCAAACCTTTGAGTGGCACGCAATGACAGGAAGTGCCACGAATCTATTACGGAAGATCTAAATCTAGAGAATTACATGTAAGAGGGAAGCTAAGAGAACAACATACAAAAGCAGGGACTCAACACCGATGAGCTGTTTGAGACC
>JAPZEA010000025.1:13207930-13218653 GCA_029783685.1 Heniochus monoceros | reverse complement strand
GGTGTTTCTGTGATTTGGTAAACTAAACGGTTTAGCAGACATTATGACAGTTAGAAAACGCTTACTGGATCCAGACAGAGGAGCCAAACACCCACTCATCCATAGAGAACCAAAAGTAGCAAAAGCACCAACTTAATAAGGACAGCATTCTCTGTCCTTTCCATTAAAACAGAGATGTGTCACTGTGGTCACAGGCTGTCCTGAACCAGGGCTTTTGGTGCCATAAATCAGCAGACTGAAACCCCTTCTACTAGTTGCTTACATGGGAGGGCTAATCTGGTCAGTTAAAGCTACAGCAGCAGCAGCCCATTTGGAAACCAGCCCTTGATGACTAATAATGCCCTGAGAAGCGGCTCTTTAAAGATGCCTTTTAACTCTAGAAATCCTCACTCCAGTCTGCTTGGCTGTGAGTCTGGAAAAGTCAAAGAAAGCAGCGGCACACCTGCTTCAGTCTCCAACTGTAAGTTATGTATGATCCTTCCTGTGATTTAATTGTTTGACCTTTAAAATTTCACCACACATGCACACACCATCACATTCAAAACAGCGATAATGTAACAGGGATGAGCAGGTGTTTTGTTAATACTATAACAAGCACTGGTCTCTAAAAAAAAACCACACAGAAATACAAGGAGTAACCGTGAAAAAGTTGAGACGCAGTGAAAAAACATAAATAAAACAGAGTGTGATCATTTGCTAATCCTTTGAGCACAAAGACAATATATATAATGTTTGACCTCATCAACTTCATTGATTGTTGTAAATACGTGCTTATTCTGAATCAAGTTCAGACAAGTTGGGACAGGAGCAACAAAAGACTGGGAACGTTGTGGAACGCTCCAAAAACACCTGTTTGGAACATTCCACAGGTAAACAGGTTGATTGGTAACAGGTGATAGTATCATGATTGGGTATGAAAGGCTCAGTCGTTCACAAGCAAGGATGGAGCGAGCTTCACCACTGTGTGAATATACATGACTGCATAAAAGAGATTACTACATGGGCTCGGAAACACCTTGTAAAACTGTTGTTGGTGAACACAGTTTGTTTGCAAATGATTGCGTTCTGTTTTTATTGGTGTTTTACGCAGCGTTCCAACCTTTTTGGAACTACTTATACTTCAGTCCTTTGAGGAGAGACCTTTGAGAGGAGAAAGGCTCCTGGGGGTTCACATGGGGTAAAGCAGGATAGATGAAGAGATGGAAAGGGAGTGGGGGGAGGAGTTGATAAATGAGGAGACAAATAGATATAGACACGGAGGGAGGGGGAGAGTGTGAGACACAGAACCAGAGGGTGTGAGAGCGAGAGAGAGTTATGATATGGTGAAGATATGACACACAAGTGTACTCACATCTTTTCAGGCTTGGTAAACTGACGAAGGAACATCTTATTCAACATTACAGCCCAATAACACAACAGGGGGCTCCAATGAAAGAGGCTTCTCTTGTATAAATCATTCTGGGGGAAATATTACACTGCGATGACTCATTTCTCTCATGAAAGACACTGTTGATACAAGTTGGCAGTTTACCTGCTAATATCTAGTGGTGTTGCGGTGCGTAGAGAGCTGTTAGAGATTACTTGCTGAACTGCGGACATCTGGTTTATTTTCATGGCTAGGATTTATTAGACAGCGCGAGGGAACTCCCAAACTGGCTTGTTAAATGGAGAACCTTTCATTCACACACACGTATAAAAGCAGACACAAGCACATAAGTGCAGACGCGCATAATTACATACAGAAAAATAAAGCCAAATGCCTGCATGCGTACATACAGACACAGCACCATGCACACCCAGGTGAACAAGTGGAAACAAATACACACACACACACACTGCTCACTCACACTGCTCTGTATTTTCTCCAGGCTGTCTTAACTGAAACACTTTCTCATGAGTAACAGCTTACATACCACTCCCCAGGCTGTACACACTGCAAGTTTTTAAAGTTGGAAAACAGAATAAATATTTAATCTTCTAACCTAAAGTCACACTCTCAAGTTTTCTCGGTAAAGCAGCGAAAAAAAGGAGGGAATGTCCTGCAGAGTAGATTTAATCCAGACAGTTTAGCAGAAGATACTGCTCAAAAGACAGTTTAACTGTCTGTTTTAATGATTTGTGACTCCTATACATCACACTGTTTTTATTGAAGATTTTCAGTTATCATCAGTTGTTGGCCTGGACCAGAGAGGTGAATGTAGGACGTAGATTTTCTACCCTGCTGTTTATACTCAAACCAAAACCAATTTAGTTTAATTTTCAGAGGAAATGCAGAATGGATTCATTGATCTAGCTTGTCAGTCTACTGTGAAATCAATCAACCTGCCAATCAACCTGCCAATTCCAATAAGTACTTGTAAAAATTGAAAGCAGCCTTTGAAACAAGGACGTTGATGTGTCACTTATTGGCTCAGTAACCACCAGAAGCCATCGTCTCCGTGTAAAAGCCTTAAATTATCCTGATCGTCTGCATTGAGAAATTAAAAATTTTATATCCGCTCACTTGATTGGATGTTTTTTTCCCCTACGAATAAGCATCAACATCTCCCCACATAGCGCATCAGTTAAAGGGCTGGAACATCCTCCCATTAGGAACACAAATGTTCCATTCCAAGTTTTTCAGAGCTGGCAGTGTGCAGTGTGAATCTGTGCAGAGCTGGAATCAATAGCTGCACACAGGCTGGGTACAGCAAAGAAGGCAACAAAGAATGCTACCCACAATGCTAGCCCACAGAAGGAAAGGCGACTGTAGCACATCAGACATCACCACAGTACACACTGCTGCAGCGGTTCATGTTTGCTCTTCCTCAAACATGCCTGTGGTGCTTTCAGAAAAGTGCCATCTCTTGCAGAAAGCTCCTCTGCATTCTTAATGTTGTGTATGCAGTATAGATGGAAGCAAGTGCTACCATGATGAGACGAAACCGGCTTTCTAATGTGCTGTGCTGCATGTAAGTCATAAACACGACATCAATAATCTGCTGCAGACATCAGTCATGTTGCTGCACAAGCCGCCTGAGCCATCCTTGAGAGAAAGACCGAACGCGGCAGCTTGGTGGATGTTCAAATAAATCTCTTTCTGATGAAATCAAGGGTATCACACGACCATGCTTCACGGGATCTGAACTTCCAGGGGCACGCTTAACAGTAGAACTAGAGCGTATAGAGCTTCAGTATTCACACAGAGAGAACCGAGGCCAGCAGGAGTCTCACTACTAAACATGACTGAGTGCAGATCAATTGCTCTCCAGGACTCAGTTCATTCCTTCTCCTCTGCAGGTCTCTGGCTCTTTGACCCTGGGATATCACTCAGCATCATACCACAGCTCCCTTTGGAGGCTTCACTTCAATACGCTCCTTGTAAGGTGAGCTAATGGTGAATGATTCATCAACAACACAGCCCATAGGATATTACCTAAAAGGTGAAGTACAGATGGGTTTATTGTGAGTACACTCAACTGAAGGAATGGAGGAGGTCTTACCCACTTTAAATTCTAGCCTGTATTTAACTTTATTAATATTAAATACTAAATTATAGCAGTAAAAATGCACCATCTTGCAACTACAGGCAAATCTCCTGAGAGGACATTTAGATCAATTTAATTCACTTCCTCATCAGAATGAGTAATGATCTTTGGTATGCAGTTAGCCTGCCTCTGTCCTGATGGGAGATCATCTTTGACCACCTCCATCTCCACGTCCTTTCCTTCTCTCCTTGTTTACCCTTTTCTCTCCACATACAGTGTTTCTCGAGTATTCTTCCTCCGCTTCTCTGACTGTGCTGCTGCTCTCAATCAATCATCATCTCTCATCAAACCATCTTTCCAGCCCAATCAACAGAGTCTCCTCTGCCTTGGCAACAGTGTCACATTATCATGTACCTGCTGGGACGAGAGGAAATGTGTTGATTTGTCGTCGCTGTGAGGCTGGACTGCATGTCACGCAGTCCGTTATGGCATCACTCAAAAGATATGAGCCACATTTATCTCTGTAAAAGGCTTTTAAATGAACAGGCTCAAACTCTGAGCCATTCTGGGAATGATAGCACATGATTAGCCCAGTAATAATGCCCAGAGGGGGCTGCTGTCCCAGCTCCTCGGCGAGAGAGAGAGCGGGGTGGGGAGGGGAGGGAGTAAAACAGAAAGTAAGGGGAGTTATTCCTCTTTTTCTTTCTATCTATCTCTCACAAACACACAAAAATATCAATGGACCTACGTAAGAACATCATCTTAACAATGCTATAGTCATAAAGTTCTCTAGGTATCATCCACCAACTAAATATTCTCCTATTTTTTAATTTTTGCCCTCTAAAATACAAAAAAATGCTTATTCACACACTGACAAAACACAGTAAGGAGACATGGGATGAGACAGGACATTAAAGTATGCGTGCTGACCTGACTCTTTGCCCTGTGTTGTCCCCTGGTCGTCATCCAGTGTCAGGTCATTCAGCAAGTGCTCCAGGATCTTCTCCGGGGTCCCTGATACCACCATGTACCTGTCAGACACAACAGAGTCAGTGGACGAGTCCTCCTCGATAGAGGACAGAGAGCGACTGCTGCTCCATTCCTCCTCTCCCTCCGTCCCCTCATCGTCTATGTAGCGAAAGTAGGGGACGTCAAAGGTGGGCATCGTCACCGGCTCTGCTCGGCTGGTGCTGTCACTGCTGCTCTCCTCGGAGCCCTCCTCGTCGTCCTCGTCCTCCTCCTGCTCCACCAGGGCAGCGTGCAGCAGCCTGCGCTCCTCCTGCCGCAGGTTCGGGGGCTGTGGCCGAGATCCCATCCTTGCAGAGTCCCTGTGCCCTCACGCCGGCAACGTTGCCGTGGTTACTGCTGCATGCCCCCTTTACACATCCATCCATCCACCTGCAGCTGCTACAGCCCTGTGGTCCACCGCTGCCTATCCCTCAAACACACTGAGGTATCCCAGTATGTCCACGGCTGAAAAAGCTCCTGACTTGAATGGGAAGGCAGCCAGCAGAGCTCTGCCTCACAGTCCCATGCTGCTCACTTATATGTATTTAATGTAGTCATTTAAGTGCAGGGAGCTGTGATGTAAGCATGCCTGAGTGAGAGTGTGATCCGGAGAGACAGAGAGGGAGAATGATGAGAGGGAGAGTGCCGAGGGAGAGAAACAGATAGTGAGAGAGGATGGGAGGGAGGGAATCTAGGAAGGAGGGGAGTGAAGAGGCTTACCTCCTGCTCCTCGCCTCCTCTCTCCCTCCTCCCCTCGCTGATGCAGAGGGGGCCGGCGGCTCTGACGACACTCTCTGGAGAACCAGCACGTCGTGGCCCCTCTCCCTCAGACACACACGGACTGCCTCGTCACTCTGGGGCTGGAGAGAGAAAGGAGGGAGGGAGGGTGTTATCACCAAGGAGATTCCCCTGAATTTTCTCCCACTCGCACAAATCACCGCTGATTTCCATCATAATACTCTGTCAAAGCCAGCACTGTAAATGAAAGAGAATTTCCATATATCATTATTCAGTCCTTATCGGTGGAGCCCATTCAGGGATTAACATAAAAGACTCACACAAATTTTAATTACCGATTCCTAAGCAGAGCCTATTAAACGATGGGCAGCGTCTAGAGACAATCTATTTTCAAGCTGTCATATGGTTAAACTCTGCACGCCAACAATAGTTCAGTGGTTCCGGGCTTAGTTTAGACTCACATGGTCGGTCCTTGTCTTGTGACCACTACGAGGTGCTATGAATGATAAATTCATGTTGCCTACAGACTCCCACTCTCTGTCTTTCACTCTGCCTCTTTCTCTCTGAGTCACAGCCACACGTTATCAATCAAAGCAGTGAAAGACAGTCGTCCGTCCCTCCCCTTAAACCTTCACCTGGCCAACAAAAAAATCTCTTAATGCATCCCCCTCTAGGATTAGACTGTTAGAGCAGTCAGCTATAGGGCTGCAATAACAATTAATTCCATTGTTTTTTAATTGCTCAGTTTTTTTTTTAATTAATCAATTGTTAAGTCTACAAAATAATGAACAATGCCCCAGAGCCCATTTGACATCTTCAAATTGCTTGTTTTGTACTACCAACACTCAAAAAAACCTAAATATCTCAAATGGAGGGAAGTTGGAACCAGCAACATTTGGCATTTTACTTGATAAACAGTTTAAACTATTCTTTGTGTAATTACTTACAGACCAAAATACATTCCAATCTTAATGATTAATTGATTACCAAAATGGTTTATTGACTAAAAAAAGCAATTCAATCAAAAAGCCCATGAAGGTTTGTTTGGTGATGTTTGTTCCAGCATAACAAGAAGATAATATCAAGCAAATATAATCAGGAATGAGAAGCACTTTGACTGTCACAGGAAGGTTAAATTTAAAGCTTAATGCATACAATAGTTTGATAGATATGATGTTGTATATCACTTGACATTCGACTGTACCTTCAATGATTTTTTTTTTCAATAAGAAGCATCTAAATTGAACTTTTTAAATCGTACATTTGAAACAAATTGGCTTATTGCTGCAACTCTGAATTGTAAAGATGACTGGTAGCTGTTTGACAATGGAGGGTCTGGATCAGGGATATTGGTCTTAATGAGGAGTTCACTGTATCGTGCACGCATCCTGCATCAGCTAACCCCTCTCCGCCAACCCTCCCACCCCTCTCCTCAGCCATCAGTCAATGCAACACAAGCCTCTGTGCATGCAATTAGCCGGGCAGACAGGCTGGAAGCGGTTGCAGTTTTCTGCCCTAATTGCCTTTTGCAGAGAAGCATCCAGAGCCTTTCAGTTAAGCATGACTTCCTGGCACATTAACACTTATCTATGATCTGTGGACATAAATACATAAACAGGCATGTTGTAGATACATGGCACATACATAGATGAATGCATTAACGCAACATGTAAACACACACATGCAGTACCTAATACAGCAAAGACACACAACCGTGTCCATTGCCGTGGGCCACATTTTCATCATAACATTACACAGTCTGCCAGTCCCATCTATAAACAGCAGAGATGTTTTCAGACCCTCAGAAAGGACCTTTAATGGAAATGTTTGCTGGAAGTTCCTTCAGTGCTGTGATTTATGACTCTAAGCAATGTTTACATGTGTGTTAAAGTGACAACTTGTGAATTTATTCCTTCTTTATCTTAATAAAAACACATATACACATGTATAAAAAATGCTTTCATGTAGTTAAGGGTGTGTCCTGTGTAATAACAGACTGTATTATCCACTCACAGGACCAACAGTATGACGTAAGGTTAGGGGGCGTGATGACAAAAAAAAGAAAATTCCCAGAAAGGAAAGACTGTGTTGATTAGCTTCCTGGTTCTTGGGAAGAAGACATTAGTGGTTCTATCTTTATCAAGATGTGACGCTCACTGTGTGCTCTTAGCTTCATCAAAGACCGCTGTTTCTGTCTCACTAAGCATGACAGCAAAGCAAGTTGAATTCTTGACTATAATTAACAGAGTGTCTCAGTGCATCGCGAACGGGTCAGCCAGCAAAACAAACCTTTCCTCACAATGAATTATTGATCCCGCCAGAGCTGCTGCAGGCCAACTATTCGGTGCGCACTGGGCTTTGTGGTTACCAGTGTCCAAACACAAAAACACAACCAGACCTCTGAGAGCGGATGCATGTAATGAGACTGAGTGCCGGGGCTGCACAGTTCCTACCCTAGCCTGGAGGTGACCTCGACTCACAGCTAGCACTGAAGTCCTCCCAACATGGACAACGTCAGCAGATGCGTAAACACTGTTTATCAGGCCTCTGCGCAAAGTCAAAGGGTTTACTGTCTCTTTCTCTTCTCCAGATGCATTCCGCTGGCTGGAGTGACACTGGCTGTCTGCATGTCTCTGTGCTGCTGCAGCAGGTCTGGCACGCACAGTATGGAACACTTAAAGGGAACTGGAAGGTGTCAAGTCCTGACAGGGTGCAGATTTGCACCGAATTGCTCTCAAAGAATAGTGTGCATCATACAGAACGGGAAGAAGAGGAAGAATGAGGTGAAAGATTCATCACTACTGCTTTCAAATACCCTTTGATGCAGATGCACTTCATTATCTCCAACAGTAATTAGCTCAAATTCCTGTTCTGATAATACATGCATGCTATAATAAACAATATTTGCACATATGCTTTCATATAATTCATGTAGAGGAGCAGCTCTATGATCTTATCAGGCTTACAGACCAAACACAACAGATGATCATGCACAAGGCTCTGATGCCTGCTGAATAATTGAACACAGCAGTGAAGTAAAAAGACAAAAGAAAAAGTGATTTCCAAAGTTAGAACTCTAATCTGCTACATTTAAACCTGACATTTCTTTTTTCACGGTGAAATAAATTATGAATAGCTCTCTCTAAACTACCAAAGGAAAAGACCCAGAAACATGCTTGGCTTCAAATTTAAGATTGCATAACATTGATGATCTCCCTGTGCCAGAACCTCTCACACATTTTCACAGACATGAAGCCGACTGTATATTAAGCATCCCTGTTTCCACCAGCTGCGATGTAACTGATTTCTAAGCTCTTTGATGTCTGGGCTTAGATATTTATATGAGTCACACAGTATGTGCATTGTAGCATCATTGGATTACTTTAAACCACTCTATAATCTAGAAACACTGCTAGATAATCTAACATAATCTTAGCCTTGCTAGATAATGGCAAGTATTATATACAAGGTCATCATATCTGGCCATTACCGCTGGGATTACATAAATGACACATGACACGTGCCACTGGTATCGTCACAATGCGAGTATGCACTTTGCATGTTACTAAAACAACAAAGGTAACACAGACTGTAATATGCATCACTAACATCTGATCACATGTGGCTCAGTGCATAAATGTCACTACATTGAATAACAACACTGATAAGGAGATCCAGCCTTGTGTTAAAGAAAAGGTCAGATACCTGCTGCACTGGAATCCACCCTAAAACCATACAATGCCTTGGCATGGTGGTCCGGCCACTTGCGTCAACTTTTCCTGCCATTGTTGTTCAGTTCAGCGCACAGATACAGCTGGCAGGAAGGGAGCCCGCCATGAGGTCAGCCAATCAGACGTCTCCTACGCAGCCAACTGGCAGGTGATGTCATGTTTTTAAAAAAAGTGTGCAGGCGGCTGAACATACAGTACGTGCCATTAAGTTTTCAATAATGACAGACAGCAGTGAAAGTGCCTGAGGCTGCTGCCACGCTGATAGAGACTAACTATATTATAAATGTATGTTAATTTTCTGTAATGACACTCTGACTGTAAATAGACCTAGCCGATGCTGAATTCGATACTGTTCGTTTATAATGTACCAATTTATGCATATGAAACAAATACACTCTACAGTATATTGTTATGAAATCTTGTATGGATGTATGTATGGATCTAATTCTTACATGTCTTTAGAAGCAGTCTAGAGACTATTTATGGTATTTTTTACCTGAA
This sequence comes from Heniochus monoceros, assembly GCA_029783685.1. Taxonomy (NCBI): domain Eukaryota; kingdom Metazoa; phylum Chordata; class Actinopteri; order Chaetodontiformes; family Chaetodontidae; genus Heniochus; species Heniochus monoceros. Next base: position 13,209,208 of record JAPZEA010000025.1, on the reverse strand, counting down.
GAAAGCTGTTTGTAGTCTTGGCAGAATCTAAATGACAGCATTAATCTTCAGGGAAGATGGTTGGAGATGTTTTCGAATGTATGGAGGCCGATAAAAACAGACAACAAATTAACATCAGTTTGATGGATGGATCACCGCAGGGAGCACGAAAAATGATGCTCAGGCACAATGCTCACAAAACAGCAGCACACAAAACAGTATATATAAACCAGAGTGAAATGAACTATCTAATGTTTTGTTAACTGAATATTCAAGGATAATGTATGCTAATTGAGTAGGGTTCATAATGACATAGAGAGGACTATCTGATAAGCAGTTTGATTGATGTTTTCACTGTGACAAGGCCACAGATAGCTGCTCAAGTAAATGCATCAGAGTGCCACATTTCACAATAAGGCTGTGGTTCTGTATTCATCTATTTACGAGTATTGTTGTATAAAAACAAAAGAAAATGCTGTGTTATAAAAATGCAGCAGTGACTGCAGCAGTGTTGTTGGTTGTGTCTCACCTCGCTTGTCCTCTCTGGGCCCTTGCTGTGGTTCTGCAGGAAGCGGCAGCCGTCCTTGGCCAGTCTCTGGACCATCTCCAGTCTGGACAGGTCCTCCTTGTCATGCAGGATGCACATGCTCCCCGGCTGCAGCGCAGGGGACACGGAGAACATGTACCTCAGGCCACAGTCCCAAGACATTGCGGGCTCACCAACTGCTGGCTGTCCACCAGGCAAAACAGCAGGACTCCTGCCTGCGAGCTCACACTACTCTTAAAAAAGTGTGAGAGGAGGTGAGCAGCTCAAATGTGAGTGTTTGTATAGCGCGTGTTTCTGTGTATGCTGTTCAGATGAGTTACAGAGTCTACTGTCACCGCAGCAGAAGTAAATCCCAGTCGCTCTATGCCTTGTAGCCTCTGTAGCCGAGAGGCACACGCAGACAAGACTTCATCAGTTGGACTCCAGGTATCTCTGTGTGCTTGGCTTTACTGAGAGTGAGTGACAGATTCCCTCTCTCTGTCCTTCCCTTGCCTTTTACCACTGGGGAGGGGAGTTAGTTAGGAACACAGCGGGTTCAGGAAACATCTGGTGAGCCAGACAGCCCCAAAAAGGAAGTTTCAAAATCTCCCGAAAGCAGGCGAGCGTCTAGATTCAGGACTGGGCAGGGTACATTACACTGGAAGGTCAAACACTTGTTAGCATGGAGATGTATTGCGTGTGTGTGGAGGCTTAACGTCATTCAGCTGCACGTGAACGATTCTTAACTGTTCTGTTTTCAGTCAGAATACAAT
>JAPZEA010000025.1:13116164-13129515 GCA_029783685.1 Heniochus monoceros | reverse complement strand
GGCTAGCTCACCCCTGACAGCAGCCGCCATAACTTCATGCTGCCTTGCTTTAACTGTGTTACAGCACCACCCCTAAGCACTTCAGTTGTTGATCCCCCAGATTATATCTGTGTCAGGCTTTTGTCCGGCCTGCTGAATGAGTACATGCCTTTACTCCGCTCTCCGCTCCACTACCTATTTGTGTCAGCGGTGGCGAGCGTGGGGAAGCCCCGCTGAGGAGGTGAAAGAGAGCAGTGGGCTACAAAAAAAGCAGAGGGAAGAGAAGAGGGGGGGTATTTACTGGGGTGTGTAGCAAGGGTCACCCCACCTGGTAGCTAAGGAATGACTCATTAGACAGGCGGGCACTAATGAAAGATTTGTCTGTCCTCACATTGGCCTCGCTGTCATGTCTCTATCCTCGTCTGGAATTCTGCAGATTCCACCCTCGCTTTCCTCTGCTGTTTCTCTTTGACAGCGTCAGATAGCATCTTGACGGCTGGTTAACGTACAGTTTATTGAAGGGACCAAGAAATAATTAGCCTGCGCGATGCCCTTTAAGGGCTCTGCAGAACATGCTCGAGAATGATGAAAAGGTGTGCTAGGCTAAGCTTTGCTGCAAGCTAACAGACAAATGCCACTGCTGCCTTCCAGAAGAATTACTGTGACTGACAAAAACATAAACTTTCACAGAAAGTCTTACGTAAACACATCAATAAACACAACAATCCAATTTCCCCCGTTTCCATCGAGGGACAATGAGTGCCGTTGAGCTCTGTGGGCCGGGTTCTGTGTTTATTGGAACTAAGCTGTGGTATGCCTCAGTATCGAATGTCTCTGCCAGGGTAGAGTGTCGCAGGCCAGAAACCTGATCTCCTCGCTGCTCCTGTGAGATTTTAAACACCGTGCTCTCCCGCATGATGTGCAGAGGAAGTCCAGGTACAACATCCGTGAAGGAAATCAAATCAAAATGAATTAGCGTGGTTTATTTGCATGTTGCTAACACTGCAGGAGCATGTGTCCAGGCGTATTTTACTGTGAACCCTGCAATCTTTTTGTGAAAGCCCCTCATTATATATTCATAGTATATTAATGGCAGCAAAACACACACAAAGGCAGCACGCGTTCGACTTTTTATGGTCCTGCCCTGTATGTTAACTCTTTTCTCATCACTAGAAGAAGCCCAGATTTATTAGTGACTTTTTCTGATCTTGTTTCATGCCTTAGCTGTGTGTCTGCTCAGAGACTTTCTCGCCCCGTGGGTCCATCCAGGCCTCCCTGTGAGGCCTGCTCCCAATGACAGAGCCTCCTTTAGTCTGTGTGGCCCGACTCCGTTTTCCCTAATCTAAACCATCATCTCCATATGTCTTCCATCACAACTTCCAAAGCATTTGAATAAACTCCAGGCAACAGGAACAAATTAATTAATGTCTTTATTCCTCTGTGCACTTTATAAACTGCCTGTGTGAGTGTGTGCATGTGTGTAGTGCATGTTCATGTACAGACGCACACACATCGTCCATATAATTGTCTTGATCCACTTTTTGGTCGCACTCAAAGCTCAAACACGCTGACAGTGATCTCATTCTTACCTGCATTCCCGCTTAATGATTTCCACCTGAGTGCTAAAGTCTGCTTTTATTGACCCATCATTCACCTCATGTTTTTGTTCAAGGAGAGAGGGATAAAAAGAGCAGAAGAAACCCCAGTCCACAAAGTAGCATGTTACAAGCCAATGCACATGTTGGGAGGTCCTCCACCTTAATTACTTTTGTTTTCTCTCCATAAAGTTTGGACCATGAGGTTTCCCTTACAGAGTGAGAATGGAGAATAGGAAAAAATGAGTAGGAAGCAGCGTTGATGTTGTTATGCTGCTGTGTTTCGTGACTGCAGAGGGCCATTACGCATACTGTAAACTCAAGGGTTTCTCATGAAAATACCAGGGGGACAAAAATGAAAGATGGGTCCCTTTATCCTTACACATGGCAGGCAGTGATGTGGCGATGCTGGCTCACACAGGACCGTGGTCTCCCAGATGGCTACAGTTTGTCTGGGCTCAGTCTGACCGCCGTCACCTCTCACAGAGTCTGTGGCCTTTGCTGACCGGTGGAACGGGCTCCGGGCTCTCTGAGACGGGGCTAAATGCAGACATGGGCAGGGCACTGGCTTGGGACCGGAGTCAACTCTTACAGTCCAGCTTTGACCATCACAAACTGACCTTTATTCCTGCAAGGCTGCACAAAAACACAGCACATTTCCTGCCTTTTGATCAATGTAGATTGAAGCTTCTCAGCCTATTTCCTTTACCAGGATTCATCCATGTGAACTGATGCTTTTTCCAAACAAAATGTGTGATCTGCCTGAAGGCTAATCACTGATCACAGCAGCTCCATGCTATACATGCAGCAATGCCTGTGAGGTTGCGGATTGCGCTGTTACACTGACAAACGACAAGCTCTGCTCACTGCATTCTGCATGTAACATACCTGCTATGAAGTAGCCTGTTTAAGCTGATGCGATGCTTTCCCCACTCTTGTCCCCTGCCAATGCTTCTGCTGCTTGAAAACACGGCTGCTGCTGCAGTATTGGGTTTTACAAGTCCCACATCCGACCCAGAATCCACCTGTAGGCTCCGAAGTTTTCTCCGGCGAGAAAAGTTCATCATCATCACTCCCCATTCTGCTCTGAGTTGTGCTTCGCCCGTGCTTGCAGAAGTGACGTGGTGAGAGAAAAGGATGTTATGTTGCAAAAAGAGTCTCTCAAACTCAATGTTTTTGTCTTTTTTACTGACTTTACTTTGCTAATTGCAACAGCAATAGCAACATAGCAAATGCAGGGTCGACTGAATGGGTGATGACAGACTGAAGTTGAATATGTAATTACTGTTAAGCCTTGTCTTTGCTGAATCTTTTGTTTCCTCCCAGCCTGGTAGCACATGTTCTGCAGTCTCATAGCATGCTGTATTCTTCTCAACGTTAGCATCTCTGCATCTCGCATGAAAACTGTGATGTGATTGTGCATTGTTAGTCTTCTTTGCAATCATCAATACAATGCTTAGGGGTCCTCCTCTTGAGCCTCTTGTCTGACAGCTCCACTCCTAAAAGCAAACACAGTGTAATTTACAGCGGTGTGTGAGGGGTTGCACCGCCCAGTGGGGTCTTTGTGGGTTTCCTGGCTGTGCCTTGGATGTGGTTTTTGAGTTCCGCCTGCTGCGCGAGGCATGAGCAGTGGTTCTCATCCTTTTCATTTAACGGCACTTTTCTGGATATACTGTACAGGCATGCGAACAGATGAGTAACTGAGCATGTCATATGTGTCTGCAGATGGAAAACGAAATAGGTCAGCGGCTTTATTGGCAAACAAATGTGGCAGCAGTGAGGACACAGAAACTGGTTTCGTGTTGAGATAGATAAGTGACCCATGACTCACACGAAGCAGCATTGCTGGAATGTGCTAGCACTGTGGCGGAGACTTCAGAAGGTGTCAAGAGCAGCACAGGACAGATTTGCTTCTAAAAGGTGTCCCCTCAGCAGCAGCACAGCCATCCATGAAGCCCCGGCCCGTCTCAATGTTTCAGGCCCCACAGCAGCTCTTTCACCCTCCCACTCCGGGTAGCCGAGCACATTCCTGATGATTATAGAAATTCCGCTACTACTTTTATGATTGTTATAATTACGAGACCAACACATCCCTGTAGCCATTCCAGCTGAGAAAACCATGACTGTGGATTGCAATTTAAGAGGAGAAAACAGCTGCTCCCTTTCGTACATCAATATGAGGCATCAAAGAAGAAAAAAAAAACCCACTTTCACTTGGTTGAGTCATTCCACTGTCAGCTTCTTGTCAGTAAAAGCCTTAGGGGAAAGTAAAGATGACAGGAAAAAAAATGGGCTGCTTGTCCTCAGCTGCACTCCTGCATTGTTTTAATTTTAAGGGTGTCTTGTTTTGTGGTATGAAGAGGAATTCGCAACATGGTTAAATGGCTCTTTAGCCATATAGGTATATTATATTCATCTCAAGGTCAGGTCATGGAGAGCTACTTTGGCTGCTACAATTTGTTTGTGTTCTAACTGTATTTTGGCTCAACTCCAGTCAGAATTGAAAGATGCATTCAAAGTGCCCAGAATGCCTTCCAGTGCCTGAACTTTGTGTTATCCATCATACCTCCCTTTGCTCTTGCAGCCCTGGGTTTGCCTTGGCCCAACAACAAATTCATGACAAATGTAGAGAGCTATTGAGTTTGAAGTTTCAGGTGGTTTCAGGGTTTCAGGTGAATGTGACTATGAGAGTTGGGGTTCACAAACATTTCCTCTGAGTAAATGAGTGCCTGGGTTCTTTTCCTAAATATGGAAATGCGGAGGGCCCATACTTTCGGGTGCATATCTGTGCCAAATGGTATGGAACTAATCACCGCTGAGCTATTTCTCATTAGAAACGGGCATCTCGGAGGTGCATCGGTGTATGCGGACTGCAGACAGGGACAGGGAAGGAACAGTCTGTTCTTGCAGATGGGCTTCATTTAGTGTTGGGCAGGAATAACTTTCTGACAGTTTTATTGTGGTTCAAACTACGGGGCTGAGTAGAGGAACACAAAGAAGAATTTCCCTGCCATGCTGTTGCTGGTGAACACACACACACACACACACACACACACACACAGATGAAACATGCTCCTGGGATTTATCCAAACCCAGTGGCAGCCCAGGTGCTGATGCATCACTGTCGTAGTGCTGTGCTATGATCTCGGCAGAATCATCACCGGTTGCTCAGCAGTGCTTGGTGTAATTTATCTAATTAACATTCAAGGATGTGCAGGGAAGCCTTCGAGGAGAAAAGCAGCACGTGGATTCAAGACGTGGGTTTAAGTGGGACCACAAATCAAGTTTGCTATGTGTGGCGAAGGTGTGATGAGTAACCCAGAGCATCTTCCTCTGTCTTTCCGCTCCAGTGATCAGAGAGCTTGTCTGTTTAGAGATCACTAATCTAAACTCTGAGTCACCTTCCTGAGGTATAGGCCAGTGGATGTGGCCCTACCTTGACCTGCAAGGGGGGTGCAGAAGTTAAAAAGCTTTAACCACAAGCCTGAGCTCTGACTCTGTCCACAGCAGAATCATTGTAATGGGCTTCAGTTCATTCCAGCTGCATGAAGCTCAGACTAAGTATGTATCAAATATTAAAAGTCATTTATTTTAGATATTATTGCGAGCAGATTGCTGTTATTAATCATTTATATATCACTTTCATCAAGTTGCAAAGTGCTTTACCAGAATGATGCCAATGATTAAAATAGACTAAAAAGGGAGTAAACAAAGGAAAAGAAAGATACTGCTACAAAAATGCATCAGTTTTGAGAGGATATTTAAAAGATGATGCCAACTTGGCAACCCCGAGGCTCGCTGGATGGGAGTTCCACAGCTGGGGGGCCCCGGACCGAAAAGGCCCGGTCACAGTTCCTTCCTGTTATTTATAAAGACACAAATCACCAACATCGCACAGCTTCCCCTCTCTGGACCAGCGGAGATTTGTGGATGTTGTTGCCAGTGACTGACTGGGACTCTTCCGTAAAAGACTAACACTCATCCACTCATCACACGCCTGAGCCATGTACGGCCCTGAATGTGCAAAACATCCAAAGCCCTGCTCCGCTCATACCAAATACCATTAGAGTCATAAATTAGAAATAAGACATCTTCTGAAGATAAGGAGCTCTGCTGGAACTGGATTGTGAGGTGTGTGATTTCAGTGTGCAGCCCCATCAAATGGGAGCCTTTTAACCACATACGGCCCAGTCCCAGGCTGTCTGCATTACAGACGCATCTCCAGTGTCTTGTCTGTCTCAGCTAGAGTGGATTACGGCAATAATATGAAGTCTGGGTAACACTAGTGTGGATGACCCTGCAATAACATGTCCTGGAACATGGCAGCAAGGTTTAACTTACACTTATATTTTAACATTTTAACAGCAGATTGAAGATCTAGTTAATAATTTATTTAGTTGTCAATAATAAGTAGTTTGTTGACATTTTCTCCCCAAAACTCTTTTGTGCTTTCTGCAGAGGGGTTGGATTTTGTGACTTTGCATGATAGCCGTCGCCGCAGGCCTCTGTATGCTAGCGGTCACCGTGTGTGAAGTTTGATGTTTGTTATGTATCGCTGGAAAGTCACCCGAAGACATCAGACCACGAGTGCTCGCTCTGTCTGGTCCGACGTCTAGAAGCAGCCTGTGTGTGCCCACAGAGCTGGCAACACACACCCTGTTTCTCTGGGACAACAATGAATAGAGGCCTCTGAATCCCAAGCGTATGCACTCATCAGTGTGTGTTTCTCACACTTTTTGAATAGAATTACTGGCGGCTGTTTGTAAAGACTCATGCGTGCGTGCGTGCGTGTGTGTGTGTGTGTGTGTGTGTGTGTGTGTGTGTGTGTGTGTGTGTGTGCGTGTCCTCCTGCCTCAGGTATGATTTGGTCTGAATGTAAGGAGATCTGGAGTGACGGGCCCAGAGAGTACATTATGCACCTGTGGAACGTTCTGGACTTCGGCATGCTGTCCATCTTTGTGGCGTCCTTCACGGCACGCTTCATGGCGTTCCTCAAGGCGTCCAAAGCCCAGCAGTATGTGGACATGCATGTACCGGACGAAGACCTCAGCAACGCCTCGCTGCCTGACGAAGTCGCCTACTTCACTTACGGTAAGCAGTTACTCCAAAAATGTGAGTACAACTTATGTCAGTACTAGAAGCAATACTCCATTTGATTAAAGGGTTTGAAGATTGTTTTTGTTTCACAATTTCTTTTGTGTTTTCACTCCACATTTCCCAAAGATTCCCTGTGTGTGACAGTCTTTTCTTTGTTTTCCCAGCCATTGTCCTCCCTCTATTCATGATAACTGCAATTCCTCCAATCTCTAGTCTGAAAAAAATTGCTTCTGTGCCAGAAAATGTCAAACTGCCTCACTTCTTATCTGCCAGACAAAGGCCAAGTTGACACCACATGATAAAATGTAAAAGCTTTCATGAGGTGCTTGAATCATTGTTGTGCTACGTCAGCCACTGATAAGGAGCAGCAATTCAGATGATTGCTTGTGTAAAAATGTCATGAATAACTAAAAACCAATTAGATAAAAATGTCATTGTGGCATATTTACCTCAAAATGCTCGCGCGTATTTGTGCAAACATTCTGCTGTTGGAGCTTAATGGCAGAACACCACATTCAGTTACTTCACGAGTACAAACATGCACGTGCACGGGTTTAAGTGAATGCAATGTTCTCGTGATAAGTAAATGTGAATATACAGATACAGGCAAACATGAGATCAACTGTTGAGCAAACACAGTGAACGGTTCATAATTCTCAATATATTCAAGCTCAGAATGCTGAGAGTGGCATTTCCATTCAAACCCCACCTCAGATAATTATTAAGGTAGGTGTCAATAATCGTCTGAGGTCCCCAATCTGCTGGCTTTCTTGGAAACATAATGTCAGGATATTAAACGAATGGTGAAAACTTCAAGGTAACATAACATGGAAGCATTTGCTTCACTTCCAGAACCAAAACTCCTTTACAGCATATTAAAAGACTGCTGCAGGCTGCAGGCGACTGGACTGTACACTTCTTAGTGGACTACTAAGGGAACCTTCATCAGTGCTGTCATCTGGTGGTCTGACTCTGTCATGACACGTCAGTAAATAGATGAATGTGGATATTACTGCATTGTCCGTCATGTTCCCTATAAGCTGTTCGCCATGTCTCCGAATCTAAACTGAAAAGATGTACGTCCTCCTTGTCCAAGATATAGCTCACAGTCTAACAGCAAACCATGTCTTGAAATGGAGTCTTTCATTCTGTTGCTCTGTTTGTGGTCTTTGTGGTATTTAAATCATGTCTTTTGTATCTCATTTTTCCATCTGGCTCAATTATCCTCTCCGTCTTCATGTCCAACTGTGCCTCCTCTGCAGCCCCTCGCTCATCTTCTCTCTCTCTCTCTGTCTCTCTGTCCTTTCTTCTCCTTGGACACAGTATCCCTTCATCCCTTCTCTTTGCTGTTCACCCATCTCGTACTCGTTGCCTTCCCTCCTCCCTCGCCCTCTCCCTCTCCAACATCTCTTTTCGTCCTCACATCATCCGTCTCCTGTCTGTAGCTTCTGCTCTCTCAAAGCACAAGCCCCTAAAAGCCAAGATTATACTCGTTAGGTTCATCGCTGCATCCAAAAGTTTTGTACATACGCAGAAAACTGTAAAATACAAGACAAGTTATGTACAACATCAAACCAAAGGAATTTAGAGTTTTCATAATAGGATGTTATCGTACAATTAAAAAAATACTGTGATTGTAAACCACCTTCAAAGCAATTGTTTCAGTCAGATAGAAACATTTTAAAATCCTAAATCCATAAATGCAGCTGTGGATGATTATGGTTACTTATAAATGTCATTTCAACATTCATTTTGGAGCTGTACTTGCATACCTGGTGCATCAGATTTTATTAGTGTGAAAATATGGGCAAATAATGTTTCCCTCAATCAAACACTCACTCAGCGATCTCTGGTTTGACTCTGCATTAGCTCATTCATGTGATACGTTAACAGCTGACTCGGCCATCCGTCTTTTTCTGTCTCCTCCTCCAGCCAGGAACAAGTGGCGCCCCTCAGACCCCCAGATCATCTCAGAGGGCCTTTACGCCATCGCCGTGGTGCTGAGCTTCTCACGCATCGCCTACATCCTGCCGGCCAACGAGAGCTTCGGCCCACTGCAGATCTCACTGGGGCGCACGGTAAAAGACATCTTCAAGTTCATGGTCATCTTCATCATGGTGTTCGTGGCCTTCATGATTGGCATGTTCAACCTGTACTCATACTACCTGGGAGCCAAGTACAATCCCGCCTTCACCACGTGAGTTATGCCGGGCTGTGAGAGCATTTTGGCAAATGTGTGTGGCAAGGCAAACACGGTGCATGACAGACGAAGAAGAAAAATAATTCATGACAAAAGGATTTGTTTTGGGTTCCATGTTACTGTAATTGCTTCACAGAGCCAAAGACCAAGGAAATCCCGAGGACAATCTAAATCATCATATATCCTCCTTGATGAGACTGTTTGAAAGGTTCATTATATCCATGGTGCTTTATCAGGTTCAGCATTCAACAGATCGAACTTTAATCTTCCAGACCTAATCCTGGCAATGGGGCTATTTGGTTAAATTTAATAAGGAGAATAGTGAATGGGATGGCTCGCTCGCTAAAATCTATAACAAACGCTGGTGAAATGTGGCTTTATCTCACAGCTCTAACAAAGTTATGAGCTGGAAATTGGGTTCTGCCTCTGCAGCATTTTACTGTAGAGGCATCCACTACACTGTATCTGTCCCATATACACAACTTTTTTTGTACTTATAATGGAAGTGCCAGTGAGAATAATAATTTAAATTCACAGCGTTTGATAGTAAAAAAAAAAACCTTGATATGACATGCAGCTAATGACGTGGAGAAACATTTTTTTTTCAATCCTTTTAATTTAAATCAGTGTGGATCTGAAAGTACCAAGGGAACAAGAGGAGTTTTGTTGACAGGGTCTCAAAAGTGTCAAACTATTGGGTAAACGTTCGCTGATACACAAGAACTTTCCCATCGTTTAATAAAGCGGCAGGACACTGAAGCAGCATCTAACGCACCAAAAGAAGCGTCTGACAGTGATATGATGGAGACCATTGTTGGAAATGACAAAAGTCAGCCATCAGCGCGCAGCCGAAGATCACCAGTATTCAGACTAGACCACTTGAAGTCAAGTTTTTTCAGATTCAAGTCTGTCTTTATACAATATTCACTGGCTATGTTTTCCTCCCTTCACTGGCCATGAAGCAGTCGTCCTTGTTCTGGCTTCAGCTGTCTGAGTTAGACGCATCAAGGTCGACAGACTGTTGCTGTATTTGATAACTGAAAATCATCCAACTGAAATTGCAAAGGGGTCATAACAGCACTCACACAGTACTCCACATGCACTTTATCTGTTAAAGTGCTGTGTTTAACTTCATTATTCAGGGTCATCCATTTCAAATGGTCAAGTGCACATTTCAACTGCATTAAAGGCTGCCGCGCATAAAACCAACCATCTAATGCCTTAAATATGTTTTTAAAATGTTATCCACTTCAGCAGTACTTAATTCAGAGTCGATCAATTTCACTGTAGCATTTTTCCGGACAAGTTGTCGTGTAATATATCAGCCTGCTTGTAAAGCAATCAGCTCGTCCAACAAGTCCCGCCACGCATCAATCTGAACAATCTGCCTCCTTCTTTCATTTCGGCTTATCCGTGTCTCTGCGCGCTCATCCTTTCACATCAGCTGCAGACAGAGTGACGGTGGATCTTTCACTGTCATTGTCTCGTATTCGTTGCAAAGCTATCCATCTTATGCTGCTGACAGAATCTTTCAGCAACTCTTTTTATCATCATTCACGTCAAAATGAAAACTCTCTGTGTGGTCTCTCGCTGTCACATGTCATTATTCATTTTCTCAGAGGAAGACATGGGCAGACTTAAACAGGTGACATTGCATCATTTCTGCTCAGTCCAATACAGTAAAACATCCTTTACAGGTTGGTGTGTAGTTATATTATCATGTCCGCACTGTTCTTAGCCAGAGTGGAAATTACATTATTTCATCTGGTACCTCAAGGTTCACACTTTCCAGTTGCAAGAGAGCCTCTCTTCTTTTTGCATGTTTGATAATCAGTCATTCCACCAGCGGAATAGACAAGTTCATAAACAATCTGTACATATCGTGGTGCCTGATGGTCTTGTTTATCCTCCTCTGGATAATTCACCTCGCAGGTTTTTCATATCAGTGATGAACACATAAAGAAAATCAGTCCAGAGTGTGACTTGATTTTATTCATGCCCTCAGTTAGTTTTGCACTGGCAGGTTTTCCAACCATGACAAACCGCTGCCAGATGTCGACATCTGTCTCCTCGTGAGCATGAATCTTGCGCTGTCGGCTTGTTTGCTGTTGCTGGGTTGGAGGACGCCCAGTAAACCACATGGCAGTTTGATGCACCGCAGACCTGCCTTTTCAGATTCTTTGCTCCAGTTATTTGGCTGGTGTCTGACTTTCCTCTCCACAATAGAACCAGGCTAAAGGACTAAATATGATGAAGTTAGACTGACCTGGGAGCATTGCCACCACTTTGTTGTTTCTAGTTGTTTTGGCAAGCTATACAGTGATTGTGATTCAGTTTTGCTGGCAGACTTTACTGGCCAGACTGCTTGTCCATCTGTCTGCCTGCCTGTTCTTCTTATCTGGTTATACACCTGTCTGTCCACCCGCCTGCTCCTGGGTGTCCACTTGATACAGGGGCATTTCTCTTAAGTACTAAGCTTAGCCTTTCTCACAGCTATCCGTGCAGTTTCTGTCTGCACCACCCTTTTCTTTGTATGTCCACTTATGGTTGTTCGTAATTCCACTGCCTTGCAATGGCCCTCCTGGAATATTTGCATCTCCGTAATTCCTGTAAAGCTTTCCTTGAAAAACATAATGACAACTTTCCCATGGTCTACCTAAAGTGTTCTGCCACCCCACTGCAAAATAGTGTAATATAATTGTGTTGAAACAGTTTTTCCTCACAGGTTGCGATCTGTATTTGGATGGTAATGTTTTTTAGAGGGAAGGCCAAATACATATTTATACTGTGTATCAGCACTCAAGTATTTTAGTGTAATTTCTGAGCTTCAGGATGCATTAGTACAACCTTAAAACTATGACCATGTGAATGGCACAAAAAAGGGCTTTTAACCATAGAAAAATGAGCTGTAAAATAGACAGCACTTAAAAGACAACAGAAGGAAAATATGTTGATAGATAAAAAGCTGCATTAGACTCCTATTTGTATGAACAATTTTACCAGACGCTTGCTGTGTGGAAAATATTCGGTCGGCTTGTGTCCTCTGTTCAGTTGTTGACTGGTCAGCTTGTCTGAATTATCGCTCAAAAACCGCTTTTTGCAGATCCTTTGATGTGTTTTGTCAACACAAGATACACGTCCTTTTTGGTCCATTGCAATTAACGGCTTCCTTAGCGACAACAGTAGGTTGTTGTTGACTGTTTAAACATGCACTACAGAATTCTTGTGCATCTGGTCTTCACAAAATAAGCACATTACAATCCCCGGCTGCTGGGAAATGCAGCAATCACAGCCAAGGCGATGGAAACATGCCACTGGGAGCGGCCCAGAGAAAAACATATCCTGTGCCCTCAAATTCAGAACAGCCGTGTATTATTTCAGAAAATACAGCTCAGGGACAGTCATATTCTATTAGCGTCATGCAAAGCAGTTATTTCTGTTTCAAGTGGCAGTCTGTAGCAGTGTAATATGATGAAATACTATGAAGTGGTTTTTATCTGTTTACTTGGCATTTGTCACAGTTGCAAACAGTAAAAATGAATATAGAGACCTGTGGTGAAAGGAAAACCAACTCAAATCACGTCCTACATTTTCCCCCAAACTTTACAACCCTGTGCTGAACTTTCAGCCCTCTGAGGACAACATCTGAGGCCTGTTTCAAAAGCCCCCTTTTAGTTACCTGGCCTTGGCAACATTTGACGTTTGTGCATTTTAGCGTCTTGAACTACAGAAAGTAAATTAACGCTTGATATCTGATCAAAAAGTTGCATTTATAATTTATTGGCTGCTAATTAACTGTCTGGACATTATTTCTCCAATAAAAACCAGTGGGCATACTTTTAATATATTTATTTAATCCCAATTAGTCTGAAAAGATTTAATAGTCTCTCAATGTTATCCTGAGCCGGAATGATGGAAGAGAGCGTAAAAGCCTTCAGTGAAGTAACGGCTAATCAGCAATCCTGTCAGCGATGAAACAAATGCGGCAAAACAACTGTCATTCATTCTGAATATGATCAACTTTCTTCCTGAAGTCAGAGCTCTTGTTTTGAAACCAGATGAGATGAATTGTCATGTGACAAATGTTTCTTATGCCACTAATTGCCACTCACATTAAGATTATTATAACTCAACAGAACAGAAAAAAACGAGTTATTAGGGTGCATTAAGTGTAACTGCTTGCACAGCTCACTTGATTCCTTCTTTGGGGGGTCATGACCTCCCTGCCTGCTCCCATCACTCCCCTCTTTTCATCTCCTTCCCTGGTCCTTAAAAGTTGTACATTCACCCTCTCCCTAAACATTGTTGTTGTGGCCAACCAGCTTCTTTTTCAAACTAAATCTAAAAAAAAATTCTGCATCCAATCCACAATTGTGTTCTAGAAGGGCGAAACATCCTCTGGGCAATTAATCACTGAGCGAGGTGCTCACATGTGAGGCTGCTTGGTTTCAGGAGGTTAACCTGAGAGAAGTCAGTTCAT
>JAPZEA010000025.1:13004453-13017679 GCA_029783685.1 Heniochus monoceros | reverse complement strand
TTAAAAAATTTTAAAAAAAAAAAAAAAAAAAAAAAAAAAGGTTTGGCTGATTGCTTGTCCCATTTGTAGGCTTAGAATAAAAACTACAAGCACAATCTGTAGTCTTGAAGAAAACAGTATAACGAGGATTGGCTGTCACATCCATCTGAATGTGAATGACGGAAATGCAACCTGATAAAACGTATTTCTGCCGCGTCTCCGTTCGCTCACTATTTTATTCATGCGGCCGCACGCGCTTTAAAGTCCGAGTGGAGTCGTGAAAAAGGGGACCAGTATCGAGTTTCCCAGGCTCAACAATGGGGATCCGATCCGGTTGCGTCCAATTGTTGTCTTCTGTTCATGTGCAACATGCTGACTAGTCTGAATCCTGCTATACAGTAACATGCTGTGTGCCTCGCTGAACGGTTTGCTTAATTTCCAATAAACTTCAGAAATACCCCACATCACATGCACCGTGAATGTGTCAGCAATACTCACCAGAAACATACTTTACAAATGTGGTTCTCTTTTTATGTGGAGCCTGCCTGTAAATTAATGTTGGTATGCACATTTTCCATGATAATAAACTATCAAATTGTGATTTTTAAAAAAAACTTTAGTCAAGACAAAAGCTGCAGTGCTGGAGAGTTGAAACTGTAACTTTGTGCTGTAGCAACACCTGTCAGGCAGAGAAAAGCTAGAGGTCAAAGGTCACTGGAACAGCTGAATACTCACAGCTCAGTCACACTGATGTCACATTCAAC
This sequence comes from Heniochus monoceros, assembly GCA_029783685.1. NCBI lineage: Eukaryota > Metazoa > Chordata > Actinopteri > Chaetodontiformes > Chaetodontidae > Heniochus > Heniochus monoceros. The sequence goes on along the minus strand of JAPZEA010000025.1, from coordinate 13,016,936 downwards.
ACCCTTCAACCTCTCAGAAAAATACATCTAAAAGTTAAATTGACTCTGGTTGATGAGCTCATTTCATAAATATTGTCACACTCTGACACATGACTGAGCGCCCTCAAACAACGCATAAGGAACAATGTGAACTTTATTAATCAATAACAGCCTCACCTTACACAACACAAGGCACTTCTTCACATGTTTAATCAAAACCTCCTCCTAATAACTCAATATTAAGTATGAGGTGCTCTCACTGAAGGGAGCTTCAACCCACGGAAACAGCGCCATCTTTTGTCCAACAGAACAACTACAGCATTCACATGCAAAATACATTGAGACAATTAAATGTAAAAGAAAAAAATCTGAAATTACTTTTGTCTGTTGGCAAGAACATTAAGTCTTGTTCATGTTCATCAAAGTATCCACTGAGGTAAACCATATTGCATTGGAAAGAAAACCCTCATATTCCTCTGTGCTTATTACTGAGCTACAATATCATTACAGCACTTTATGGGCCTCCCTGCAGTGGAAATTCAAGAAGGCACAGCATTTTCAACTGTAGTGCCAATCATAGCTTAATAAATACTACAGTATATATACTTCTCTACATCTGTCTTTTGACAAGCCTCTCATCAGTGCAAAAGGATTTATTTTGGCTCCCTCCCCTCCCTTTCATCTCTCTCAGTGCTGATTCATGGCTCATGTGTGTAATAAATTAGAATATCTCCTCTTTGTCCTCTGCACATTGAAAACTAGAATCATTCTCCAGCTCCCCCAAAGCTGCGAGGAGCTGATCCTTCTTGAGCTCCTCCACCTGGGTCAACTCCTCCTCCTCCTCCTCCTCCTCTTCCCCGTCACCATCCTCACTTCCTCTCTCTGCGCCTTCTCCTCTGTTATCTCCACCCTCTCCTCCCTCCTCTCTCCCCTCTTTCCTCTCAGATCTGCTCTTTTCTTCGCTACACTCCCTGCCATCACTTCCAGCCTCTCCACCCTCGGCCTCCTCACGCACAATCTGGCTGCGAGGCGGTGGCTCTAGCTGGTCCTGGGTGAGAGGATGATGTAGCGACTCCACGGGGGTGAGGTCTACGTCATCGTCCTCCTCTGTGCCGGAGGTGGGGGCGGGACCACGAACACGGGCCGACTTGGTCCTCAAACGTGTCTTGAGCTCGTCTTCCCTAAACTGAGAGAGGAGGGAGCAGATGAGACAAAATAAGATAAACTGTGAGAGGGAGGCTGAGGGGAAGAGCTGAGGTGTTCAGGTACATGATGACACACACACACACACATACACACACACACACACACACAAACCATGTACCTTGCGTCTCTCCTCAGCAAGTCTTATCTTCTCCTCTATCTCTTCTCTGCTGGGGAGACTTTGCTCCTTCTTGGCCCTCAGGGACTCCAGTCTTGCAGGAGGTCTTCGCCTGACCCCCGCCCCGTCATCCAGCTGATACACAACACACATAAAAACACACACATACAGCAGGGGGAGACAGAGAACAGACAATCTCAATATTACAGGTGAGTGACGAATCGTTTTTCGATAACGTGACCCTGAGCTTCAGCCAGGGAAGGAGCAGTGCTGCCTCATGCTCATTGTGGAGCCCCTGGCCTGATCCTCCCAGACCTGCTTGCTCTACAGTGCTCACACCTCCCCTCCATGCAAACTGCTTATAGCTGAGACAGATCTGGGCTGAGCAGGTGCTGGAGCCCCTACCTTTGAAGACTCATAGATGAAGGTCTTGGTCGGGACGACAGGGACCTCTGTGGTGGAGATGCCACTGGGTAAGGAGTTGGAGACAGCTGTGATGGTGACTGTCTGGGTCTGCACCAGAGGGGGCTGTGGATGGGAGTATAGCCCCATGAGCGGCTGTTTAACCAGACACTTTGCACCTCACACCAACCAATTAGTTTCACACCATGCATTCCCTTATAAGCCATTGCCTGCGTGGACTGATTTCCCCCTGCAAGAGCCCTTTCTTCTCACCAAATTAGTTTCAATCAGGAGTTTTTGAAGCAACAGAATCACCTTGTTCATGCCCTTCCCACCACCAACTGCCACAAAAGCAACAGGGAAACGGAAAACATGAAGCCGTAAGTGTGCTGGAAAGATAATGGAAGTAAAGTCAATGTTTTGTGGCAGAGAAGAATGCGCTAGTGCTACAGCGACCCATCACCACAGTTGAAAACTTAGCACACCACTGTGCAACACCTCTGCAGCAACCGCAGTTTCATTTGACTGATGAGCACAGTTCACGCCGCACTCAATTTACTGCCTTTGCACATTCACACGTTTTGATTTGCAATGGTGCTGCAAAGGAGTGGGTAAGTGTGGCAGCCTTGAACTCAAACAGAGGCCAAGCAGAGACAGAACCAGCATCACCCCGAGAGGGTCAGGAGGCTACCTGGAAGCAACGTATGACCTGTGGACCATCGCTCCTGAAATAGGAAGCCGGGGAAGACCCAGCTATCCTCCCAGAGCGCTGCGACGCTTCGGGATACGATCCGTCTTCCTCCAAGGTCTCATCTAAAGCTCTACAGCAAGGGTCGGGGGAGGGAGGCAGCTGCGCCATCTCCACCTCTACGATGGGCACCAGGGAGGTCTCAAAGACTACAACCTCTTCCTGGTCGCATGACTCTTCCTCGGCTGGGGCGCCATGGGCTTCGACACTAGCAGGCTCAGTCTCGTGGCTCGCAGCGGGACTCGGCGAGCCTGAAAAGCCCACACGGCCGCTGGTTTCCTCGTGTGCAGCCTTTGTCTCTGAACCATTGCAAAGGGGACTAATGCACACACTCTAAAAAAGACACAGCATAGTCACTGCATGATCATGGGTAAGTGAAGTATTTCCTGCTGACATGGTGTGTATAGTAAGTCATGGCGACATAGATGCATAGAATGCATGCATGTTAAATATAGTACAGTATCCATTTTATGAGGTGCTACAGCTCTGTAGGTAGATGACGACATTTCTTTGGTTTATTATTAGACTTTACGACGGTTTTAATGTCAGAACTTAAACATAATTGCAGACCATCATGGCCACAGTATACCCTTTTCCTAACTCACGCTGCAGCAAGTTACCAAATAAGATGGATACTGCATCCAGTCTTGCTCCATGTTGTTTATTTAATCCATGAATATCCAGTATGTGTCAGAATGAAATGGATTTTGTGTGTGTGTGTGTGTGTGAATTTTCTCTCAATAGGGAGGGATTGCAAAAAAAAAATGACATGCCACTCACACTAAAAAATAATGACTGATCCGAAACTGAAATGATAAAATCCAGGGCCCTCGAAAGGAACAAACAATCATATGAACTGTAGATGGAATGCCTTTTATTCTTTGGTCAAATCTGATTGTCAAAAAGTCATGCAACAAGGAATCTCTTGCAGTTGCTACACACTGTCTTGGAAAATACTAGTGAAGGACAGAGAGGTTAGTAAGAATTACATTTAAGCTGCCTCAAGGTCTCCCATCACAGGAAATACTAATATTGTGACAAAGAATACTGATAAATTTCCCAGTAACAAGACTGCCGTTTTCTAGTGCTTAGTTCATGTGGTTTTCAGGGAAAGAGTTTCTATATTCCAAAATCACATCACAGTGATCAGCTCATCCAAAGACAAACGGTAATATAAATGTACCTAGAACGTGTATAAAATCAGGCTCAAAGTGACAGGGTCAAAAACCTTCCAGATAAAAGTCAGTTGTTTGGTAATACTAGTTGATTTAAAGTCCAAAAGACATCACAAGAAAATGCAAAAGAGTGGTGGGTTGATTGTCATTCCCAGTCCTAATCAGTCTTTGGAGAACAGGTCAGTTTCTGGCTGGAGAAACCAGGTCAACTGTGCCGCAGTGGGAAACAGAAGGAACGGAAGTCTTGTTCCACAGAGGCCGGAAAAAAAAAAGGGGGGGGCAGCTTCTCAAGTGGAGCAGAGGATGAGGGATGAAGAATGCTACAGTGACGTTGAAGAGAAGGCGAAGGAAAAGAGAAGAGGAAGCTAGAGGTTGATGGCTACAGAAGATGGGCTAGGTTGCGGTCTCCACGGGGTCACACTCACACCTGTGTGGGCTTTCCGCAGGGTCGAGACGGCCCCTCAGCTGCGTTTGGAGTAGAAGTCGAGCAGGGGGCCGCGTGGGAGGCGGATGACAAACTGAGGGGGAGGAGGAGGAGGAGGAGGAGGAGGAGGAGGAGGGGAAGAGAGATGAGAGGGAGGAATTTTGAAATGTTTGCAATGACCGAAAATGAACTGAACTTGTAAAAAAATTGCGCAATAACTGATTACTGGAAATATAGAATTAATATGCAACAGCATGAAAGCCTTCATTTGAACAGAAATGTAATTTTGGTGGCACTTTATATTAAAGGTACACATATTCTGCATTAACTTGCTGCTTATTAGCATGCATATTAGTAGCATATTGGCTCATTAGTCATTATAAAGCACTTCTTAATGCCTCATTCTGAAAATCTCCTTACTTACTATCAATAAGCAGCAATTAGGAGGTTATTGAGGGAAAACTTAGTTAATAGCCAGGTAGTTGTAGAGCATGGTCATGCAGATTATGCATTAATAAGTGTTTTTTAATGACTAATAAAGAACCAACATGCTACTGATATCCATGCTAATAAGCAGCTAGTTAATGGTCAATACGTGTCCCTTTATATAAAGTGTTACCATCATTTTTGTTGTCCAGAGCATGGAAACGTTACTAGCACATGCATTTTAACATGCTTTTTCATATTTTTCCATGTCCAACAACTCATTTTTTTTATTTTTGAAAAGACAGAAAGTCATCCACACTTGTAGGGGTCATATTTTTAAAAAAGAGATGATTTTATACATTATTGCGCTGGAACTATCTCAGTAAGCTAATGCTAATTGAGTCAGAATGATCTTGGGCCTTCAGCTTGATGCACTGTTAGCTACCCAGTGCAGCGCTGTGTTTGAGCCTTAAATGGGATGGAGCTCATAGCTGCTGCCTGGACGACCGGCTGCAGCTTATTTTCATCCGCTGGCTCAAGCAGGAGCGGTTCTGCTGCTACGTGTCAAACGTGCAAACCAGCATTCTGTGCTGTTAACATTAATTAATCTTTACTTTCCTCACAGTGGAGGCTTCAGTCTGCTGTCAATACACAGCTGACGGTTAAGCAGAACGACAAACTGGCTTGTGAAACTGAACATAAGCAGTGTGTGCACACCACGAGGCAGAAAACATTTGACCAGTGTCATACTGTTACATCAAACATTTTGTAAATGCGTTCTGATTCATCTCCTCACTACCGACTCTGAGCTGTCAGTTTTGCTTTGCTTTGATTTCACTGCCACTCTGATGCATCCTGACAATATGATGTACTGCAGGCATTTATCTCAAAGTGTAGATTTGTTATGCGGCAGCTGAGTTAACGTCTCACCAAAAGGCATGCAAAATGAACCTCCGTAGAGGACCTATTTATGTGACAGCGGCTCAGCTAGATTGGGGCTGTTTCTAGTGCGCTGAATTTTTTCATGTAATCTCTTCAACTACACTTATTAATATGATACGATTATATTTGTTTTATACTGAAATCCTGTTACAGCGAGAGTGAGGCTGCTGATACAACTGTGAATGAGGTCTCTTCATGAAAACAAGCAACCAAAAAAAGGGTAAAAGCACAGCGAAAAGAAAAGTGCACAAAGCAGAATGCATTAGAAGAAGAAAAAAAGCTCATCAATGAAGAGGGGGCGGGGCGGAGGGGGGGGTCGATTCTGCTCAGTCACAACGTGCAAAAATCCATGAAAGGGTCATCTCTGAGTCATGCAGTGAACTTTCAACGTCAGGTCTGTCGGTCATGCAAAACGAACACGTCGGGGTTCAGAGGCATCCGATGCAGATAAAGAGTTCTCAGAGAGTGGACAACCTGTCCCAAAGATGCCTCGCCCCGCCTCGGCATGTACAGTGAAAGCCCAAAAGTACAGACCCTATTCAATGAGTCCAACTGCATTCTTCATACGCATGCATGTGTTGCATAGCACATGCCATAGCCTTGAATAGGTCTGTACATGCACACACAATCCACTACATCAAAACTGTAAGAGAAGCAGGGAAGAGCCTGATCCCCTCTACTCTCAGTTTCTTTCATTTCAATGTACTCATCACGTTAAGCGTCTGATCGAATGCAGCGATTCAGTGTTCAAAGTTACGCCAACTGTTAAAAATGACTCAAACACAAGACGTTGGCAAGAATGTCAGGTTCTTCTGTTCCATTACAAATCCATGCACACCGCTCACACTAGCAGTCAAGCAAGTGCAATCATCTCCGAGCCACGGAAGACACGTGATGGCGCATGTGTGGACACAGCTTCGACCGAGTCAGTTCAGGAATTGTTAAGTCTTCACTAATTCAATTTAAAATAATAAAAAAACGAGCTATGATTTCTCCAATTCCTGAACCGACAGACTTCAAAATCAACTAAAAAGGGTTTGGTGGCGAGGGGTTTCTGTGGGAGACTTACCCCATCTGCGCTGGGCAGAGGCTGCCCATTGATACCCCGGGTGTGGAACGGAGAGTGCGTGGACAGACGCTTGTCCCACTCGCTGGGCCTCTGCTCCGGGACCGACTCCATGAAGTTCCTCTTCAGCTCGCTGATGCTGGCGTGATGCCTGAGCAAGTCCTCCTGAGGCTTATCGAACTCCTATACGGAGGAAAGACAAGAGCGGGGAGCAGGCGGTGCAGGGGAAGGGGAGGCAAGTGAATCAGGAAAACAATCGGGAGGAAAAAATAAGAAGTGGTGGTGAAAGTTGGATGGGGAAGGAAAGGAAAGGAAAGATGGAGGATATGTTCGTAGTTGGGAGAGAATAACAAACAGGAAAAAGTTGTCAGATTATGTTTCTTTCTGTTGTTTTAATCTACTGCAGATTAAATCGAGCAGAAGCAGGGTTAATTGGTCATTCTAAAGGAACATAAAATAGAGGGGGGCATTAATCTAGATGATCATACTGTGTGGATTCTTGATAGATTATCAGCGACTCCTCTCCGAAAAGCAGATTCATGAGAGCAGACTTTAGTTTATAAAGGACAGATTCAGAGCAGATTCAGAGGAGTCGGTGCTGTGATTTATCAAAGTCGATCATTATGTGGAGTTTGGATGGGTATAAACTGTACAGCGCAGCATTAAGGATCTATTTCACAGCATTAAGCTTGCAGTGAAAGACGTCGTGAACACAGGCTGCAAATCAAAGAGCAGGAGAGGTGGTGACAGCAGACACGGCAACATGTTGTCAAAGACGAAGCCTCAGTAGAAACGCAAACCTGTCCATTTAACACAAATGAACGAAAGCGACAGCAGCGGCACTGATTTGGCAACATTTAGCACCAAGTTGATCTTTATCGAGAACTACTGACACCTGTTTCACCAAAGATAGTGCAGGCGGTGATAGAGTCAGTGTTGACTTATTGAGGCGCTAAAGAGCAACTTAATGATAAGTGTTTCTCCAAACATCATTCCTTTCATATGCAGCAGCGAAGACGCAGAATTGTTTTCATTGTTCCAACTGCTGAGAAAGTGCAATGCGTTACTGGCAAGTTAGAAAATGACAATTAGGTAGAAAGAGCTAAAGCAGGATCAGGAGAATACTGATGATCTGGACAAATAAAAACATGTGATATAAAAATGGTGCTGCTTGTGAATCCTGGCTTGAATAATGTCCAGGAAAGCTCTTGCTGTCCCTGTTAACGTTAGCTCATCAGCCACATCACAGGGCCGACAGGTTAAGGATGCTCTGGAGTGCAGCATCCTTAAAGTTTGTGCATATCAATGCAAGTATATCCTGACCACGACCCAATACTTATTTGAAATAAATTCAACAGCACTCTCCTGAAACAACCGGATTAGAGTTACATTGCCACACACACACACACAAATGCGCACTTATCATAAATCTACAGCCAATCATTTGTGCTGATGCAAAAAAGGTGTGAATCATGCCACATGCGTGAAGCGTGAAATTAAAACAGCGGCCGTCGTTGCCAAAGAGCAAGAAAACACAGACAGAGACAGACGTCTCCAGAAGGGATACAAACCTCCAACATTAAAAGGCTATGTCTGATATAAATTGAGTCACCCTCAATTTTCTTAGCTCTTTTCTGTGAAAAATGAAAAGAACAAAAAAAAGAGTGTGGGTTTGTTTCAGTTTCCCTGTGAGCTGGCATCACACTGCCACACCTCGGACATGCACACGATCAAACTCACTACAGTGTTAATACAACAGACAGACAGCTGTGAGGAGTCTGCATGCAAAATGGTTCGGGGGCCACAAGGGGGCCAAACTGCAATGTACTAACAAAACACAGAACATGAGTTTCTAGAGAACTAGCTTTTCTATTTTTATAACACGAAAAAACAAACGGTGGAGTGACAGAAATGTGATAAAACACCTGTTATCATGCCACTTTTTAGTCGAGTGCATTTAATCTATGATCATGCATGTGTGCATTCCAGGGTTTACGACAACAACAGCAAGCAATGAGAAGAAATGAATGCCTTATAAACTTTTAGAATGAGTGGAAAAACTCACTTCTTACATATTCCATCTATTCTCACATTTTTCTACCTCTTAAAATATGCTGTGTGCGCATCGAACCTGTGGATTTCATTTAAGACCTAGCCGTATGGAAGCACAACATGAGAAGAGGGTGAAATTAGTCTTCTGGATGAGAAAGCTCGGCAGAATGGACGTGGAGAAATGGCTACGGAAACGGGGCTAAGAAGCTGACCTTTCGCATTCGCACCACCTCCGTGCTCACGGCCTCAGACTCGTGCTACCCCGGGGGAGGAGAGAGGGGACACGTGTTAGCATCCTCCGCAGAGCGGAAACAAAGTCGTCTGAGGGGCGACATGCAAGAGGCCAGTGTCTAACACTAACCTGAACGTCCCCATTGACGGTGGATATCAGTGACGAGTGTGCTTCTCTCTGGTCCCTCCACACTGCTGGCTACAGCAGCAAGAGAGACACAGTTCACACTCAGACACAGAGGACAGTCTCTGCTCACTACTTTAGCAATTACATCAAAAAGAGTTCTTTATATTTTATTGTTATCTAAAATCAAAACACTATCAATCACTATGATGACACATTATAAATAATTTGGCACCAGCTATCCTGTAAGGCATGTATGTTTTTTTTTGCACAAAAACTTTTAGACTTTTGCTGAAATTACATCCAAAACATGAGTGAACAGAGTTGTGGAATACCTTGACCTCAGCCACAGCCTCGATTTTTGAGGGCTCCACAGCTTCTACCGTGACCTCCAGCCTTCTCTCCTCCTTGAGGCTGGTCTTGATGGGAGTGGAGGTCTGGGGTTGGTCGAAAGGGGCCATGGGGATCCCTGCCTCCGCCAGAGCAGCCTGGGAGAAGACCGGAGCACTGACGGGACGGGTGCCCCTCTGTGTGCTCACCACTGGGCAAAACACAGACAAAACGAGGTGAGTAAAAGGAAATGTGTCTCATGGCAGGATAAGATTATATGCATGTTGAAACACACAACGCACAATAGTGCATCTGTGCAAATGGTCACATCTTACTTCCAGTCTCAAGCCTCAATAGGAGCAGATAAGCGCGCACTCTGCCAGGATATACTGTACCTTATATGTGCCGTTCAGTCAAGGACAAGAACCTGAGGTGGGCAAGAAGCGAATACCCACAAAGTGGAATGAGAGCACAAGCATGGATTAGCTCCCGTTGCGATCTGATGATAGATGCAAAGCCATATGCTGTTTGGCTGCGAGGAGGTGAGATGCTGAGATTAAGAAAGCGTTGCTTCTTCAATGTGCGAAACGTAGCGCGGCCACGGGGTCGCTGAATGATGGTGAACGTGCGCTGCCATCTGCGGCCACATCGCGAAGAGAAGTCGGCGTATGCTGTGAACAGGCTGCAAGCGTTTCATGGAGCGAAGGAAGCGCGACCACGTGTGAGCTTTTGGGTAGAACCCCAAGTAAAAAAAGAAATACCTGACTCTTTGGGGACAACATCTAGCAGAACAAACCAATCGTCATTAACATGTGCGCGCGTGAGCGGACGTCTTTCCTCCAGGATCCGCTTCTCAAACTGTGGTCTCGTCTCAGAAATGACGATCCTCGTTCTGGCCGCAGCAGCTGGAGCTCTCGCCTCTGCTGGGAACTGGATGCGTTCAGGGACAGCGACTAATACAGATACACAAGCAGGTATTATTGGTGGAGATAGCATAAAATACAAGCACATGCATTTACAGTGATACGGCACAGCAGGTGCACATATTAGGAGGTGTGCGTTCTCATTATACCTGATTTCTTAGCGGCCACATCCAGAAGAATAAACCAATCATCTTCCAGCTCCCTCACTGCTGGACGTGATTTCTGCTGGACGACCGTCTCCTGCTGCCACGTCTCCTTCACTATAGTAATTCTCTGCTGTGCTCTCTGCTCTATGGCTGCAAACTCTTTAGCTGGTCTTACTTCAGGGTACGTACGAATGCGTTGCTCCACAGCCACTAATGCAGGACACACAGAAAGCCCTCTCAGTCAGAACTCGAGTCAAAGTGAAACGTAGAAGAGTTATTTTGTCTGCTTCCATCGTACAATAACAGCCACACATAAAACAGCAGAATACCTGGTGCTTTCTCAGCAACATCTAGCAGCACAAACCAGTCATCATCCACCTGTCCCGGTTGTGGTGGTTTCATCTCAACCAGCTTCACAGCTGGCCTCACGTCTTCCATGATGAATTTTGGCTTTGGTTCAGCGGCTGGCGCTGCATGCACAACGCGCTCAACCACAGCAACTGACACGGAAACATGAGGGTAAATAAATCTGATGCAAATTCACGTCATAGTTTATTTCCGCTAAAGCTATTTAAGGTTTAAAGCAAATGAAAAAGGCATCAGGCGCAGTCCAGCTAATGAGCCGCCATTTAAATGAACGTTTTTTTAGCACGGCGTGCGCAGACCCTTTAGCTATGAAAGGTACCTGGTGGTACGACAACGGGCTTTTCACGGCTGACGTCGAACAGGGTGAACCAATCATCTCCCCCCTCCCTCTCTGCCGGAGGTGCAGTTTGGCTCGGACTAATCTCAGACCGACGTGTCTGATCTTGCTTGCTGTCCGCGCCAATTATTGTCTTCCTCCATGTTGTAGTCTCTGTGGTTTTCACCTCAACCTCAGACGACTTCCTGATATCCGGAATAATCGCACCAGGAGTAACTGGCACAAACAGAATCAAAGAGGCTGAGCGACACGAACATATGCACAAATGTTTGACCCTAAAAGCAAGTTAACAGCTGCAGAAATGTAACAATTGGCAAATAAAGTACATGCCTTACAATAAATGTTTCAGAGTGAATTCTGACAGGGTGCAGACATATACTATGTTGTATATACCTGGTGGTAGCATGACCGGCTTTTCGCGAATACCTTCAAACAGCACAAACCAGTCGTCGTCTCTCTCTGGCAGCGGCTGGGAAGGCTGCGGTCGAATCTGATCAAGATCAACCTGCTGCGACTTCCGCTCTACGCCCACCACTTCAATCTGAGGTCGCACAGTTGGATAAATTTGGGCCGGTGCCGCCGGAGATACTGAAAAAAAACAGATCTCAAGCTTGAGCCAAAAGTGAAGAATCTGAGTTTAACAGCAGAAAACATCTTTGAGGAGTTTGCCTGACTCTTCTTTGGCGTGATAATACGTGTGAAAAGACGACATCTGAAGGATGCGGGTACCTGGTGGGACGTAGGCAGTTTCTCTGGGAACAGCATCCAGCAGAAGAAACCACTCATCATCTCTTTCTCTCACCGGCTGGGAGATTTTCTGCTGTGGAATAATTAGCTCGGGGAGCTTCTTCTCCTCTTTCTGCACCACAGTCTCATCAACTACAACCTCCATCCTGGACTCTACTGTTATTGTTTCCGCCACAGTAGAAATTCTCTCTTCAGGATAAACCTGAACATGCTCGGCCATGGCAACTGATGACAAACAAGACGAACGAGTATTGTAAGACACTTGTGCCAAAAATGACAAAAATAAGCTTGTAAGGGCCGGAGGCGACAATACCTGGTGGCACTAATGATGGTTCTCTAGTGGGAGCATCGAACAGCACAAACCAGTCATCATCTATCTCCCTCACGGCCTGCGGCACAGCCACTACTTCCTTTTCCCTCAGCTCTTGTTTCATTTCTGTGACTTCTACCACAAACTCCACTGTTTTTTCTCTCCTCTCGACGGTTGTCGTTTCAACCTGAGAGGCTCGTTCTTCTGGAGACACTTCAACCACGAGCTGTGCAACATCAACTAAGACAAAAGAGATTAAAAAAAAAAGTCCTCAGAGGCTGTGGACAGTACCGGGGATTTAAGGATAAGAGTGTCGGCAAAGCTCTGGATAGTTGCTCGCTCTGATGAAGCTGTGAAGCAGTGCAGGGGAGTTTTAGGAATACCTGGTGGTACGTATGATGTTTCTCTGGGAACGACATCCATCAACACAAACC
>JAPZEA010000025.1:12714343-12729333 GCA_029783685.1 Heniochus monoceros | reverse complement strand
TCCTTGCATCAGAAGTCTCTGGAGGGATAACACAGCATGATTTTTGTCTTGTTTAGTCCTCGCCATTAAGTCAGAAACGGCTTACCACTCCTTGTTCGTCATTCTCACTGACACGGCAGCTGCAGCAGCGGTTGCTCGGAGGGGTTAACGTCATGTCACCCTTCCTCACAGGTTACGCTCACTGCATGTCACAGCTCCTTTTGACACTCTGGCCTGTTAGCCAGCACTTTGATCTTCCCTCTGGCCATTTAGATCACAAATCAAGGTCAATTGGGCCTCCTCAGCATCCTTGTCCGTGCCACATGTTGCATTCAGGTTATTCTTTGATGCATCACCTGTCTTTAAATACTTTAAATACTATAATAAAACTATATTTTGAGTGTGACTGCATGTATTTAAGTAGGAAGTCAAAGCCTATACTGTTAGGAAAAGTTTTATGGTCAAATTACTACAGCTCTCTTTTCAAATTTGGACAACTAAGTCTCGAGGTGTTGAGGATAGTGTATTTAAGCGTTCAAAGCAAAAGTAAATCTTCAATAAAATGCCCTTGCATTTTAGTGCTTGGAAATGTTCCATCTTTAATGCATTAACCTCTTTGGATTAAGCTAAAGGGGTCAGTGGTCCATTTATGCTCGCTGTGATTGCTTCCTAAATGGCCTGGAGTCGGAAATGTTCATTTTCTCGAACGGCTCACTTTCTTCAAGGCAGCGAGCAGCTGCAGGTGTCAGATAATAAAGTATATAGATGTCAGATAAGACGAGAAGAGTGAAAACACAGGGCTTCTTGCTCGCGGCGCACCGGAGGAAAACGATAACCTCCCCTAAACTGGCTGCAAATGCTTCAAAGCCATTCTTTAGGTGAGTAAAGGCTCACTTGTTTTCAATTGCTGTTTCTGCGTGCTTATATCCGTTTGTGCTTTTTTATGCCCTCCTGAAAACGTATATATTTGCAGATTGTACGAGTGTGTCTTTGTGAGCTTTTGAGCTGCTAAACAAGCAGGGATCATTACCCGTGGAAGACATTTTCCTTGAATATTTTCTCTCTGCGCTTTGAGCAGCTTCCACATGGCTCCGCAGACATATTTGAGTGGGCGGCTGTGCAAACATCAGGACGCGGCGGGTCTCAGCTGTCCAGATGACAGTCACACATTTGCTTTGCTGTGGCAGTCACACACTTAACGCAATCTGAGTTACACTAATGCATCCATGAACACAGACGGGACATGCGCAGTCACTGCACTGACAGCCTCAGTTAGCCATCTTGACCTGATATGCTCGCACTAAGCTCTCCCTTCAGCACTTAGCTCTCCGTGGACCACTTTAAACCACAGCTCACCCACAGCCATCAGTCAGGTTAACCCTTTCACATCACACCTTATATATATATTATATATATATATATGTACAGCTTTGACCCAAGATTCTTGCCATGCTTATGCAGAGAGATTGCCTGTTAGATAGTGTTACCATCTGGAGGGATAGAAACTTGTCAGGAAAATATTCCCGCAACCGCAGACTGCACCCAGGCGTGCTCTCACGGTCACCTTCCAGTCGAGCTCTGAAGTCTGCAGTTCAGCAGCGCAAATCTAGTCTTGTTGCTTTTTCACTTTTGTTTTCTCGGCTTTGCAAAGAGTTTTTTTTTTTCTTATTCTCTGCAGAATTTTGACAGAAATATTCAGAGAGTCTGATGTTTTTACATGTCGTGGTAGAAGGCAATTTGTTGCCATGGTGATGTGGCTGTAATGCATTCTTTGAAAGGAATAAACATCCTCTGACACGATCCAAAGTCTATATTTGAGCTGGCTGCAGCTCGACTCTGTGCTAAAGCAGCGCGGTTCAGCTATTAGCTTGCATTTCGGGCTTGTTCCCTGTTGTTTTTGATTTTGCATTTTCACTTCAAAGGGTACCTTGGTGCTTTGCATAGTCGAGAAGTCACCATGGATATGTTGTAGGTCTCAAAACATGGCGTGCAGCTCTCTTGCAGTCCACAGAGCAGTCTTGCTGGCGGTGTTTGTTGCATAGACATGCAAAAGGTTGCTGGAAATCAAACTCGTGGTCATTCAGTATCAAACAGGCTCAGTTTGCAGGGTTGTCAGCTGCCAATGTCTGTAATGAATTCGGGACAAACTGTAGAAGAATTATTCTTTAAAAAAAACTGAATGCTTTGCAAGCTGCAGGCTGAGCATTGAGACGGAGGGGAAAGAGGCAGTGTCTGCTGCTGCCTAATCTATTTCCTTTGTTCTGTCGCAACCATTCTGTGGCTTTTAGTGGTAAATTGATCTGCAGCAGCTTTTCTCACCTTCGTCAGCCAGACTGATGAAAGCTTCAAAAATGCGACAAAGCCTTTAAACTAGTTTTGATTTCGTCCCCCTGAACGTCAATTTACCTGTCCTTTCTTGGACGCTCGTGTTTGCCGGCGAGCTGACTTTGTGCTTCCTTTTTTCCCAGCGAGGTTTAACTAATGCCTTCAGATCATTTCATTCCTCCGGAGCGGCCCTGCCTCTGAGAAATGTTGAAATAACTCAAACTCCAATCTGTCAAATGTTTATTTTGAAATACAGCCACCGAGCCTCAGTCCCTTCCTCTGCGCTGGAGTTTCTTTCCATTCACCGGTTCATCCTTGCAGCACCAGACACGCTGACAATCTGCACTGCTGATTTAAAGTAACTCACTGTTACTTCTCTGCAGGAGATGTGAGCAGTATACTCTCTCAGCAGGGGAACAGTTGCCTTGACACAGCCAGTACATCTGGCTAACTCAGCAACATCAGTATTAACTTACAAACCTCTTTTACACTTCAATCTTTAGACCTCATGTTTGCACTTGTACATGTAACCCTGTGCAACCATATAGTGTTTGTTCTGATGTCAGATATGTTGCATTTCTCCTCTACGAAGATAATCCTTTATTGATCAGCCAGAGAGGAAATTAACCCATGCAGCATGTCTGTTCTGCATTACATAATCGACACGTGCTGTATACTGCAAGAGAAAGCTGGCATCCTTTTTACCTTCATGTTGTTGTCTTTGGAGTAAAAGGGACAAAATGGGCTGGATGGTTTAAAGTAACCGTACTGTAGCTACAGTATTGGAAGGATGCGATAAAAGCCCTTCATGCAAGGTCTTTCTTGTGGCTCACACACAAAAACAACAACAATAAAGATAAAAACAGGACAAGTGTGTAAAATAAATGCAGGGGTGCAAACTACTGAAGGGTACAAAGACGTATAAAAAGTGTAACTGTGCAAATACAGCGAGTCCATAGTGGAAGCACAGATAGCAGCCGATTGTATTTTATCATCTCTTTATATAAAGTGGCCGATGCTGGATGCATGTGTGTGTGATGAGAAGAGGCGGTGGGGCGGTGGGGGATTGCAGCCCAGTCTTTTGGGGGCCAGAGGGGAGAGAGGGGAGAGAGTTCAGCATTCTGACAGCCTGGTGGATGAAGCTGTGACTCAGTCCGCTGGAGCTCGCACAGAGGCTCTGGCATCTTCTCCATGATGGTTGAAGAGGCTGTGTGAGGGATGGGTTGAGTCGGCCACAATGCTGTTTGCTTTGGGGGTAAGGCGGGTGTTGTCGATGTCCAGGAGGGAGGGCAGCGAGGCACCCATGATCTGTCCAGCTGTATTCACTCTGTGCTGCAGAATCTTGCGATTGGAGGCAGCACAGCTGCCATACCACACAGTGCCGCAGCTGGTCAGGATGCTTTCAATGGTGCCTTGGTAGAAAGAGCACGTGACAGGTGGCGGGGCTCTTGCTCTCTTTAATTTGCGGAGGAAGTAGAGGCGCTGCTGGCCTCTCTTGGCCAGTGATGCAGTGTTGTTTGTCCAGGAGAGGTCCTCGGTGATGTGCACACCCAGAAATTTGGTGCTGCTCTCCACAGCAGAGCCTTTTCTGGAAAGTGGGAGGGTTTTGGTGTGGGTTCTCCGGAAGTCAATAGCAATCTCCTTTGTTTTCCCCACATTCAAGGAGAGGTTGTTATTTCTGCACCACATGGCTAACTCCATTTTCGGCGGATAACCCCATAAACACTGGGGCCAGGCCTCTTTTGGCACAAAGCCATCAAGGTAAGAATCGGGCTTAACCTGCCCCGGATTTGTGAAATGATTGTTAAGCCAGGGAGCGCCACACTGAAGGCCACCAGGAGCCAGAAGTAAAACAAATTGTGCAGTGAGCCCCAGTTGATGTTACTCTCATGCAATTCTAAGGCATTTTGTGCACTACTTAGGGTATATTTTTGTTTCATAAATGTATGGTCTTGTATATACAGAACAATCACACGATTTAGCCTCTAATCCCTGCAGATGCCTGCTGTGAATTTATTTTCCATATGCGGATACATCATGCATCACCTGCTCACAAAAACATGCGTTTGCAGCAGCAGAATAGAAACGGAGGCACAAATAGAGGCCTGTTGAGCTGTTTGTGAGACAGAGATAGTCTGGCGCTAGCTTTGGGGAAGGCTTCCTGTCGTGCAGATTGGTTCCAGTCTGCTAGAAAACCAATATGAAGTTTTGGGGCAGAGATAGTCTAATGGAAAGGGAAGTGTATTTGTGGTTAAAAGAGTAGCTTTTTCAAATCCCCAAAGCAGGGGGCTGCAAGCAGGAACTGAAATTCATGCTGCACGCTCCCTCCATACCTCAGACAATTATACCTCCAAACCGCTCTTGGGCAAGGCATTTAACCCCAGTGGCACCAGTGGCGATAGTGAAAAACCATAGCAGTAGTGGACACCTTGCTCTCTCTACAGAAACTCTGCCAGGCTGTCACTGTGAATGAAAGTGTGTTGTTAGTCAACCTGCCTGCTTAAATAAAGTTTAGAAAGTGGCAGCGGAGTGTCACTCCAAGTTTCTTACAGGCGAGTAGTTTATTAGCTGCGCTAATGCATTTCTTGCTGATAAGCTATTCTGTCCACCAGGGAAAAGGGCAGCTCTCAAACAACAGCAATAATATAATGTGTGTTTAGTGAGATGTTCTGGTGAAGTGGGTTTAAAGAACTCTGACTCTATTCTCTGTGCTGGCTTCACGCAGGCTGGACGCGCTATTCCTTAATGGGCGACCCGCTATCAGGCGAGCACAGCTTGCTGATCGATTCGGCAGAGTTGGCGGATGACGCGGTGTATGAGTGTCAGGCTACACAGGCGGCACTGCGCTCCAACCGTGCCAGGCTCACTGTACTAGGTAAGATACACAGCTCATGCATGATCCTCACAGCCAGCCATCGTGCCAAGGCCTGCAGGCTGGCAGCGCATGGGAACAATCAGGGGAGTGTCTTCATCACAAAGCAAAGAAGCATGTAGACAAATATACACATAACACACATACAATACACAAAAGATAATCACATTCAAAACCCAGCTCATCATAGATAAATAAAAAATACATCAAAACACTCTTCAAGTGATTTGCAATTCATAAAACCATCTCTTATCACCACTCAAAGATAACCCCATTGTAAATCTAGTTTCCTGGTAAAAAATCATGTCTTGAAAGCATAATTCAAACCAAGCAGGGCTCAGCCAAGAGATTCAGCTAGGAGGAAAAAAAAAAAAAAAAGGAAACCCCTCTGCTCTCAGTAGCGGTAATCAAGACTGTGGACGTCTAGGATAATATGATTGCTGCAGTCACAAATGACTTGTGTAGTCGCTTGAAAGTCAGGGTCTGCACAGTTAGCACATTTTACAGTGAGCCACAACATTTGTCAACCGCAAGGCGGTTTTTACATTAACATGATGTGAGTGATCTACTTCTTCACACAGACGTTCAGAGGTGGAGGGGGGAGGTGGAGGGTTTGAGGAGGAGGAGGAGGAGGGCCAGGTCTTGTGGGAATTGGAAATGACAAAGCACTGCTGGCATCTGGTGGCATGCAAAGGAATATCACTCATTAATTAGTCCTGTCAATTGTCCATATATTCACCGACTGTACACACGAGGCAGAGGGAGAAACTCAGAGGCAGCAGCTATACAGGCATGATGCTGCAGCTTATGTCACAGCACAAAGCTGTCGTTCCAGAGCCTGTTGTCCTGTGAAGTTCGCTGAGGCAGGGTGGCACAGAGAGGGTTGCCATGGAAAGGCATGCAGACCGAGATCACAGGCAGGATGTAAGAACATTTCAACTAAATGAACAGATTCAGCTCACCCGTGTTCATCAGCCCACCTTTCTGTGTGTCACTGTCAAACCTGCACAGAGCAGCGGTCATCACATGCCCACACACAGCCAGCCAGCCAGCAGCAAAGAAAGTTGATAAAACTGCCTTTCTACATTAAATGCACTCTGAAAGACCAAGGCAGGTGGCTCATGAGCATTATTTGCATTTCATAAACATATAAATGAAATCTGGTGCATCGCTCAGGAACCTGCGGTTTATGTATGGACATAAGGAGTGTTAAAGAGAGAAGGGGGCTTTTTCTGTGCGTGTGTATGGGTGTGCACACGCCTGTGTGTGTGTGTAAATCAATGTGGCCAGATGAGACCAAAGCAATCCTGCACAGTCAAAGGAGTCAACGGCGGGAGTGCAGTCAGGGGAATCGGCATGGAAATTAAAATCACCTAGCACTCGGATTCCATTAGTGTCCGTGCCGCGGCAGCGGAAGGACCTCTGACAATTCAGATACACACAGTGAAATTGGTTCGGTGGAGGGAGCGAGAAAGGCCAGCACAAACCCAATGTTTACGCCTTCTCTTATTGGTTGGGGAGATAGACGCCTTCATCAGGGGTGGCACGCTTGGCTTGCCAGTGGTGCGTGCGAAACCATGCAAATAAATGAACAAATAAGCAATTCAGTTGAAACATCACTCTGCAACAGTAAGAGCAAATAGAGTAATAATGTTAGTCCCAAGAAAGAAAATAAATAAGGTTGAGTCTGTTTTTTTTTCCAAATGACAACTGTTCTTGGTCTTTTCTCCTGTCTGAAACTACACCTTGTTAAACAGACACACGGCCATAAGGACATACTGTTTGCTTCTTTTGCTGTTGCGATATATTGATGCGGCGCTGAGAGCAACAGCAAGCTCAATATCGCTATGACTTCTTTGTGGCTCTGTGCTGGCCTGCAGCTGTAATGAGTTTTTTTTTGTTGTTGTTTTGAGTGGTATGTTTGTTCTGCTTTACAGTTCCTCCTTCAGACCCCGTGGTGGAGGGCGGCCCTGTTGTACGTCTTAAGGCCCACACACCGCACAACCTCACCTGCAAAGCCTCGGGAGCCAAACCTGCTGCTGAGATCACCTGGTACAGAGATGGAGAGGTCATGGAGTCTGCAATTTATTCCAAGGTACAGCGAGAACAGATCTCTGCCCAGCATTATCATTCAATCACAAACACCCACATGATATTACAAAACGTAACCAGGCAGAAATAAATGCAAAGCTATTCAAAACAGGAATATTTTCTCTGAGGCTATAATACTCCTCTTTTCCTTCCGTTTCTCTTTTTATTTTTCTCATCTTTCTTACATGGTCTCACTGTTGTTGTTTTTTTTTATTCTATCGCCACTCTTCTCTCTCACGATTTGTGCGCTCACTCTCTGCAGTCCCCCTCCCATTTTCACTCAAGCCTGACCCCCCCTACCACCACCTCCTCCTCCTCCTCCTCCTCTGCTTCCCCCCCCTCACTCGCTAACCCCCTCCATCCCCCTTTGCTCACTAATGCAGCGACACTACAGCATAACTGGAGCATGCCAAAGCTCAGACAGGCATGAGTGTTTCATACAGTAGAGTTTTTGCAGAGAAGAAATCACCCACAACAATGCAGAAACACAATGGGGATGCGCCGGAGCGTAAGCCAGCCACGGCTGGGAAAGTGTCACATTTTTCATGCTCTCTGACCACGCTAAACGACGCTAAACGCCACATTTAAGGAGGCGAGAGCCTGCAGTGAGAAGGGAGGGAGAGGAGGAGGGAGGAGGGAGAGGAGAGGAGAGGGGAGGAAAAGAGGAATGGGGGGGGGGGAAAGAATATAGAGTTATCTGGTGAGATAGCTTTGTGAAAAACAGAGAGAATTTCCAACATTAAGAAGTGAGGACTGGAGGGAGAGAAAGCTTTGTCCGAGCGAGGGGTGGTGACAGGGAGTGATGTGATTTGATCTAGCATAAAAATGCTTTTTGTGTGTCTGGCTGAGGAAGTGAAAGCCTACGTCCATTGATTTGGCTGCCCAGGGAAAAGGCTCAGCTTGCCCTTGCTCTTTTCCAAAGATGTGTGACACTTCTTCCTCACTGTCGCCACCCAAAAAACAGACTCACAGGCACCTCTGCTATCACAGTTTTTTTTTTCTGTGTGTGTGTGTGTGTGTGCGGTATGTGTGTATGTGTATAAGGAAGAGAGGGAGAAAGTGAGAGAGCAGTGAGCCATATCCTCAGAATCTACACCTTTCCCCACTTAGGCGTATTGATTTCTGTGAGCAGTAAATAGATTTAAAAGATGATGACAAACAAGGAGCGCTGACGGGGAACACTCTCAGAAATGTGGGAACAGCACAATATCCCCCCGCTGCATCATAAAATATATGATTTAACTGCCATGCCAAAGAACAGGATAGCAATTTTAATGCCTCACACATGAAAAAATAAGACCTGCAGTGTCATAGAGATATTCCCAAGTGGTGCAATCACAAACGGCAAGAGACTTGCTTGTGCGACATCGAGCTGGTGTTCAGCTCGATTCTAATGGAGTCTCTCTTTAAAAATGTAGTTTGTAAACTGTTGTTCAGGACCTCCAGCTGCATCTAACAGTTACTCCGCATTGTTGTGCAATGCTACAGACGCTGATGGAGGATGGGAAGAGGGAGGCGGCTGTCAGTATGCTTCCAATCGTCCCTGAGGACAGCGACTCTGGACGCACCTACACCTGCAGGGTTCTTAACCCGGCAGCCCCCGCTGGACGACAGATATCGGTCACTATCAATGTCCAGCGTGAGTGTCCCGACACCAGCGTTCCGATAAACAACAGCAAAATAGTGCATGTTATGTACAGTAATCTGCAAAACACATAGATGACTAAATCCAATGAAGACCTTAGTTGTACCTTCGTGTCAGTAACATAACGGTTTTCCCTCTCGCAGACCATCATTCAGTGACTCTGTCGGTCCAGCCTCAGACTGTGACTGAGGGCGCCAAGGTACTCTTCATCTGCTCCGCTTCGGCCAATCCTGAAATCACTGGATACAGGTATGCATACTTGGTTTTAACCTGTTTTTCACTCTTATCCAACAAGCGCACAAAGCCAGCAGTCTAAGATGACGATACTGTAAGATCACACAACTATGAACATGCCAACCAGAGTAAAGATATCATCCATAAAAGCAACACAAGTGTTCAGTAGATTCGCTGGGTTAAACAGGCTGCTTGATTGGCAGCGTTTGATTGTGATTGGCACAGGCCATGAATCAGCTAATAGCCGCTTTGATACGCGTGGCTAAGTACCTTCCCTGAACTAATGTGGCTGTATAATGTGATTATTCATCTGTCCCAGGTGGTCAAAGGGAGGAGTTCCCATCTCTGAAGCAAACGGGGACAGCCTCGAGGTGACGGTGGACTACTCTTACTTCACAGACCCCGTCTCCTGTGAGGTGTCCAATTCTGTGGGCAGCACCAACGTCAGCACCCTGGTCTATGTCCAGTGTGAGTGTAACTTTAGGCATTCTGCACAGTGTGGCTAAGCTGTGAATTTTGATATTTTCTAGTGGTGTGTGTTAGTTTGGAGGATTATTGATTTTAACTGGCTGTCTGTGTTGCTTCAACCTAGTTGGCCCCAGATTGCTGTCGGAGCCTAAACCAATGACGGTGGACACGGGGATGGATGCTGCCTTTACTTGTGCCTGGACTGGAAACCCTCCTCTGACCCTTGCCTGGACAAAGCAGGGCTCCAGCGTGGTAAGGCAACAAACACTAGTCACCACTTTATACTGGTGGTGAGGTGAAGCTTCAACACCTTCCTTCCAGAGAGAAACATTCACACATGGCCTTCAGGCATGAATCCCTCACACTCTTCCCCCCACACACATTCCTTTTCAGGCTGAATCTTCAACACCTCCTCTCTCCATGCTCCCCGAGGGCTAAAGCCTCTGGCAGAAAACTGTCTGTCCACTGACAGATTCATACAGCATCATCAGGGCACATGACATGCTGTCATAATAAGTTTAACTCAATCAATCGCTCAGTCAATCAGTCAGTCAACGGGTGAGCCAAGGTGTGGCTGAAACCAACAGAACGATAACGTATGCTGCAGCTTTAAGAGGAGCATCTCTGCCTCTTAGACATTAAAAAGGCCCGACTGCACTTGAGTATCCATTTCCTCAAAGTCAATTTCGTGGGTGGAACAAATGGGACATTTCCACCTTCACTTTACATCATCCTGGTAAAAATCTTTTCAGCGCGCACACGCCATCAGTGGGGACATCCCATAGGAGCCTCTCTACCGGTGACTAATATAATTTCTGAGGCGGTGCAGGAGAAAACACCTCCAGTAAAGAACGCTGCAGGGATGGCGTAAGCGATGCTGTCATCTCAGAGAGTGAGCGCTTTCAGCCCCTCTGAGGGGGACACGCAGGCATTTTTCTAATCCACCCACTGCTGCCGCTGTCCCTCGCGCAGCCACGAGTAATGGATTAATTGGGTTACTCCATAAGTGTGTTGAAATAAAAAAAAAAAAAAAAGAAATGGAGAGAGAGAGAGGGGGTAGAGAGGGTGGAAGGGAGGAGGACGGAGTGGGGGTAAATGGATTAATCACAGCTTGATGGAATGACAGGATCAATGAGCTAAGGAGTGAGTGAGTGTAGCAGCTCCAAAGGCTAGAGGCCCACTCACACCATAGTATGCTCTGTTCTGTCCCCACTGTTTAATTACAACAATCTCCCCAGCAGCACGGTCACTCAGCGGTGGCTGGAGTGCTTAATGCCGTGATTAAAGCTCTTCACAATGAAATTAAACTCAAACCACCAGCATTTGTTACAATGGTCAGCCCACCTCTGTGCTGCCTCCACAATGAGTGGGCCACTGATAAAGGTCCCAGCCTCCTCTGTGTGCCTTTTCTCCCCACCGCCTCGCTCTCCGCCGCTCGTTCTTCTCTCCGTCACGCCTCTCACTTGTCTTTCTGGATTTCTCACTAGGTGCTCAGCAATGGTAACACCTTGCAGCTGAAGGCTGTTACCCAGGAGGATGCGGGAACATACACCTGCAAGGCCATCGTGCCACGGATCGGAGTTGCCGAAAGAGATGTCGCTCTTACTGTAAATGGTGAGTGGCTTTATGGATGCAGGGTTGCTTGTTATGTTTGGGCCGATCTGTTGAATAAGTAGCATCAAAGTCGATATTTGATAATTTGCTATTGGTCAGTATTTCAAAATATTCTTCTTCTTTTTTTTCATTCCTCTGCTCTGCTCTCTCCGTCTTTCTTCTTCACACCAGGCCCACCTATCATCACAGCGGACGCCACGCAGCACGCCGTCAAGCACTCCAAGGGCAAGCTGGAGTGTCGGGTGGGAAGCAGCCCCCCGCCTGATAAGATTGTAAGTGAGCCTCTTATTTGCGCTGTGCGTCATTCACTTATGTTTTGGAGCTCGCATACGCCGTGTTCCTCCTCAGCCACACCCACGTGAGATGGATCACTCGGCGTTGCTTTATCCCTGACCTCACCTTCACACCTTTGCACCAGCGCATCTCCACCTCACACGCTAACAAACCCGCACACACACATATTCACAGCTATAATTGCGCAGACATTGACTGGAGAGGCAGTCGAGTTGGGGGAGCTGTGGGAGACCGGCTTCCTGCAGGTTTCAGCCAAACCGCATTCAATTAGCGGCCCAAGAGGCATCACTCGGCTGACCCTGTTGAACTGCTGAACGTACACCGGGCTGAGAGAGGATAATTAGGGTGTGAGGAGGAGTGAGAGACAGGTGCCCTGCTGGCCCTGCGCTAGAGACAGCAGAGGAGAGCCTTATTTCACAGTGCAGCTACCTAACCCTCCTTAGGCCTCACCTGTAGGGCACACGTGGGAGGCAGCTTAAACATGAGCCTGTGTGCTGTGTCAGCCTCGGAGCACCGTAGAGGTCGGCAGAGAGAAAGCAGACAAGAGAGAGAAACTGGTGTTCAGTCAATGGCGGGCAGGGATCTAAGGATAAACAGCCGTGCAAGCCTCTGCTTTGCCAAACCAGTGAGGAATCCTTCATAAAAAAGCGACTCACTCCCTGTTGTCTGCTCTCCTGCTCCTCTCCACAGGTGTGGACCTTCGGAGACATGAGCCTGTCCTCTGGTTCCTCCGGCCGTTACTCCGTGCAGACGGTGACCAGCGACCACGGGGTCCTGTCGTCTCTGGTGCTGTCTGAGACTCTGGCGCAGGATTTCCAGCTGCGCTACAACTGCACCGCCTGGAACCGCTTCGGCACTGGCACCGCCCTGGTCACACTGAAGGAGCAAGGTACACGCTGACAGGAGTAACAGTCCCCAGCAGACCCCTCTGCAGAAGTTATAGTGATACTCTCAATCGTAGCTGTGAAGGGGGCCAGATTAGGTGAAAGCAGTGCTCCTGCCTTGTGCTTATCTTAATTATACTCCTCTAATCGATATGATTTAATCAGCAGATGGTTCCTTTAATGAATATGTTTGCCCAACAACATAGATATTGATTGGGGACAAAAGTCAATTAGAGGAAGTCACATGTGTTTGCGGTTGGACTCATATTCTCTATCACTGTCTCAGAGCCAAGTTCAGGCTGTAGCCCCCTTGAGTGATCTTAAAACGAGGCAGTAGTACTACCACACTGATGCTAGTGGAAGCTTTTGTTGCAGCAGGCACCAAAAATAAGGTCCTCGCCAGTAATTTACATCAACGTAGCGGAGTGGGGTCTCCAGAGAAATGGGCAGCGGTATCTCCTGGAATCTCTAATTAGATTACTGTCTATTGCTTCATTGCATGTCAGGCCTTGTTACCCTCCTTTCAGAGAGATTAGAGACAATAGCCGGGCTCTGGTTTGCCGGATTGCCCGCATGAGCATACGCGAGCTGTGAGCGGGTCAGAGCTTACTGCAGATGAATTTATATAGGCGCTGATGTTTCTGGGATTAGCAAGGCAAACAAATGGATCTCTTTCTCTCTTCAGCTCAGATCTGCACGTTCTTGACACTGACGCTCTGCTATCTCTCATGTCATCCCTCCCCTTCTCTTGACAACCATCTACCCCCACTTCCTGTGCCACACTTTTCCCCCATTCCTGCTCTTCTCACAGAAGCCCTGCCTATGTTGATAATTGTTGGTGGAGCAGTAGGTGGAGGCTGTGTCCTGCTCATCTGCGTCATCACTCTGGTCTCCCTCTGCTGCAGGCACACAGGCAAAGGTGAGCTCAACGGTCAGTATGGGCAAGCGGGTCAACGGCCAGTTCTTCAGATTTAACAGATTTAAGTCTTTTTCATTCATTTCAGAAAGTTGAGCAGTTTATTTGTTCAATTCTTGTGCTTGTGATGTACAAGTCTGCCTGGTAGCGTCAAATAAAGCTCCTCTTATTTTCAATCCCCACAGGTAAAAGGTGCACTCGTCTTTCCAAGAGTGACATCAGAGTTCAGATCGTTCACAGTGATCACAACGCTACCCGTGGCAATGATGATGAAGAGGATGTCAAAGAGCCCATGGTAAATGTCTTTGTTCACCCTCTGTGCATGCCAGGTATCTCTGTTGAAGGTTAGGGAAAATTCACATTAACACTCTAATGTAATCCTCAAGATTTTGTTTTGTTCTTATTCAAGTGAAGTTTTGTTCATCCTAGTAATTCTTCAGAAATGCTTGGTCTTCCCTCAGGCTCCGAACAGCAGCGAGTCTCCTGGGACGTCGCGCACAGAACACAGCGACCTCCTGGAAGAGGAGGAGGATGAGAGATCGGACATGAAGGTAAAACTGAAAATACTTGAAGAAACACTAAAAATAGCGAGAATGCATTATTTTCTACCATAATACATAATACAAAGTTCACGATTTAATTGCCTCTCTCCATCTCATAGGATCCCACCAATGGCTACTACAATGTCCGTGGCCACGAAGACCGCCACATCCTGAGCAGTGGATTCTCCGAATATGTGCCCAACTCTCGGCCTGTCTACACTCCATCGCAGCTGCCCTCCCCCAGCCCCATGTACGGTCAGCACGGCACTCAGCCTCGTATCTATGACTTCTCCCACCGATACGCGACCACCACAGCGGGCAGAACCGCATACGAACAGCAGCAAGCTGCCCAGCAGCAGCCCGCCCAGCCGGCTAGCATTTATCCCACCGATCCTGTCTACAGTGGCTCTGCTTACCTACCCGCCACCTACGGTCGCGCCTTCACCAGCTACGTCAAGCCCGCTTCCTATGAGAAAGTGGATGCGTACGACCAATCGGATCAGGCCAGCAAGGTGTCCAGCTCGTCTCGCTTCTCTTATGCCTCCTCACAAGTGTCCTCCCAGCAGTCTGACTATGGCCGGCCCTCACAACGCATGCAGACGCATGTTTGATTGGACACAAGAAATGGAAAAGAGAAGAGTACAGGAGCAGTGAGTAGATAACCATTGTCACCTCCACATACATGTGTGGCTGGACTAACACGAACAGAGACTTTCTTTACTTGGACGGTCCTTCGAGGACATGTGTGGACAGTATTTGGAGGGAGTCATGTGATTTTGGTTATGGGATAACCAACCTTTATTTATTGTGATGGTTTGAGGGATCTACAACGATGCTAACTGTGGGGCTCCTGAGCTGGAGAATTCAGCAGATTGTGATGTTCAAGTCAAAGTTATGATTACAGTGTGATACCTCACCAGGTTATCTCTACATGATGACCACCCAAACCTGTGGAGATATTCCGTCAGTGCAAGGGCCAACCAGAAAATAAATGCATCTCCTGAATTTGGGTGGCCAAAATGACTGGGGTAGCTGTTTACCTGCCTTCCAGAGTTTACTTTGTGTCAACACTAAATGTCAAACATGAGCTCTAAAATACTTCACAAGACGATTTGACAAGCTAAGA
>JAPZEA010000025.1:12454276-12468516 GCA_029783685.1 Heniochus monoceros | reverse complement strand
GGATGAACAAACAGAAAAACACACAAAAAAAAAACTGAGAACCAAATTCAAAAAGCTTCCCAAAAACGAGAAGACTGTTGGTGAAACTAATGTTGCACGGATCCATCAAACTGTCCATCCTGGCATCTTGCACAGACCCAGAACTTTACATGCAGTGACGTTGGACCACGTCTTTTATCTCCACAGGTGAGATAGATAGATGTTTGAAAAAAGTAGCTGAAGGTGTAGAACAGTTTGAAGACATTTGGCAAAAGGTAAATCTTTGCATCCTGCATTTTTTTGATACTCTATTTCAAAAATCGATGTGATTAAACCTAAAGTGTCTCATGTGTTTCTCTATATTTTAGCTCCACAATGCAGCCAATGCAAACCAGAAGGAAAAATATGAGGCTGACCTCAAGAAAGAGATTAAAAAACTACAGGTAAGACCAGTTAACATTTTATTTCACGTTGTCCTTTATCTGCGCTCTTGAACGGTGAGTATTCAAAATTGATAATGTGTTTCAATGTTTCCGTCATCTGTCTTTACAGCGACTGAGAGACCAGATAAAAACATGGGTGGCCTCAAACGAGATCAAAGACAAAAGGCAGCTAGTCGAGAACCGCAAACTTATAGAGACGGTATGTTTCTCCATTGTGTTGTAATTCAGGCTATTATTGTTTCTGTAAAGTATTCTCAGCTCATCAGTACAGTCAACTAAACAAGGCTTATGTGATTTTTCTTTCCTTAGCAAATGGAGCGGTTCAAGGTTGTAGAACGGGAAACAAAAACAAAAGCCTACTCTAAAGAAGGCTTGGGGCTTGCGCAGAAAGTGGATCCAGCTCAGAGGGAAAAGGAGGAAACGGGGCAGTGGCTAACAGTAATACATCCACTATTATCAATACCTGTTTTGCATTTTCGCTGCCTGAATGTTTCTTGATAACCTTTTCAACCTTGGGCCAAAGGCGAAGAAAAAGTGTAAAACTTCAGAATGAAAACAGAACATAGCTGTAAAAAGCTCTCAAGAACTTATCAACTGCGGCTTATTATATCAGAAGAAGAAGACGGTTTTATACAAATCTGTTCAAGGAAGAAATTTTGATCAATTCCATTCATGCTCTCTTTTTTTTGCTGACTACTTCTTCACCTGCAGAACACGATAGACACTCTAAATATGCAGGTGGATCAGTTTGAAAGTGAGGTGGAATCTCTTTCGGTTCAGACGAGAAAAAAGAAAGGCGATAAAGAGGTAAGTCCTTGCTTCTCATTCTTTTTATGAATCTCTATAAGTAGGTCTGCCCCCAACTAAAGATTTTCTTAGTCGACTAATAGTCATTAGTTCAAGCCATTAGTTGACTAGGCGTCACTAGGCTTGCTGCCGGCATCGGTGTTAGCGGTGTTACACGGTGTTCAGGCATTTACCGATGACACATCAGTTTCATTACTTGCCCACCACCCGCACCGTCGTTCTTCTTTTCCCATTTGGTTCATTTTTGCATATCGGCACCCACACGTATCAAATAAAAA
The DNA here is from genome assembly GCA_029783685.1 of Heniochus monoceros. NCBI lineage: Eukaryota > Metazoa > Chordata > Actinopteri > Chaetodontiformes > Chaetodontidae > Heniochus > Heniochus monoceros. The sequence goes on along the minus strand of JAPZEA010000025.1, from coordinate 12,467,009 downwards.
AAACTCTAATTTGTAAAATACTAAGCATGTTATCAACTCTTAGTCGGACTAGGGATGCTACAATTAGAAACTGAAAGTGTCTGCTCTGTACAGCAGCAGCAGAAATAACATTGTTAACACTGTACTGCATGACAGAAAAATACTAACCATAATAATAAGCCTTTAGAATACAAATTTTACAAGCACACGCACAAGATGAGCTGTCTGTTAACGAATGGTAAAAGCAGTAATGATGCTGAATGTGTCGGAACAACCAGCCAGAACTAATCGACTAATGAAATCTTGGCTGACCAAGACTCTCCTCAGCAACGGACTGTTTGGTCGAATATTTGTGGGCAGACCTAGTGGTCTGGTAAAATTTTGGCTCAAATGTTTGTCAAACACCACATGCTTGTCTCCTGTCTGTCATACAGAAGCAAGATCGTATTGAAGAGCTCAAGCGTTTGATTGAGAGGCATAGATTCCACATTCGCATGTTGGAGACCATTTTACGAATGCTGGACAATGACTCAATAGCAGTGGACGCAATTCAGAAGATCAAAGATGACGTTGAATACTACATTGATTCCTCCCAAGACCCGGACTTTGAGGAGAACGAGTTCCTGTATGATGACTTAGACCTGGAAGACATCCGTGAGTTGTCAAGTGTTAGGATGAGGTTTTTATTCATTTGTATAACAGACATCAGGGGGCTATAATAACATCACTTGTCTCTTTCTCTTGCAGCTGCAGCATTAGTTGCAACTTCTCCGTCAGGTCAGGGTAATGTGGAAGATGAGATGTATCTCCACTCCAGCAGCACTCCCACCTCCACCACCTCCTCTTCACCCATCCCTCCATCCCCAGCCACTTGCACTGCTGTAAGTTCTTGTCTTCAAATCACTACAACATGGGTCAAAGTGTGAAATAGATGCTTAACAGAAAAAGTACATTCTGACATGATTTTGCACATTTCCTCTCTTAAATTTGCATTGAGTTAACTGTTCTACAAGACATTGCGTTATAATCCGCTGACTCGTTTGCTGAATCAACATTTCAAAAGTGGATTGTCATATCAAGGTATCTACTCCTATAGGAGAACTCAGAGGACGATAAGAAAAGGGGACGGTCGACAGACAGTGAAGTTAGTCAGGTGAGAAGCTCTCATCTGTGCTGTGCCAGTAGATGAAGTGTAGTGCAGCACTCTTCATCCTTGGTCCTGGAGAATCACGGTGGCTGAATGGTTTTGGCCTCTCAGGCACTGAAAAGGAACAAGCTCTTTATCTGTGGGACCATGGTTGGAGACTTCTGATTTAGTTTGTACCATCTCCTGCATATATGGGCCTCAGTAGCTCACAGTAAACTTTGCTCCTCATACACTTTGTACAGCTGTGGTTGCCCTCAGGACAGTTTTGTCTGAAATGCCTTTTTCTGGTGCTTTGTCATTTTCAGTCACCTGTGAAGAACGGCACACCATCCTTGCTATCTTCCTTCTCTTCCTCCACCACCTCTGGGTCCTCCTCCTCTTCCTCCCTTGTGTCCATGGCGAGTGTAGTCGGAGGCATTTCTGCGGTTCCCACAAGCAGCAGTCTTATAGGGAGCTTCAGCAGTGCAGTGCAGCAACATCAGCATCAACCTGCACAACAACAGCAGCAGCAACAACCTCAGCCACCAAACCAACCGCAGCAGCAACAGCAGCAGCCATCGCAGACAAAACCTTCTGTCCCCACAAACAACACCCCCAGCCCACCCAGCAACCCTCTCCTCCCAGCCTCAACTGCCCCCTCTCTCCCCCCGCCCAGCACACCCATTTCATCAGCTCCCAACTCTCAGTCTCAGCCCACATCTCTGCCCACCCCCACATCCAGTTTGGGACTCGGGCTGGGGCTGGGATTGAGCAAGGTTGGCATGACGGGGACCAGCACTGCCAACCAAATGGTTGGTTTAGGCCTGGGTGGGCACCCCACTCCTTTAAACACAATGGCAGGGCTCATTTCAGGCTCCACACCCGCCCCTTACGCTCAGGCAGCAGCATCAGGAGGCTTGGGTCTGAGCAGCACCACCCAGTCCAGCATTTCAGTGGAGAGCAGCACTTCCATCCCCACCTCTGGCTCCAGTGGAGTCACCACCAACGGGGCGGGGACAGGGCTTGGTTTGCTAGGTTCCAGCCCGGCCCACAGCTCTTTGAGCGGGAGTATTCTGGGTCTGGTTCCTGGGCAAAATGTAGCCCCCAGTGCCTCTCAGGTGCCCCCGAGTTCTGTCAGCACTACCCCCGGAGTAGTTGGAATGATGGGAGGCAATGGAGCGAATGTCGGCGTGGTTGGAGGAGTAGGGGTGAACGCTGCTCCCGCTAGACCACCCAGTGGACTGAAGCAAAACGGAAGCACAAGTATGTTAACTTGTCATGTTTGGCCATGTGTGACTCTGTATCATTCAGTGTTGTCTTCTCCTTATAGTGTATGTTTTCTAACTTTTCCCCCCACTTGCTCGCAGGTTACAGTGCTGTAGTGGCAGAGAGCTCCACAGAATCAGCTCTAAGCACACCGAGCCAGTCACAAAGCAGCCAACCCTCATCTCTCAGTTCTTCAACCAGTCAGCCGTGAGTTATTTGTCGTTCACCTGATCTGAGTCTACAAACTCCGCACACTTCCTCTTATCCTTTGTGTGACAGTTGTTAACTTGTCTCTGCTGTTCCCACTCGACTTGGTGCAGGATGGACAATGGTCCCAGTTTAATCAGCTCCATCACCCTGCCTCCCAGCTCTCCGTCCCCCTCGTTCTCAGACAGCACACCTGGAGGAGGGAGTCTTCTCAACGGGCCTCACTCCTACACACAGGCCTCTGAGAGCCTCAAGGTGAGACAGCATAGCAGTGTTTCAAAAAAAAAGGGGGCATGTTGAGTTAGATAGAGCCTTTTATCAGAGCCACATAAGGGTCTCATTGAGTAGCCAGAATTTGAAGGTCTAGCCTTTTGTAAAATTACCAAATGACTATGTTGACATTGGTAGTTTTTTTGGGTGCATGGCTGGAGAACGCTGATGTGCTCTGCTGTAAATCGCATTATTAAAATATCCCTGTCTGCCCACAGACCTCTGCTCCCGGCCACAGTTATACCAAACACAGAGGCCCACACTTACACGGTGATACACTTAGATAAAAATTATGTCATGCCAAGATATATTTGGACTAAAGCAAATGCCCAATTCTCATTCTATTCGCTGCAAACACCATGAAGAAGGCAGTGTTGGATAATATCATTATAGAGTGTAGGGCAATCTGTTGACATATGTTAACTGTGCAAGAAAACAAACTTATTTAGATGAGTTGGCAAATTTTGTCTCTTGAGTACATGGCTCAGTTTATCTAATACAGGTCATTGTTAATAAATGTTGCTGGCTGTGGCTGCATGATTTTAGGCAGGAGGAGGAGGACTTCTGTGTGTGTCTGTGTGTGTGTGTCTGTGTGTGTGTGTGTGTAGCAGCTATAACAGTAGTTGGTCTTCATAATTAATTTTCTGTGCTGATATGTTGTTCCCAATATTCCCATATGCTGCTCTTTCACTCTTAAATGCCCGTAACCGTGGGTTTTCCTCTCTCTCCCCCCAGCTTAATTTTACTTAATCAGCCACTGTGTCCAAGTATAACCAGTCCTCTAAGCCTCTCTGTCCCAGTATAACCAGTCCTCTCAGCCTCTCTGTCCCAGTATAACCAGTCCTCTCAGCCACTCTGTCCCAGTATAACAAGTCCTCTCAGCCACTCTGTCCCAGTATAACCAGTCCTCTCAGCCACTCTGTTCCCTGTGTTGCGTTCAGGTGTGATAACTGACCCTCTGTGTTGCGTTCAGGTGTGATAACTGACCCTCTGTGTTGCGTTCAGGTGTGATAACGGACCCTCTGTGTTGCGTTCAGGTGTGATAACGGACCCTCTGTGTTGCGTTCAGGTGCGGACATTCGCCAGGTGAAGAGGGAGGATGCAGGTGCTGTTCTGGCCGACACGCTGCGTCAGTTCCTGTTTGACCTGCAGGTGGAGGACGGACTGGGAGCTGTGGGATACAGTAAAGACGACATCCCGGCTCTGGTGAAGGGAACCATCCCTCAGGTCTGTTTCAGCTCACTCAGAAGCACCTGAACGTTCATTTACCTTTGTGTCCATCAGTGATGATGTCAGAAAGGTGTTTTCAAAAAGATTTTAATGGAACTTGATGAATAAATTGCCACAGGTAGATCTTAACTCGCTCCTGCACTGAAGAGTTAAAGTCTTTTAAATGTGCAAACGAAGGTTCACCTGAAATGTGACGTTACCGTTTTCACATTCACACGGCTTTTCAGACGAATGCTTAATTAATGCGTTTCAGCTGATTTCTGTCTGCGAGGGTCATCGGTCATCTTCTCTGGTTTCAGGAGCGAGTGACCAAACTGTCCCCCAGAGGACACACTGAGGATGACCTGAGCCAGCTGTTTGAAGCCTCCATGAAGCTCTACTGAAGACCGACCGAACACACCGACAGCATCGCTGTTCAGTATGAACTGATCTTGGGTCTGTCCTGTGTTGAGCTGCAGTTCTTCTAACAGCCACTATATGTTGCTGTTTCTCAGCCTGTTCATACTCACTGAGACAGTTCTGATCATTTTATCAACTAATAGAAACTGATTTTATATTTACATGCAAATCTAAAATAAACGACAGATTTACACACTGATGTCGCTTCCTGCTCGTTATTCAGGTCCAGAATCAGAGCATCACTGATCCAGGATCTGTCCAGAAGGTGTGTGTGTGTGTGTGTGTGTGTGTGTGTGTGTGTTTTAGCTCTAATGTACATTCAAAGAGACAGGCGGGATGAGAGTGTGTGTTGCGCTACTGTCATCTTGTGTGTGTGCGCAGATATGTCAGAAATGTGTCTTATATGCTGTGGCATCTAACTGGCATATTTTCCCGTGTTTACAAATATTGGTTTGGACTGGAACAATAGGCGAGACTTAAGAGAGAATTGTTTTTCAGATTGGATATTCCCTTTAGGATTTGACTTAAGCCCGGCCAATGACGCAAGTCAGTCGCCTACAAGTAAAATCCATTTCCATCCCTCCGTCTCGCCATCTTCCCTTCTAGTTTTCTTGTTTCCTTTTTCGATCTCGTTCCCCCACGTAATTAAATTCAAACGTGTTTTTTTTTTGGCATGAGATGGAGTACAGAAGTGCTTATTGCCAAGGAAAAAAAACAACAACAAATAACAGATGAAATAGGTCACCCATTAAATGAAATGACAGCTCTGTCCCATTTCACCGTTCCGCACCCTCCCTTTCTACCACTATTGACTTTTCAACCTCTTTCTCTCGCTCCACGCCACCTCATTTTAGCATCGGTGGAAACCTCTCTTTTCTTTTTCTCAGTCCATCTCTCTCCCCTCTCTCTGTGATTAACGGCTCTGATTATGTGTGCCAGGATACCCATTAGCTTGGACACATGCAAAGGCCTCTGCCCTCCTTTCCATTACACACTCACACACACACAAACACACAGACGCACACACACACACAGTTTGAGTTTTCAACATAACCCACAAACATCCTCACAGACCCACATTTACACACACGTTCTCTCTTACACACAGAGGTGCTAATGCTCTTGAGACTAATTATCAGTCAGGTGTGTCATCTTATATTTATTTGGGCCAGTGAGGTGCTAACAAGCATTTCTCCTTCCTCTTTAGTTTTTTCCCCAGTTTGCCATCTGTCTGTCTTTTCATTCTCTCTCCTCCTTTTTGCTTCTCGCCATTTTCTTCTCCCTCTCTCTGTCTGTCTCCTCTCCTTCTCTACCCGATATTGCTGAGGCGAGAGTTTTACGGGTTGTGTTCGGTGTCAGATCCAATGAAAAACTGCCAGAGACAAGCGGGTGAAAAAGAGGCGCTATGCTGAATTAAAATCAGACAGAAACAAAGGTGTGCTTCTGTGTCAGGCGAGTTTTGCTCAGGGAAAATGGGCTCAGCAGTATTGCAATAGTCTCAGTGATATAGTGGCAAACAAAAGGGGTGCGTGGACTGTGACCTCCAGGTGGTCCCTCTCACAAGACAAATAACCACCAAAAAAAGTCAGATATAAACAAAACTCAAAGTGAATTCCTTAAAAGCAAAGCTAAACACACGGCTTTTCCCAATCAGAGTCTCAGATCACTATCGCACGATGGGTAGTTGACAGAGTGATGCATGTTGCTGTTGATAAGAAACCGCATAATCGTCCGTCAATCGCTTGTGTGCCGATGTTAGTGATAACTGTCCCTGATATCCATCAACAGCAGCTACGTGCTTATCTTAACAGAGTTAAATCTCACGAGGAACTTTCCGGGCCACGCGCTGATGACTGTAAGGCCTGGCTCGAAAATGGTAGCTGTCATCCAAAGCAAAGTGGATAGACTATCTGGGGAATCAAAGGAGGCCCCACAGGAAACCCAATATTGGAAGCGAGATAGTGCCGGTGGCTCTATAGTATAGCAGCTTCCCTGAGGAGAGGGAGCCTTCCTCATCTTCTTCAAAATGTGCTGGCACAATGACGTTCTTTGAAGAAGTTGACGTCCTTAAAACTTTAACATTCACTTCACTGAGACCACCATAACCTGCAGAAGTTCGTGCTTAAATGCACCGTATATCACATTATTAGCACCAAGTCGCCATGAGTGTATCATCCTGTACATGCAGCCTAGATTTTATAACCTTGACATTTACCTTAACGATAACCTTTCTTAACAGAGTATGGAAACAAATGCCAAGTTGATAATGTAAAAATGGCAAAAAAAAATAAAAATAAAAATTGGATTACTGTGCATCTTTGCTATTGTTGAGGCCTTGTCCTGTATGTTTAACAGTATAATCAAATAGATAGACACTAAAATGTCTCTCAACCATCTGTTTACATGACTTGTAACTTTTGATTTCCGTAGTATTTGTGTACCTAAATTTCTTCCTTTGTTTCCATCCAGATTTAATACCTTTGCCTGCATGTTCGTATTCATATGTGCATATATGTATGTGTAAGGCCAGCCAGATGTGAAGCCACCTCAACATCTTAACAAAGAGGGCAGTCAGAGTTAACCCCGAGCCATCTTTACGCCTGACCTCTTCTGTCTCATGACGCACGTGGGTACATACACTCCATAACGCATACAATTGCACTCACATGCAGTCAGATACCTACACTTATGTACATGCAGATATGGACTAAACAGATGTATACGCGGACAACACAATGTGTGCTCACATGCATGCATGATGGATAAGCATGCTTCGGGAGCAGAGAGAACTGTTACTGCTTACCTTTGTACTCCTTCATTGCCTCTACTGTATACTGATCCATTGTTATATGGTACAACTTCTCTAATTTATACAGCTGCAACTGCTGGAAACCACCATCATATTTACATCATGTGGTAGGTAGTCTGATTTGGTGCTTCATGGTCAGCATCTTTTGCCTGCAATTGCGAGACCATATGACCAAAATGAGTAGATGTATGTGTTTTCTGCACGTGAGGAACCTGAAAAGAGGAGACAACATGCAATTTATTTAAAAAAAAACGTCACTTAATTCTCTAGCTGCACCCTTCTGCACCTTTGGAGTCCTGTCATGAGCTGTGTGCACCTGCTGATGCGTCAGTGTGCCTTTGTCACAAAGTTAAATTTACTGGAAAACAGAGCTGATTTTGATTCGGACTCTTCTGAGTGGGATGAAAGTAACCATCCAGGGAGTTTGCAAATCCAGGTAATGTCCCTTTAAGTGACCTGTGTGTGTTTCTGTGTGAGTGTGTGACCTGAGCTAGCTGGCAGAGCTCCAAACTGTAGCCCAAACTTCGGCCCCTAAGGCTGAACATTTCTTCCGCTCTGATTAGCACATTAGCATGTCCCAACAAATGGCCATGGACATTAGCATGGAAGCTAGCAAAAAGGGCATCGACCGTGGCATTTGGTGACATTTTATGCTAGTTCATTGTTAATCGATGCTATGCTAAATAGAGGTAAGTGGCTGATAATGTGCTTTTAGAGAGCGGCGTGGGAGGCTGGAGGATATTGGCGTGTCAGACAGGAAATGAGAGAACGCAACGCAGAGTTTCAATTAGGCTGTGACTTTAGAGGAGGGGAGAGCGTCTGAACAGGGGCGGGGGGGTCGTTCGGCTAATTTACTGACTGCGTACGTACATTGTTAAATACAACACATCCGTATTGTCTGCTCACACACAAGCACACACAGAGACACACAAAAAGAAAAATGTACTGATACAACTATTTGATCCAAAATTTTGCTAGTCAGTTTCATCCTTTAAGTCATTTATCAGTGCAAAATGCCAAACATTTTCTGTTTCCAGCTTCTCCAATATGTGCTTCAACAGCTTTTTTTCTGTTTACACCAGTGCACTGTTGGTTAAAAAAAAAGTATACTATTTCCACACATTTTGAAGACTAAACATTATTTAAATTAATCAGTTCATTGAAAAAATAATCATTACTTGAAGCCATAGTTGAGAGGCACTATGGAGAAGAGTGGTAACTTTCCTGCACATTTACCTAATTGTTGCAGTTCATGCCAATTAATAGAGCTCACTTTGTTGACAGTGAAATCTCTATTAGACCGTCTTTTTTTCCAGCCACATCCTTTTAGCTGTTTTGGGTGGATCAAGCACTCAGTGTACCACACACCCATCTGGTATAAATGCAAAAAAATATTTTACACTTCAGGTTTGATGCCTGTGGTGTCACAGACATGGCTTACAGCTAGTAGCACAGATTAGATCCTCTGCTGACCATATTTTCGCACACTTGGAATAGTTTTTTTTCCCTGTGGAAACAGATCTGACCGGAAATGTGAGCAGAAAATGTGAAGCCCTAACACCCACTCTCTTACACCCACACTGACATACGTCTGGCTCGTTTCCTCTCTAACACCTGCTGGCCAGTGCTCATCTCCCTCACCTCCTCCTCTTGTCTGTGTTTGAATGCGTTTCTTCTTCTGAGACGCAGACATCAGCAATTGACGGTCCTTATCAGCAGAGTATTCCTCTGAATTCCTGGAAGATTAATTTGGATTTATTCTTTGGCGGCAGCCTGTTTGACTTACATAACCACTCAACTGGATTTGATCAGCATTGCCCGTCAGATCCCAGCAAATCCTACAGATGGGTCCTCCGTGTCGAGGCAAAGGCATTTGTTTAAATGCCGCCTGCGTCAGTATGTGTATATAATGAGGGTCAGTTCACAAATGGGCATTTTTGTTCCGCTGTGCGTGTGTGTTTGATGGCCAACACTGCGGCATGTTTCATTTCATGCAAACATGTATGACAGTGGAGCTGTGGTTTTTTAAAGGGCTGCGATGTGAGCAGGCAGGCTGTTTGTGTAATGTAGAGGCCAGCCAACTCCACCTGACAGCGTTTGTGAGTCAGTAAAAATTGCTTGGAAGGAAGGGTTGGCAGAGAAAGCCACAGAGCAGAGATGGAAATGTGGAGAACATGGAGAGCTGCAAAGTGGAGAGGAGGTGGTGTGGGGACAGAGCCAGAGGAGAGCCGGCAAGAGGAGAGAAGGGAAGGGGTGTGCAGTTATGTAAAATAGCAAACCTCATGCTGACCCTAACAGCCGGCCGTGCAGGGATGTAGTGATGTAACCTACACAGACCCGCTGGCATACATCTCATGCTCCCTCTAGCTCACACACATACAGTGTGAGGTATGTTGACCCTTCAACTTAGTGTTTGTATTTGTAGTTTGCCTACTCCAATATGTTTGTTTAACATTTCTAGTCTGTATTGATGTATCTGAGTGTATGTCGTGTCATGGCAGGTGGTTGCATGTGGTGTGCTGCCTCAGTGTGTTGGTGTGCAATTACACGCATTTTAAGTTCCAGTCAAACACCCATATTTTCCCATATTTACATTATTGATAAATCTGTCAATTATTTTGTAGATTTATTGTAATCTAAACAGTTTCAGAAAAAACATTCTAAACCCCCCGAATCCACGAGAAGTGACTTTAACAATTGATTTTTTTTAATCAAAATTTCTTGATTCATTTTCTGTTGATAGATGAATGTTTGAGTTTCAATCCTACACCACGCTGGTTGTACCTTCTTGTGTTGCAGTAGGAGAGTAGGATTACTCATTACCAGTCACCACAATCTAAGGAGATGCTGCTTTTAGTTTGAGTAGTGTATCGTGACCCAGTAGGGTATGGACAGACTTTTGTCCAATTTAATATTTCTGCTCCGATTTTCTTTTCTTGTGTAAAAAATAAGTAAATAAAAGTGATTAAAATGTTTGTGCCTCTGTGTTTCAGGACTACATTGATGCCCACCCTGAGACTATTGTCCTGGACCCCCTTCCAGCCATCCGGACTCTGCTGGACCGCTGCAAGTCCTACCAGCTCATCCATAGGATAGAGAGCTGTATGCAAGGTAGGGTGTTTCATGTAATTTGGTGACACTTGTGCACAGCAGTCTCCCACTGACTGGCTTAACGCTGTATTAGACAAGTAAGAGAGATACTTCAATTTTGCAAGTATTGTGAAGTTGCAATTAGTAAATCGCAGAGGGGAAGTACTTGCCGTACTGTCACAGATAGGTGATGTTTGGCATGTTTGACACACACTGTTGGCAAATGACCTGTGCTGATTTCTGTGGGAACAAAGAACTAGAAGTCTAAAATTGAGGAAGCTATAATATTAGCTGTGTCACACCACCCAGTTTTACATACTGCTCCACAAATAGACTCTGCGTTGTATGCTGTCAGCTGTGAGTCAAGAGTGGATGGTACAGATATATTGAAAATAACTGTTTTAATGTCTACACTACGTCACCAAGCTTTCAGCAGCACTTATTTTGGAAGACATGCAAATTCACCCTCAGTTTGCTGAACCTGCCATATAGAGGTGTTGATTCAATTCTACAGTTATGCTACTGTTGAATTATACTGAGAAGTGTGTCTGATATTTTGCCCACCCTATTTATATTAACGAGGGAGGACTAAATATTAAACACACCACTCAGTGTGATGCAGTACAGTTCAGCAGCACTACAAACTGCAGCCTCCAAAACATCCAGAGTCTTGAATCAATCTCTAAAACATTTTCAACAAAAAATAAATAGACTCCATTAGTTTTAGCTAGTTGTACCTGATGAACTGGCAACTGAGTGTATTTTGCAATGTGACCAGGCTTTTACTCTGCGCACAGTCGGTACAGCAGCATGTCATGGGTTAAACTCAGCAAACACATTTGTGCCTCTGTTCCTCTTCCAGTCGTCAATATTGTATAAAAGCAGATGTTGTCTAAAATAATAAAGGAACTGTTGATTCCAGGGACACTGCCTTTGTGTGTAGCACTTTCTGGACAGAGCTGTGATAACTGCAGGTTGTATGTCTTTCCTCTTCACTTCCAGAGGGGACACATGGACAACATATGACGGCACTGTCGCCCCTCGCTTGAATTATGTTACACGACGCTTCCGAGCAGATGTTTAATTTTTGCCGGCAGAGCTCTATGCTGAAATCATAATTCGTCTCGTTCCTTTCACGCAACAAAAGCACCTCTCCATTTCCTCCTGCCTGAACCCAGTGTTAACTTGTCTCTGTGCTTTTCTCGCTGAAGGACCAGAACTTGCCTCCGAGTCGGTGCAGCAAAACCTTCCACTGTTGTTGAGCTCGTAAACAAATCAGCGGGCCCTGTCTTTTGGCTGGAGGCAGAGAAATTCAATGACGACAGGAGCACATTCCCTACCCACACACACTGTAAACACACCTGTGACTCATCCACATTTCCTTTACCCCCATACATGGCAGGGAACGTAAACCTTTTAAGTGTTACTTCAAGAAGCATCCCTGACTCTGTGAGGGACCGCAGTGTGGTGTCAGAGCAGCAGATCAGAGGCGTTTCAGCATGTCGGCAGTGTCATGAGTTTCTTAAAATAGAACCACAAAAAGACGTCTTTTTATCCAAACAGAAATGATGGCTGTTACGTAAGAATGAGTATAAGCTGCATCACTCACTTACTGTGTGTATTCGGCTTGAAGAGGAAGATGGCTCGCTGGCTGCATTTATAGGAAGCTTGTGTTTTTTTTCACCAGCCTGCTTCCATTAATGCAAGTGGTGCTCTCTGCTCACACTTGCATACCAAACCTCCCTGACAATTGTGGCTGCTTTAGACACAAACACTGAGCGTAAGCCATTATAATCCTACACCACACCTCTATGATTGTAGAAAAAAACATGTGACCAAGGATAAATGTACTCTCTTTCAGGAAAAAAAGTGACTGAGAGAACTGGGTGAAGGTTGGAGTAAAGTGGAGGATAGTGTGAGAGTGTGGAAAGTGTACCTTGCTTTCTTAGGCATGGCCACTTCCTCCTCCTTATCAGCAGAGACCATGGAGTCCTGGAGCAGCTGCCAATGCAACCCAGTGCTAAAAGGCCATAGAGAGGCTGCCATGCTTCACAGTCTGTATGACTCAGAATAGTACTCAATAGGAGGAAGCACTTGAGGTGCGCTTGTGCTTTCTCTGGAAAACCTTATTTTATCACTTGAGTGGTCACTCAATGTTAAATGGCCCCAGTCACAGTACATTTAACTGTTCTGCTCTGAATTGTTTAAATTCATGTAAACTTAAGTACAAGAAGTAGCTCATCTTAATGTTATGTTTGATAGAACATAGCCAGACAAGAGCCACACGAGCACTAATGGATCAGTGTCACTGATTCAGAGTTGTGCTTCTTGGAGCTTAAGTTTACATGAATTTAGAT
>JAPZEA010000025.1:12280420-12291876 GCA_029783685.1 Heniochus monoceros | reverse complement strand
GCACTAATAATGTAGCAGGGAAAAAGAAAGCAGATAAAAAGCGTGCGTTGAGGCGACTTTAATACCTCAGCATAATTCTCTATGTGTGTATGTGCGTGAGAGTGTGTAAATATAAATATCGAAGTGTGCTGATGATGTTTTTGTTCCCTTTTTTCGGACTCTTTCTACCACCTATCCAGACTGTCCACTTAGTACTCTTACCTTATCTTCTGTCTCGCCACCACTGTCCTGTTGGCATCAGGTTTGTTAATTATTTCCATACCTAAAGACACGATGAAAAATATCTGTTCCTCTTTGAAGTGAAAGATGACACTGTCACTGCAGAAATCATGCCATCTGTTGTATTTTGCCCTCGGCCTTGAGTGAATGAATGATACAGGGAATGGCTTTCACTGTGCAAAACTTGGCCTCTAATGTCTGCCCATTGATGGTCTCGGACTTGACATCAGCTCTTTTTAAAGTGTTTCTTGGTAAATGCTGCTGTGATGGTACTGTGTACTGCGCAGCAAGGCTCAGTCTAAACCAGGATGTTACTTTAATTCAAATCAGGTTTTCAAATTGAGCTAAAAGGAAATAATGGCAGAAGTTGCTAAACAATTATGCAAGAAGTCGCTGGGTTCACTATTGGGAGAGAAATGTTAATATCACACAAAACAGTAACATCTTGTTAAATTGTACTTTTCACATTGTGGTCTGAATGAAGTAAAGGTGTGGAAAGAGTTGGCAGAGGAGTATAAGAGATCTGTTATTTTCTTCATGGAATCTCAACCCCTTTTAAAATTTTTTAATTTTTTTTCTGAAATTGTTTCACTGTCCAGTATTTTCAAAAGTTGTTTATAATTGACATGTTCATATTCAGCTGTCTTGTGGTTGTGTGTGAAGACCTAGATCAGTGGCTTTAAGGGAACAGGGTAGGCTGCCAGACTACTTTATTAAGGAAAAAAAAAAAGAATAATTTATTCTCTGTATTAAGCATACGGTGGTGTGACTCGTTTAAACTACCCCTGCTTCCCTACAAAGCAGTATGTGCTCTCAAATACCCAGCTGTCCGACCAGCCATGTGGGTACATGAGAAGACATCTCTGTAGGAAAACTTCCACGTTTGATAAAATTTGTCTCCCGACCCGTAGCACTGGCGGGGTTTCCAGGGCAGGTTTTCTCTCTGTTCTAAATGCATGCGGGGCCTACATTTCCCAAGGAAACACACCGAAGCGCTGTGTTAATTTGGATGGAAAAGGTGCCTCTGAAACTCCTGTCATTGTGCAGACTGTTGGCTGGATATTTTGTGTCCATTTTAAATTATTTAAATTAATAAAACATTGAAATACGAGAAGTGAAATGAAAAATGAGTCATTTTTCCTCTTATTTGATCTCGTTTTGCATGCATAAAGGTTTATTATGCTAAAAATACAGCTGTTGTGCAGTGATGGGTGTGTGAATGTAAAGCCACTGGGAATGGATATTAGGGTGAAGCCTTTACTGTTCAGTGACGTGTAATAGCGCTTCATTTTGTTTATAGTGGTCTCCTGTTCTACAGTGATGGAATAACCATTATGAGGAAATCAGTAATTGCACCCACCCCAGCAAACCAGTGAGTGAAAAGTGCACCCGGTAGAGCGTCGTCGGACCATCTAATGAAGGGCTCCACCAGCCTCTGCTGCAAACATGCAGCAGCCCACCCACCTGTGTAGAAATAGCAGCCTGCCATGCAGGTAATTATCAGGCCCGTCTTAGACACCTGGGGCTCCACATAACCCTTTACACCTTCCCCAAGACCTATTTTGGAAGTGCTTACCTCTTCCCCACCTGCTATCCACCTCCATGGCACATCCTCCCGGTTAGTTAGCGCAAACACTTGAACATTTCTTTTGTTAAATTGCATGAATTCGGTGTGATGTCGGCCAGGTGTTAACGGGCTGCTGCCTGCTGGTTTTCCTGTGTCACGTACAGTGCCACGGTGTTCATTATGATTCATCCCTTAGGTCAAATGTGTGATCACTAATTCTGATTCATGTACCACAGTCCTCGGTTAAAACTGACTCACAAACCTAAATCCGGTTTCATTCATGTGCTGTTGATCTGTGAGGATCGTGAGGAGGCAGTTAACTGTGTGTGAACGAAGCCAAACAAAAGGCAACTTCATCTCTTACAAACCTCAGACTGCTTCTCCTTCACTCTTCCTCCGCGTTTTGAGGACGTCTGACTGTCCCCGCTCGTCCTGAACTTGCAGAAATCTCTGAATTGCCGATGCAGATCTGGGTCTAATTGACAGTTTCGTTCACGCTACAGTGTTAAAGCTTTTGCGCCAGTCCTCTCCCCTTCCCCGTTTTCATCGCTTTCATAATTGCCACCAACATAATGACACAGTTGCTGTGGCAACCGTGTCTCTCTTTCTCTCTCTCTCTCTCTCTCTCTCTAACACACACACACACAAAGAAAGAAAACACACACATACACACACACACTTTGGAGGTCTTCCGCTGAATTTACCGGCTGCTTTAATTTAAGTGTTTGGTTTTTTTCTCTCATCTCCTTGTTTTGCTTCGTCTTGCTTCCCTGCCTTTGACGTCGTGGAAGAACAAAATCCCTGACCGATATTTTTTGTCAGAGGCAGTCAAATGTAGGCCGTCGGGGTCATTCAGTTAAAGAGGGCAATAGAATGGAGGGGAATAAAGATGAACGCCACCAGTTGAATGGGCCTAATGACCGTCAGCGCCGAGCAGCGCGGAGTTGAGAGTTTCATCAGGTCTGACCGACCAATCACAGCGCTCCCCCACTGGCGGACCTCCGCGAGGCCAGTCGCAATCAGACGTGTAACCTATCTCGCTTGGAAATTCTGAAGGCAGCCAGCCTCAGTCAGCTCTGGATGGAGAAAAGTTAGAATTGGGTGAAATTTTCGGGCGTTTGAGATTTTGAGCATCTGACACCTGAATTACTGCGCGTTCTCCAGCTGCACTAGAACTTGCGCTGCACAACAAACGGAATTTTCCGACGTAGTGTACAGTTGAATCGCCTTGTCACATGTATCAGAAAATCTCAGAACATCTCGTCGGGCACTGACTCTCTCTCTCTCTCTCTCTCTCTCTCTCTCTCTCTCTCTCTCTTTCCTGCTCGCGTTTTTTTTTTCTCCTCTCTGCCGCGATAATGGATTAACAACAGCCCGAGACGCACCAAGAGCGACCGAGATCTGCAGCACTAGTAGAAAACACGGGCATTTAAAACAGGTGGCAGATCCGGCAACAGTTCACGCTGTCCTGATCATCCTCTGCTACAATAACAGGCTGCCATCTGAGAAACGCTGAGATACAGTGCGCAGGCTCTCCCAGCGCTCTTCTCCAGCATCAAACCCCAGAGCAACGCACAGGTAAGACACGACATTATGCACCTTTTATTAACGCAACATCACTTCCAGAATTACAGGCAAAACTGTTTGATAGCTTCATTGTGTGTTTGCTTGTGGATGAAAAATGACTTTGGCATCTGTTTGGACGCATCAGCTGTGCTGGAGGCTGTAAAACAAAACATTTGGATGAAAGCTGCGCCACAGAAACATCTCCACTCAGGCTTTATGCTGGGTAGACATGTTTCCCCCCACTTCATACACTTTAATCGACAATCGCCAGCACATTGCGACATTCTGAACATATCGATATTAAGACCACTGATAACACACACACACACACACACACACACACACACATCCAGCCGGACTACACACGCACACAAACACACACACCGGCACGGATACACCCACGCACTTTTAGCCTACTGATACATGCAAGTCATGTCCATAACCCGCATGCTTGTTCATTGCAAGTTGCAACTTATTAACCTAATGACGGATGGATGGAGTCTGAAGAGTAGATGTTCAAATCACTCGGCTGGTGCGAAGTCATTGCGCAGCATATATTTTACTGATAAGACTGAAGCAAACGCTGCTCCGAGGCTTTCATCGTAATTAAATTGGTTTTTGTTTTTGTTTTTTTGCATCATGACTTCTCTCAAGCATCTCCCCCTCTCATTGATTCACCCCACAGCGCGTTCTGCAACCGCTTTTCCAAAGAAAAAGGAGCCATTTTGTTTCATTTCCGACAAACACCTGTTGAAATTGTTGCATGGCCAGCCGTGTGCACAGCTGATCAGCACCCTGCGATGAAAAGTAAGGGCGCAGTTTGCTTCATTTGCTCTGATACGGTTGCTTGCAATGGCAGGAATCTGTGGAAACGGTTTGTTCTCCCTCCAGTGGCCATGCAACTCAGGGATGCATCTTCACAGTACTGTATGTGAGTGCCCTTCACCCCTTGGTTCCCATCCTCGCTCTCTCTCCCGTCTCTACTGCATTGCTTCAGCAGCACAGTATAGAGGTACCTACAGGAGAACAGTTGCTTCTTTTCTACACTGAGTCACTTTGCTGGAAAGATGAATATTGGACTTTTGGGTGCAGCAGGACTGACCCTCCATATTTTGAACATCTTGAATCATTCGAATTTTTAATCTCGTGCATTGGTAGAAAACTGTAATTGCACATTTAACTGGGAGTGGTTTGGATATTTGGCCCGAGAATCCTCATGAAGTGAATGAGCAGAAAACGTGGTAATGGAAGTTGAGCAGCCCTCGCAGACCATGGCGCGAGGCATCGGTGTCATCTTGTTGAACGACAGACGGGCAGATGTGACTCTGAAATGTGGTTCGGTTAATGGGTGTAGATTGGATTCTGCCTCCCTTCTCTTTCACTGCCTCTTTCACTCACACACAGACAGAGCTGCATTGCTATTCTGAGAGAGTTAGCTGCCTCAACCCACGCACAGAATCTGAGAAAGAGAGAAAGGCAGAACGAGGGAGAAAAAGGGAGCAAAAGGAATAAAGGAGAGAGAAAGACTACAAGGAGGTTTACAGAATGCCTACAATAGTCTCACATGCACACAAAGCCCCTTTTCAGTTGCAGATTCTAGCTCTTAAAGTGCTCAAACAGCGGCTGATTTACAGTCTTGATTAGCACTCCTCTTGTGTGTGGCATTGACTGTATTTGCAGATCTGTTTGGTGGTGCTGTTTGTGTGATGTGCTATGTTGTATTGGTAAGTGCTGGGAGAAATGTACTTGATTCTGTGCCACCCACACACCGCCCTCCCACTCATGGTCGTCTCTGCATCTATACCTCTGGCTCTTCCCGCTCGCCACAATCTCTTTGCTCATTTAAATCATACCCTGCATTTATCCCTCTGCTCTCCTTCTCGCTTTTCTCTATCACTGGCTTTTCAGGAGCGTATTCCTCCTGCAAGCAAACAGGCACACTAACACACACTGGGCTTCTCGCGGTGCACACACACACATATAATGCAATTAGTAAAAATGACTATGCTGCGTGCACTCAAAATGTGCACACGCAGAGTGTCAGCAAGTGAGGAGAAGAGGTTGCAGGGCTTCTTTCTAATCATGCCTCTCGTTTTTGCATTGCAGCGGACGCTCGGCCAACGCGCTCCAGGTTTGCTTGTCGATGTGTAAAACCAGAAGACAATTCTGGAAATCGAGCAGAACGTTTAGAGACGACAGAAGAGAAATTGTGCCGGGGAGAGAGAGAGAGCTCTTTTGGAACATTAGTCAGTGGGAGAACTGCTGCTTTGTGTCTCTCGTTTTTCCTCCGCTGAACTCCCCTCAGAAGGTCAGAGGAGCATGTAACTGAAACAAGTGGAGCCCTCGGTGATTTCAGCATTCTGTCTCCCCCATCTGTGCCTACATTCTCTGCTACAGATAGGGACGTTTTGATAATTACATATAATTATAATTTCTGTGGGAGACAGATCTGCTTCTGTCTATTATTGCCAACACCTCCAACACAATAACTTCACACATTTACATATTTCTCAACAAAAGTGATATTCTTTGAACCTCGGAGACAAATCAGGAATAGTTTTACTTAGAGCGACATGTCACATGGAGAAGCAATG
Source organism: Heniochus monoceros (assembly GCA_029783685.1). NCBI lineage: Eukaryota > Metazoa > Chordata > Actinopteri > Chaetodontiformes > Chaetodontidae > Heniochus > Heniochus monoceros. The sequence continues at coordinate 12,285,930 of JAPZEA010000025.1, read as the reverse complement.
TGCCATTCAGTTCATGTCTAATTAGCGGTACAGTTGAATGACACGGGCGACTTTTTGTGCCTCAAAGCTGAATGCAGAACATTTGAAATCCATGACGTTTGCCTCACTTTGCAATGTATTTTGCTGGCAGGGAGTCGTTTCCTGGGTTTATGCTTACTCCTAATTTTCAGCTGTTACAGTCTTCTCACACTTAAGCCGAGCCTCCCTCATTATCACCCCCGGCCCAATCACAGTAACAGTCCGTGCCAGGCGAGTACTGATGCACATTAATCCACCCATAGAAGAGATTGAGATAAAGTACACCGTGTATCTATAGATGTGACGAGTGCCTGGAACAACTTAACATGGAGATAAGTCCCTCAAGAGAAACCAGGCATCATTAATAGACAGTTTTCATGCAGTCTGTTAATTACATTTGATTGTTTACAATGCCAAACAACACCAAATATATGAAAATAATTATAGATTTCATACATTTTTCCAGAAAATAATTGCTTAAGTGCCAATTCTGAATGTATGTAGTGCCAGACTAAAATTAGTCATCCAGGAATTAACAAAACAGATAAAACTGTTTACATTTGGCAAACCGCGGGCCATAGACTATTGTTCAAGTGCCACGATCAGCACAGGAATGTACAGGACTGCCATATCTTATTGAGAATACTTGTTGCCGACTTTTACTGGCCTTTGTGGTTACCAAACGTAATTCCATCCAGCAGTACGTCAGACATTTGTTCTCTTCTTCGGTGGGACATGTAGAACAAGGCATTAAGGACTAAAAGCATGAAGATTGTTGTTTTCAATTTGTCCTTTTTGCAAAGATGCATCCATTTTAGCGTTCTAGACTTGAGAGGTGTTTTTGGAGGGCAAAAGATGAAGTCATTACGCATTCAGAGTTCCTCTCTGGCAGTAAATTAAAACCATTTGAACACCATTATCAACAATTATTGTAACCCACCGACTGATTTTGATAGTTAGTCCTTTTCGTTTTTATTATTCCTGACCTTTTCTATTATTACACCGTATAAAATACTCAGTTTCTGACAAAACACATAACAGGCTTCAGATTTCATCATCCAACATTGCTGAATGAGTCTACTGATACATCATCGATATCCAGTCGGTTGTGCATGCTACTTGAATATTTCACATGCCACTTTAGTGGGTTAAACTGCAAAAGCGGATACAGTGTTGCAACTGCATTGACTCAACAACAGAAAATAGATCTCTTAGTCATGTAAAAATGACGCCCACCACCAATCTCCGAGTCCTCGCTGTCTCCCTGCTCTCCCTCCTTACTGCCCCACTTACCACTGTTGTGGAGACCTCTCCGTCCCCTCCTCCTCAGCACATAGACCGCTCAGGGAGGCCGTTCACCGAGCAGCCCAAGACCGGCCCCAGCCCCTCCCTCCTGCTTCTCGCCATGCAGGCCAATATCATTCCAGCTGCTCTCCAAGGCAGGAGCAGAACCCCCGAGAAACTTCCAGAAACCTCAGAGGGAGTTCTCGAGACACCTCCGAAACCCCTTCCCCAGGTCATGTTCCCCAAGAATGTGACTTCAGCGGAGGCCCTCGCACCTCCCTTAGGCGCAGCCCAGGTAGCGCCCATTCCACCCCGCCTGATGGATGTATGGATGGATGTATGTCGGGGTTATTATGACGTAATGGGGCACTTTGACAGCGCGTTCAACTGCTCCAAGGACACCTTCGTCTTTTGCTGTGGAACCTGCCACTACCGCTTCTGCTGTCCAGAGCGAAGCCGGCAGCTGGAGCAGGACAGCTGTAAAAACTATGACTCTCCAGACTGGGCCAAGCCACAAACAGACTCCATGATTTTCTCAGAGGAATTAGGTCCTGATCCAGACTTTGATCCACTGAAGCAGCAGAGCCACAACACGGGCTTCGTCATCGGAGGTGTGGTTGTGTTCATGGTGGCTGTCGCCGTGGGCATCAAGGTGGTCTTCAACAAGGTGCAACAGGAAGCCAATCAAAGGGACCTCAACATGCCCAGGTGAGACTTTTTCCTTTCATCACCTCTCACAGCTGAATTTGTTATTTCCTTTCAATACTGTATGTATGAAATTAGGTTTTCAGGACTCCATAAATGGCCCAGATTCATCATTCTGGGCTCAGAATAATGTTGTTAGTCATCAGCTGAAACATATTTGATCTTCATCGAGTGGCTGCTGCAGAATTCATGGTTGTTTTGATTCCTCTGGGCTTTTTATCTCATGTACGGCCCGTAATCTTGGCAATAAAGATTTGCGTTTTGATTTTTGTGCAGGTCACATTTTTCTATCTTGGTCTCCAGTAGTGGAGGATGATGGTTGTAGTCCGAGAGGGAGAGTTGGTTGATCCCTCAAAGAGTGCAAATGATTAATAGCGTATTGTTTTTCATCACTGTGCACAAATTTATATTCAAATCATTGGCAGGTGGGTGATTGTGCAAAAAAGACTGTGGCTGGTTCTTACACAATTTAAATGCAATATGTTTTTAAAGAATATTAGGTGGCTTAAATTGCTCTCTCATCAAATGAGCCTTCATCCTCACGTGAATATGGTTGATCTGTTGTTAATCAAATATGAACCATTCCACTGTACAAAATAAGATAGCACAATTTTTAATGACAAATATGAAAAGTCACAAAAGTCCTACATCTCAAACATAGACTTATAAGCATATATTCACAGTGTTAGACATATTTAATCAGTGTGAATTAGATGTGATATGACAGTCAGCCATACAGCCAGTAGTTTACTGTCAATTTTATCTTGTGTTTCCTTTGTGCTTCTCTTTATGATATCATTAGAGCCCTGGTTGACATGTTGCGGCACCAGTCCAGCCCAGTCCAGCAGGATGAGAGAAACAACAGCGTGGCTCTGGCTGTAGGAGACGGACAGGGGACACTGGGGAGAGCTCCAAAAAATCTTTATGCCCCAGGACTGCCCAGCAAGGACAACAGATGTGAGGAGCTTTTACAGCATTAATGAGCAGCACAATCAGAGCTTTTGTAACTGCATCCTCTGTATGCCGAGGCACACCGTGTTTGTCACGTCTGCCTGTGAATGCAGGTTTTTTCTCTGTCCGACCACCGAGATATCTTTGCAACCATTAGGCACTGTGGAAAAGAAGAATACTAGATGGTGGTGTGCAAAATCTTAAATGTTGGTATCAGTGATTTGTCTGTACCGGCTGTGGTCACTGAGAAAAGATATCTGTGACTTCTCTGTGTGATAGTATCAGGCCTCCACTTCAAGATTCAAGTAGTTAAACGTACAGGGTTGTGGAAATTAGTGCTTTTAAAATATGTATGCCTTACATGATCATGCTGAGAAGCTCTGTGCATGTGAGATGATGTGATGGTGAACTGATGCAGATACATAAATGTCTATAGTTGCCTTGATCTTCTGTGCCAAAGCACCATTGATGGAGACTGCCTGACATCCATTTTGAGCTGATTACCTTATGTTCTTTTGACTTGCAGTTGGCAATTTGCAACACAATTTCATCCACTCATCAGGCTCCAGCCCCAAACACACTGCAACTATCGGTAAGGCAGCTGGTGAAAGCCGTTCTCCTCTGCAAACCTCATGTAATCACCACAATGTGTCATTTACTTGGTTCCATTTTGTTTTAAGCTCAAAAGTAGACTCATTCATCCCCACAATGATAATGATTATCATAGCTTCGGTTGCTTGTGTCTGTGTTGAAAGCAAGTTAAAATCTGTCTGTTCCAGTGAATGTTAGCAGATTCACACACCGCTACGTGCGGTGCGCTATATCCAGAGGAGCAAATCTCATTTAACACACAGCCGTTTTCTCCCTGTGGTCTCTGCAGAGCGCACCCCTCGAATGAACAATGCTCAGCTGGCAGCTGGAGGCACCCTGCTCTCCAGTAAACACAACAACACCAAATCCCAGCCTTCCTTCCACCACTCCCTGCACAACCTGGCTCAGCTGCCGCCCTCCTATGAGAGCGCCACCAAGCCCGAGCTCAACAGATACTCCTCACTCAAACGCCTCGGTAAGTACCTGCATTTTCGAGAAATGAGGACAAATGTACCAGTCTGCCTGCCCCTCACTCCCCTTACAGAACTGTTTCTGCAGCTGCTTCATCTCATTTTTCAGTACTGAAACATGGTGACACTCTTCACACTGTGACATAAAGTGCAGGATGTGTCATTATGTGCTGATGCTATTTACTGTGGTGATAAGCAATTCAGAGAAATTTTGTTTGGCTTCCAGAAAAAGGTCTTGATGAGTACTCGTCTGGTTATTGCACCACCAAGCGCCGGCCTCACACAGCCCAGCCGGCCCTCCAGTCCTCTCAGCACCACCTCCACTGGGGTGGAGACTACACCCTCAGTGGGAGAGGAACCCTCCCCAGGCATGCAGTCCGTCCCTGGATACCGCCACCGCCTTCTGGCATGCCTGCCTCACCCACCCCCAATCCTTACCCTCTGGATCCCCCAGAGCCACAGTACAATCCCAATTACGACACTCTCTCCAAGCCCCCGAGGAAAGTTAAGTCCACTGACCAGCTGCTCAACATGGGTGATGTCCCTGGCAACACAGGGACCCTGTCCAGGCTGTCCAAGAACCAGCAACACCAGTATTACAAAGCCATGGCTGCCTCCAATAAGAACTCCAACACGCAGACCCTCACCAGGAAGACCCAGGACAGGAGAGAGGAGAGGCAGGAACGGCTGCTCATGTCCCCAGACCATTTGGAGGAGAGGATGGGGGTCGGCGGGATGGGGGTTGTAGATCCGTACGCCCATACGGGAGGCATTGTCCCCACGCTGCCTCGCCAGCAGAAGGCCCAGTCCCAGCAGAACGTCTGCGCCACGCCCTCCCTGGACCGGCACCACATGATCAAGATGAACTCTCACCCCACATCCGGACGAGAGCAGGACAGGAACACGGCCATGCCGGGGCACATGAGCGGGGGCATGGGCTGGGCAGGGGAGATGCCCGGGGCGGGAGTAGTCATGGGAACGGGAACGCTAGGGGGCCACAGTGCCAGGAGGATGGCTTTTGCAGCGAAAAGGCAGAACACCATTGAGCAGCTACATTTCATACCGGGAGGGGGCGGCGGGGGGTCAGCAGGAAGTGGAGGAGGGAGTCAGGGTATCAGGACGGGGAGTAAAAATGAGGTGACGGTGTGAGGTCTGTGCCTAATGTAGAGTTTACCCCTCATCAGAGGAATGGGAATAGATCACCCTTCTGCATTTAACTATTAGATATACAATTACAAGACATAAAACTAGAAGTATAAAGTATAGTAACAGTATAACGTGTTTAGGCTATTCAAATTAGTGTTATCTTGTAATTAAATCGCTTAAATATGATTACTTCATTAAAAATCTAAGAGGGGAATATCTGTTCCAATTATGTGATAGCCTATATTAGCCATATTTTGTAACAAAATTTGCCATATTGCCATATACAGCGGTGCCATTACTTGTAGAAAGACTGACTGGAAGGGTGAAACAAAACCAACAGAGGTG
>JAPZEA010000025.1:12247246-12259407 GCA_029783685.1 Heniochus monoceros | reverse complement strand
GTAGGGAGGCCAGCTCCATTTACAATTTTATTTAGCGAGCTCTTTTTACTGCTCTTTGGTGCAGAGTCATAATATCAGTTGGCTATTGTGGCGTGCTTGGCCAGGAATTGCAGGGTGAAATTGTGAAGCCAGCAATATTTAGGGTCGTGTTTATGACATGTTTTGTCGCCTGCATTTTCTTTTTTTTTGCCATGTTATGTCCTCAGTCTTCCCATTTTTCTGTCTCCTGTGTGTGTTTTTTCTCTTCTCCCTTCTTGCTGCTACCCCGTATCCTAAGGGTGCCTTAAGGATGCAATACTTTAAGGTTTCCATATCCTGTTGGTGTCTCTAGAGCCCATTGGTTGCTACTGAACAGGGATGTCTTTAATAACAGATAGCGAATGTATTCCTTTCAATTTTTAAATGCAAAATGTATCGACAGCAGCAGGACAGTGAATAAACAACAGAGCCTGCGTTCATAGTACTGAAGAAACGTGTGCAGCAGTGTGGCTCATTGATGTGTTTTTGCACAGAAATGGAGCCCTATGGCACAGATGAATTAACAATATCAGGCTTTGGCTACACAGCTACTGTAATACTTGTTAGTAGGAATGTTTGTTTTGCTCTTTTAATGGGTTTTGTTGCTCCTAAGAACAACATAAGATATCACCAGGTTTGTCCTTTGTCCTGTAATCTGCCGTTTGTACTCGTACTGCTTCCCTCAAAAAGTGAGTAAATAGATAAAATACTCTCCGCTCTCCCTCAGAGCGGTGCTGGACCAGAACTTGTTCGATGACGACAGTTTCCTGTACGAGGAGGCTCCTGAGCTGCTGAGGTTCCGCACAGCCACGCCCCCCATCGAGCTGCTGACCGACTGGTACCGAAGCAGGGCGAAGGATATCGAATCCTGCTCCAGACAGGTACGCGCACCTGTGTTGTTGCAGGTTCACAGTCGCAGCTGATTTCCATGGCAGCAAAAACTCGAGAGTGGTTTCGACTTACGTGCTTGTTTTTTATGCCTCCACGCTGGCCCCAGCTGTGGCCAGAGGCATCATGTTTTCGGGTTTTCTGACCGTCCCATTCTCATGAATGCGACGTCTCAGGAACGCCTGGAGGGAAGTTGTTCATGTTTGGCGCGAGTATTCACTTGGACTGAAGAATGAAGTGATTAGACTTTGGTTTTCAAAGGTCACTGTTAGCACACATAACACATTTCTGACCTTCTTTAACACAAGAATTCACACAGATGTCTCAGGAGATAAAATAATGAAGTGATGACATTTTAGATCAGACAGGTCGAAGGTCAAGTTCACTGTGACATCGTAACGTTGTGCAGAAATATTATTCTGGCCATCATTCGACACCATAACTCAGCAACTGAAGGGCAGATTGTGACCATATTTCACATTTGGTCAGATACTGAATTGGTGACACTAATCTTGGGCGCCCAGCTTGAAACTGTGCTCATTGTAGAGAGCTTCTGTGCTGCCGGGTTGAAGATGTGTGTGAAGCTTCTTGCTTCTTTGCAGCAACATCCGTATTTGAAGCATTGTAGTCCAGAACAAGCTGACTGGTTCTGCTGATATTGAGCTTCAGGTGATTGTTGTTGCACCATGTGATGAAGCTCTCTATCAGTCCTCTAAGTGAAGACAGCATGTGAACTTTCTGGTCTATCCACCACACACACACACACACACACACACACACACACACACACGCAACATAAACCAGGATACACTGTACTATCTTAAAAATGAGAACTCAGGAGTTTAAGTTGTGTCCACTTGTAAATCCATGCCTCATTAACTGAGATCTTGTCTATATGTCTAGCTCTGCCTGTGCGTGCAATGGATGCACACGTGTGAATGTGTGTGTGTGTGTGTGTGTGTCTGTGTGTGTGTGTGTGTAAGGGGGTGCCCAGTGGCGTGCTGGATGATTTTTGGCTCTTTGTGAAGACAGCTCATTTTGGCGGCGGCTCCCTCCTTGTGTGTAGTGGCACAGCTGGTGTGGAGCCCAGTGAGTGCGCACACACACACACACACACACACACAACACATACTTCAAAATGCCAAACACCCAAACACCATCTAGCCTGCTTGATCTAGGCCACTGGTGAAATTACCACAGCACGTAACTCAGTGTCTCATTCTCCAGTCTAGATTCCTCTCCTTTCTCTTGTTTACGCTCCCTTGCTATTACTGTAAACGCTCACAGCAGTTTGTTCAATAATCATTAGCTATAACTTAGTCTCTCAAGCCCTTCACTCCATTATTCGCCCACAGGGATCATTACAGTTACATCTAATCTAATCTAAATGACATCTCGACAGGTGAGGACACATTGCGTGATTGTTTCAGGGCATGTTGGATATTAGCTCCGCTGAAACCGTTCCAGGAACACCGAGCAGCGAATTTGTGCTGTTGTTATTTCATTGATATTTACTTTGAGTCGACAAGCATTGATTGGACAGTTGCTGATGAGCCTCTGAGGCAATAATTCAGAACTATGTGAAAGTGTTGAAGTCACTCTGATGGTGTGAAGTTGTGGCGCAGTGCTGATTTGACGCAGTCTGAGGTTAGACTCTTTCTTAAGCACAACTTTTCGATGCAATATTAGTGATATTACATTGGCCTGAATCCTTTTACTGTTTGATTCTATTTACTTACATAAGCTTACACTATTAAATACATCATAATGATCAGATTCACTACAGGGCTTACATTCAACTGCACTGGTGTAGCCAATAAACTGGCAACTCACTGAAAGAATGGCTATGAAGAACTACTGACCTACTTTTGTAAAAGAATATAAAACTGCTAATTACCTCAGGTTATTATATGACAGTAAATTCATATATAATGTGCAAAGAGACATAAATAAATAGCTACAAATATTTATTTTTCTCTTAATCCTGATGGTCCTGTGTTGTTAGGTGGACAGTTTATTTTCATCCTCTTCTTTCAGAGCACAGTATTGCTGCATTTGCCTTTACATGGTGGGTTAAAGTATTAATGATGTGTACCATGTGTTTCATGGTTGTTTTCTTCCATCCCCTATACATATACATCCAAACATACATACATTTATCTTTATTGGCATAACAGTTCAGTGTATGTCACCAAATATCTCTCTCTCCATTTCTCTCAGCTCATATTTTTCCCTCCAGCTCCTCCATCTCTTTTATTCTCTCTCTCTCTCTCTGCCCCCCTCCCCCTCCTGAAACCAGGGACCCCGGCTCCCATTCAGCCTGGAGACGGCGATGATGTTTTAATTGTCACTTCTTGTTAAGGCGGCCTTGACATTCACGCAGGGACAGAGGGGAGGCGGTCGGCGTAATCAGAGGAAATGGAAAGAGAGAGAGAGAAAGAGAGAGGGAAGGAGAGAGAGAGAGAGAGAGAGAGAGAGAGAGAGAGAGAGAGATGGCACCCATTCAGCTCCTAAGAGTGGTATTTGGCTCTGAGCAGTGTGCCTCCTTCTCTCTCTTCCCTCTGTCTCACCCCGCCGGGGCATGATCTGATTTGACAAGCGCAACGCTGTCATCTTGAGTTTGTCCAATTTGAAATTCTAATTAATGAACTCGGCGCCACTTTGTGTTTTTGTCGTTGTTGTCGTTGTGTTCTTCCTCCTCTTCTCCTGCCTTCTTAGGCCAGTACGTCTTCCATTCGTCTTTTCTTTACCCTTCCTCCTTCCCTCACTCCTCCGGCCTTCTTCGGAGGCGGTGTGCCCGCGGAGGCCACTGGTCGCTCTGGGTGAGGCTGTGGTCTCACACCATAGCAGATGATATCAGTGGCTTTGGGTCACCCAATTAGAAACAAACTCTGTGTGTGTGTTCTGTGTGTTTAGTGCATTTGTACGTGTTTGTGTGTCTATTTGAATCCTAATGAGGACACAGAAAGAGGAGCGATGGCTACCGGCCACTGATGCAGGAGGATGCAGGCAGAGGAGTGGTCTCTTTCCAGAACTTCACACATTTACTGTACACTCAGAGGAAAACTCTCCCATAATGCTTTTAACACTTTGCACCTTGTATTTGTACACAACCAATCAACACAAGTCCAGCTATTATCACCTCATGAATCAATGAACATCAGCACCAGGCTCTGATGGAGCAAAGAGCAAGGACTTCTTTCTAGAGATGCAGACTGATGTTCATCTATCACACAAGGAGAAATACGTGGTAGAAAAGGCTTAGAGACCGATGTAACGCAGCCACAGGATGGATCTTTGCAGATGCAGATCTACTGTCGGTGCAGTGTGTGAAATACATGTTTTAGGTGGAAGACCCACAGGATGCTGTTGGCGAACACACATTATGCACAAGACCAGGTCTCAAAATCAAATTGTTTTCCTGTGAGACAATGTCCAGTGATTCACAGTGACACCCTTTCATGTATATTCAGATGTGTGACAAATCGAAAGAAAGTGCAAGGCCACCACAAGCCTCCAAAACCATCCTCGTCTCCTAGAAATTACACGTATATGTACGAATTCTCGCTGAAGTATCTGCAAAAGATTCCCTGACGAGGTTTTACATTTGTTTAACATATAATATCCACTCATGCCATATAATATCAGCTCATAGCAAGCATGATTAACGTTTCCTAAAGGTGCTGTTGAGGCATTCGTGGTTATGATTATGAGATTAAGAGAGAGTTGAATATTGAAAAAGGCAACAGGGACTTAAGCACAAGACAGAATGTGTTTAGTTTTAAAATATTAAACAAAAACCATGACGCTTCCCTTGAATGAGCTGTTTTTGTTACCTAAATCTAACCATATGCAAGCCTCAGCATGCAAACGCTGGTCTTTAGTGTGATCAGTCTGCAAGTTGTACACCAACTGTCGAGCCTGATCACTACCCTACAGGTAAAAACACATTCAGGGGAGCAAATTAGTTAGTGTAACAGCTTCAGTTGTGTTTTGATGACAATATTTTCCTCATCATTGACTCTCATGCACCCAGTATAGAAGCATCTGCAGTTTTTACGTCCACCACCCCCCCCACACGTTTATTCAGGTCTTTCCTTTAATTTGCCACAGGAACCTCTTCAGTCGAGCACTGCACCATCCTGCTCATTTTAGATGAGGGTGAAGAGAGAGAGGAATGTTACTTCCTTCGCCAGCGGGTGGTGCTAGCAGCCTACAAACCATAGACCTCAGCAGGGCTCTGCTTTAGAGAAGGAGAGCGATAGGAGGAGAGGAGAGGGAGAGGGAGCATGTGGAGTGAGGTTTTGGAGGCCTGCCAATCATGATGAAAAACCACTGCAGAACTAATCTATTTCCATGCCCGTCCTAATCCACCAACACAACGATGGCATCATTTAATCACAAAATCATCATCACCACTATCACCATCATCCTCCTCTCCCTCACTCCCCTCCCCCTCTGGTGCATTAATAAAAAAATGTATTTTTTGTAAATAAGAGCTTGTGATTAAGAGCAGATTAGCGCGCGCCTTCAGACAGACAGACAGACAGACAGTTGTTTATCATCTCTTTCATTGGCTGGTACATCAGTATCTCTCCTGTGATTGGCTGAGAGCCGTGTTTTACCCATGATAGCCTGGTCCAGACTGAAGTAGGCCACAGCCTTCAGGTGGAGCATGGACAGATAACCCTGGCAAACAGAGGTCAAAGGTTACTGTGTTACTATGGCAACCACGAGGTCAGAGGTCAGTGAGAGGACTGAAGTTCAATTCTTCTTCCTCTGCGGTGTGTCACACAGTTTCTGCACTCTGATTGGACGAACCTCCAGCCACTCAGTCGCTCCAACGTTCCCAAAATCTCCAGCGTCCCAACTGACAAACAGCAAACTGCGTCTGGGACTGAAACCTGCACACACACACACACACACACACACACACAGACACACACAGACACACACACAGAGACACACACACACACACACACACACACACACACACACACACACACACACACACTTTCTCCTTCTCTATCTATGTCTGTCTCTCTGTCTGTCACCTCTAGAAGCCTGGCTGTCCTTTGTTATTGTATTATTTATCTTTCATCTTTCTTTCTATCATTGGCCAAAACACCCAGTGCCTGCCCTTTTGTTTTTCCTGAGCATGAAAGGGCCTACAGCCCATTCTCTGCCTTTCTTTTTGTTTTACCATGTTTTTATCTTCTTGTCCAATATAGAATCATTGAAATGGCTGCTTAACAGAACACCCATTTGTGAGTGTTTGTGCTGTGGTCATACATCTAAGGGGCTATATACACAAATTACTCCACATCATCTCATTTACCATAAAAATGCTATTACGTTACCCGTAGCACAATCTCCAAGAGCAAAACACCATTATGTATTTATGTGTTCAAGTTGTTGTACTCTCTTAGCGTTTACAAAATGTATGTCATACTGACACAGTGCATATACTGGATCTGCAGAACAGTAGTCACTGACACAGCTTTGGCAGGACTTGCCACAGTTTACATTATTTTAAGACATGACATGATTAGACAAATGTGTTGTAGTTTTATCTATAATAAAACATTTATTTGATTCTCTCCCACATTTTTCTTCATCTTTATGAAAAGGGGTGTATCTTAACGTTGTCTCATAGGTTGCCACTTTGAAATCACCGCGCTGTGTGACGAGGCATTTCCACTGTTTGACATAGATAGAATGTGTAGGCCAAATATGTCATCAGGTAATTAGTGTGAATAATTGATAGTAGTCAATAGTTGAGCACTGAGAGAACAATATCATGTACTATTCTTATGGGTACCAGTATGGTTTCTACATAGAGAGACAAGGATGCGACAGCTTATAAAGTTAACATGTTTTTTATAATACTATTCTCTAACCTGTCTCGGATGCTGACATAATGAGGTAGATGATGCAATAAATAGTGTGTGATATTAAAGAAGGAACAGTTTCATTTTCAATATTTTGTTGAAGTGAAAAATCATAACTTCAAGTGACAATAATTGGACTGCAAACAAAACACTGGGCACAAATATACAATAAAAAGTTAAAATGAAATATGGCACACAAGCAGTAATGAAGGGGTCCAGCTGCAACAAGCAGTTTAATTTTTCATACCAATAAGAACAAAGAAAGAAAGAGTAAGTAAAATAATCCAGGAATAATGAGGAGATTTAAGGGAAAAATGAATTTAGATGTTTAAAGACTTCTTGAGCTGCCTCATTATTCCAAGATGGCGCCACAAGAGTGGCAGCTAGCTACAGCAGCTCCGACTACTTCTCTTTGTTGTAGTGTGTTTTTGTGCTTTTCTTGTGTTTCTTCCGTCGCTGGGCTTGGTCGACCGTGTACACCTATGGATGTACAACTGGTGAGACTAGTGATATGCTTTTTACCCTTTTCTTAGTTTATGGGTGCTGCACCCCAGTATCTGCAACACAGACATGTATTGATGTCTCAGTCAGCTGGCAACAGCTGCTGAAATGTGTGTAGCAACATTTGGAAAGTGAACTTCATGAAAACAATACAAGCAATCACACACCAACAGCTCTCCCACTTCTGATCAAACTAGTTTTCTTTTTTTTTATATAAAAAGTCTCAGCTTATGTGGCTGTTTTGCCTTGTATGTCTTGCATGTTTTGCAGGATACATTTAGTCGTGTGTGGCAGACTGCACAATTTCTTGTAGCTGACCCCTGCCCCACATTTCTATCAGAGAGAGACACAGACAGTATTTCAGTTCAATTCAGTTTTTTTTACTGAGAGGATCGACAAGCCTCTGGGGCAGCACTGTCTGATTATAAACATTCTACATAACATGAAACAAGCCTGCCTTCAGGGCAAGCAAAGCGAAGGGAGAGACACAGAGAAACAGAGGGGAGACAGACAGACAGAGGTAGAGAGGGAGGGAGGGAGCAGAAGTGTGTAGAGTGTTTGCAGTTGCGTGTCTTTAAATCTCTCTCCACTTCACACGCCACAGCCATGTGTACGCGTCAGTACACGTGCCGAGGCTGGGAGTACTGGAGTGATAGAACTAGAGGCAGGGCCAGTGGACATGGAGGATGAGCCCACAGGTGGAGGGACAGGCATAGCAACAGGAAGAGTTTCTCCCTGCTGCTGCTGGACTTCAAACGGAACATTTGATCAACAATGAATGACGTTAACTGCTCTGATATCCAGAGGAGAATTTTTATACCGTGTGTGATGTTGACGCAGGACTTTTTAATTCAGCCTGTCAGTGACAAAGTGCATGTTTATGAACTCTCATAATGCATTTATATTGTCCTGTGTGTTTCGATTGCATCTGTTTGTATAAAATCGTATCTGCATGAAAATAATTAGAGATTCAAATTACAAAAAAATATATTATATAGAACATTAAGTCTCATCACAGGTTAAAAGTGGACTATTTTTGAGTCTTTTTATATCGTATTATCTTATTATTCTTATCAACTCCCAAAGTTTGAAACTAGAGAAGTTCTGTTCTAATCCGCAGCATCATGAACGTTTCCAACCAACAGCTGCTTCATAAATATTGAATGAATGGAGCATTGCCTAACAACATGTGATTATATTATGTACCTAAGAAGGAGTAGGGCTACAGTTGGCCTTCACAACAGGCCTTCTTGGAATGCCGTTGCACGAGTCCTGAAATGTGTGTAGCCACATATTGGACCGTTTCTTCACAAGTGAAAGCCTCCTGTTCCCTGAGGGGTTGGAACACATGGACAGAAATGCACCAAACCAACTTAGTAAGTCCAGGTTCCAGAGCTTCCTAAAAAGCATGGAGAGGCCTACAAGAGACCTTGTACTACAGGAGGGCTTGCTGGTTTTCATTCCAAGAAAAAGCTACACCAGGTGGTTGCACTGACTTGTTCCTGCTGTCAGGTTTAAGCAGCAGAGATCTTTGAAATCTTCTTGTTTTGTTATAAATACAGGCTTGAAACGTGCGGATTTTCTGGCCTAGGTGGCACTTGGTTGCCTACAGTATCCACACCAAGATTCAGTGATGTTTAGACCCGCTGATCATGTATTATGGGACATGCTTGACTTCATCTTGGTGTCTGTGAAAGCACTCCCTGATTTGTTTTGCCGTGTTATGGAGGCGTTGTCACTGTGGAACATGTCATGAGTGAACACTTTGCATCTTAGGGCGTACCTGATGTGAAAACATACATTACCTCGCCATGACACAGCCATTACTCATGTGAGAGCTGCTCGTATATTACAGATACACATATCAGAGGTAGAGGGAATGGCTTTGTTTTCCTCCATCCAATAGCCCGGCTGCTCTTTACTGTGCTCACTGTTGAGTTTTTTTTGCCTATTACACCACCCTCTGTGCTTTTTATACATAGTGTTTCCACATTGTAAGTCTGCATTAATGACCAGCTTTGTGGAACTTAAAGGCGTAAAGGTTTTGTTGAGGCTGTGTTGATGCAATTCTCTCATTTGTAAGGCTGCAGTGTTAAATGGCTATTCTATCCCTGACTGAAGTTATTGTCAGATCAATTTTAGTTAATACATACTGCTGCCTATGATTAGTGTGCAATTGTGATATGCAAGTTTAAATTCTTTTTTTTTTTTTTTTTAATTCTGTTGAATTTGACCATTTATAACAAGTGTGTTGACTGAGCTGTTTGCATGGATACGTGGGAACAGTTAGGGGGACGTTTGTGCTCGTACAGTGAAGGAAAGTCAGTTGAGTGAGGTGCATTGGGCCTTAAAGGGGGTGGGGTGAGGTATAGCCTTATACTGGCCCCACTTAAAGAAACCAGTTTTAAGGGGAGGGGTAGAAAGTTACATAACATTTCCACTTTTACTTTTCTCTGTTGGTAGTTAGTTCTGGATGTTGGCCGTGGTCTACCAGAGTTGGTGGTTTTGTTTAATAATAGTAGCCAATATCATGCACCGATTGAATTCATGTGGTTGTGATTTGTTAAAGCAGTGGTTTGAACAGTGCACTAAAGGACGTTCAGGAGGATCTCCAGGAGCATGAGAACTAAAACTGTGTTGTTTTAGCAGCAGTACACACAATGAGAGATACACGATAACGACTTTGATTGTGGTTTCCCATTATTGATTCTTTGATCTGATCTAGTGTGCAGTACTTCATATAAAAGAGTTTAGCTAGAGATAATCTGTTAGAAAAATCTATTTTGGAAAAGCCAGAGCTTTGCATTACAAGTATTTTTAGCTACAGCAGCCTGTAGCTGTCTTACTTGTGTTAATCTGTGTGCTAAAAATGCTGCATCATGTTATATAATTGTATGTATTTGCAGGGTATGTTCACAGAATATTCTTGAAAGATCACCTTGTCCCTGAAAACCTTACTGTCCATGAAAGCTGATGGACAAACATCCTCAGCTCTTTGGAGGCAGTGAAAAGCAGAGGAATGTTGTTTGTTGTTTATAGCACTAAGAAAGTAGCTCTCTGCTTCCCTCTGGTGGTCATCATTGTGTAATGCTGCAGGTGTTTTTATCGTCGTCTTGGTGAGCTGCTGTCACCAGCTGCTCTATTCAAATTTGAACAATGTGATCAGTTTCAGGATGGATGTAGTTCAGTGAAAAGCATTTAAAACATGTTGTTCTTCCCTTTTATTTTCAGGGAGTCAGACGAGTATGAACGACTCCTGTGAGTCACCCTGTTCCTCCTCCTCGTCCTCCTGTCCACCTCTGCTGACGCCCACGGGCAGCGGGCCAGATGTGGTTGGAATGTTTGACATGGATCCTTCAGACAACTCCGCCGGCCAGCAGAACTTTGACCCCATGAGGCACTCCTTCAGCGAGGAGGAGCTCAAACCACAGCCAATGATCAAGAAGGCCCGCAAGATCCTGGTGCCTGATAGCTTGAAGGTGAGTCTTCACTGCAGCAGCGGTCAGTTTGCACCCTGGGAGGGAGGTAATATTTGGCCATGATTACGTAATTTGAAGGCATCATTAACTAATTAATTATGCATCATTGGGGCGTCTTCAAATCGCTTATTTTGTCCGACCAGCAGTCCAAAAACAAACAACAGTGATAATAACAAAGAGCAAAGCAGCCAATCATCACACTTGAGAAGCTGGAACCAGAGAATGTTTGTCATTTTGGCCTGAAAATTTATTTAAACGATTTGTTGCAGATTAATTTTCTCTCAATCGACATTGTTATAGCTGTAATTCTGAGGTACATATTACTAAATTAACAGAAAGCGCACACTTAACACACAAATTGGTAATACAAGAGCAGAAATAACTAACTTTAGGAACTTTTAAAATCAAAAATAGGCACATTTATGGGACTCACTGCTTTGGTTCACTGACAGAATACTGTTAATAAATAAGAAGATAAAGATTTGCTTTTCAAAATAAGTTACAAAGTATTTCACAATAAAAGCATTAAATATCAAAGAAGCAGGATTGTAACAAACAAAAGAGCAGCATAAAAGAATGTACAAAACAGAAATAATATCTACAAAACAAAAGAAAAACACAACATCAGTTAAGAAATGTGGGGACATGTCAGTGAAGTTTTCAAGAATAACCTATAGCAAGAGGTAAAATGTACAAACGCTGGACTCGCACTGTTGTTAAAATGTGGAAGAGCTCAAAAGATTCCACAGTAAATGACAGCGAGTGTTTTTACACTGTGTGTTTTTTCTCAGCAGTGGGATGTAGCTTGTTTGCATACTTTATTTGCTCTCAGACACTAACTCAGGACAAACCGAACTCTGAGGATGAAGCATCTGAAAGGAACATGTCCCACGCTCATTCATGGCCAAACACCCACATCACCAGAAACAGGAAAGGAATTGAGCTTTACAAGAGTACTACACTCGTCTTGAGAAACAAGCCTGGCCATTCATTGATTATTTTATAGCAGCACTTCCTAATAATACCTTAATTCCCCGATCAACCAGGTGAATAATTTGATCGGATAATCAATGAGCACTATTTCTGTCTGTCCTCTCTTAGGATGAGAAGTACTGGACCAGGAGGTATAAAAACAATGAGGCAGCAAAGCGTTCCCGAGATGCTCGCCGTCTTAAGGAGAACCAAATATCCGTGCGCGCTGCCTACCTGGAGAGAGAGAACGCCGCCCTGCGACAGGAAGTGGCCGAGATACGGAAGGAACTGGGCCGCTGTCGCACCATCCTTAGTAAATACGAGAACCGTCTCGCCGACCAGTGATGAAGGCATGCAGCGAAATCAGGAGGAGGAGGAATAAAAGATGGATTAAAATTTAAGACTCTGGAAT
>JAPZEA010000025.1:12223846-12234986 GCA_029783685.1 Heniochus monoceros | reverse complement strand
GCTACATCTACAGGCTGTTTGTAATATCACAGAAACAATCAATATTGGCTTTTGCACTAAACTTGACCCCAATAATCACAACTGAGACACTGAGTTCTTCCAGCCATCCCACTCAATATTTCATTCCCTTCCTTTGCTGCCATCAGATGTGTTTATTTTGATGCTGATTTTGCTGCTCTGACTTTCTAATTTACTATTTGATTCTTATTTTATAGAATTATAAATGGGTATGCCCCAAAATGGATTCTCAGTTGGCTTCAGTCCTGACCAGTGGCAGCCTGGATGTCCAAAATGGCAGCCAGTGTGCAGAGGGATCAGGGCCAGTGACAGAGGTTTGTCTGGCCCCAAAGGAAAAAACCTCACCCAGTACTGTACCAGGTAACCTCCAGCGCTGCCCTGCCAAAGCAGCAGTGGCCATCAGGCGAGCTGCCCTGTCAATCAATGGGAAACAGCCAGAGGTGGGCGGGACTTCTAAGCCAGCCTCTCAGGAAACAAGCAAGATTGGTGGGTTCAGACAGCCAATTACAGTAAAGACTGGAGTGCCTGTGTTGCGCAGCCGACCAATCAGACTCAAAATTGTTGTTCCCCCACGGTGCAAGAGGCCAGCCACAAACTCTGCCATCAGCCTGACCAAAGACTTTGCTCGCTCACATTTTAGAAGGCCCGTTTCGGTCTTACCTGGAGCGGTGATCACAGAAAAGAACAGACGTAAAATCCAAACATGTGCTGGTAAGAATGAGGCAGAGAGCAAGGAAGTTATTAATCAAAAGCCAGAGGACGCCAAACCAGAATCATTCCATGAGACAGACGCAGAAATGTGCAAAGAGAGAGATGTTTCAGGTGCTAAAATCCACCCTGATGGCTCAGAAACTCCTTTAATCTCTGGCACTAATACAATGAAAACACTGAGCAAGCAAGGAATTAAAGAGGAAACAACAGAGATAGAAACTGAGGAAAATATTCCCCTACATTTGCAGGAAGTGGACTTGAAGTCTTGTGAGACGTTTGATGGGGTGAGCACGGAGGAGCAGACGGAACCGCTGGACCTGAGTTTGCCCAAGAGGAGAGAGAGTCGAGAGAGGAGGTGCGGACGCTTCCTGGATGATTCTGGCTGCGAGAGCTCGCTGATCATGGAGGTGGATGAATACGAGGGAGAAGGAGACAGAGACGTAGTGGAAGAGGATGATGAAGAGGACACTGTGCGGCATATGGGTGGCACAGACGCCCTTGAAGACTCTCTCCTGTCTCCCTCTTTCTTCTCCTCGTCTGTCTTTACCTCCATCTCCTCCATAGACGGTGACACTGAAAACCTTCTCCTCATAGACGACCAGGGAATCCCGTATACTCTCAGTCCAGATGGACTCAAAGTGCCGCAAGTCGATGCTTCCAGGTCAGAGGATCCTCAGTCTGATCAGGCTAATTCAGCAGAGGTACGGGGAGGGGGGTCGCCGCGATTGGCCTCGATAGCAGAGCCCAGCCTTAGCCAAAGTTTAGATAATGCACTAAATGCACCTTCTGATGATCTTTACCCCCCACCAGCCCCTGCGACTGACTCTCCATCACGAGGTGTCGATCAGACGAAGACTCCAGAAGTCTTCACAAGTTTGATCGCAAAGTCAGATCCCTCTAAGGCCGTAGAGCCGAGCGTTACATCTGTTCAGGCTAACGCTGCTCTGTCCCCTTCCTCTGGGATATCAGTCCCTGCCAAGCCCATTCAGATCCTCACCAACCCTTCTACTAACGCTCCGATTCTGCTCCTGTCCTCCTCCTCTTCCTCTCCTCAGCTCTCCTCAGCTCCGATGGGTCTCACACTTCCCCTCTCGGTTACTCAGACCTCACCTGGTGCTTCCACCCCCATGTTTCTCCTCCTTTCGCCTGTGCCCTCTTCCTCCGGCGACTCTGCCTCTACCTCCACCCCCATCGCTGTCCTAGACCCCACGACTGGTCAGTTGTCCCAGATCACAGCCGCCTCAGCCCCGGTCTCCCTCCCTCTGCCCTCTGGTCAGGTCAGCACCCTGGGGTCACCTCTGCCCACGCAGTCTCACCCCGTCATCAGGCTGAGCCCCAACAACCCTCCTGTCATCCTGTCAGGGATGAATAACGTAAACTCTGTCCTGACGGTGCGCTCGTCCTCTCCTGCTCTTCAAAACGGCCGCCGCAGCGCGACTCCCCTCCTGCATTCTCAAATCAGCTCTTCAGATTCAAACTCTGGAAGTGAAGCCATATCTGCTGAGGAAGTCTCAAATGAAAACAGCAAGCCATCAGCTTTTACAGCATCCTCCCCGCACCCGCAGTCTGCTGGTTTGACCTACGACCCCTTAGGTCAGCCCAGCTCAGAGGCCCAATCGCCGGCCTCAGATCCCCAGTTTGACACATCTGACCTGCACTCACAACATTTACCTCTGGACGACCATCTTTACTTCTCCAACGCTGCTGCTCCTCCCTCCCCTCCCGCCCTCTCCTCTGGTAAGCTCGAGCCCCTCGACCCGCTGGATCCTCTCTCCCCAGCGGCGCCGGCTAACGCCATGGGCCCTCGCAGGGTGCTGTACTGCCAGCTGTGCCCGCGGGTCTTCTTTTACCTCTCCGACCTTGAGCGCCACGCCATCACTCACTCGCAGAAGAAGCCTCACGTTTGCCAGCAGTGCGGCAAAGCCTTCAAACGCTCCAGCCATTTGCAGGTAGGTGCAGGCTAATTATAACTTCATCGGCGATATTGAGTGATAACACAAGTCACTTGAACAGATGCTAAAAATGATTAGCGCGGCGGCTGCTCAAGCTGTGAACACAATCCTGACATTTTATCACCTTTTAAGTTGATATAGCTGCTTATTTACACGCCCGGCAGACGTGGAGCGACCTTAGCATCTATTTGGAGTCATGCTTGTGGCCACCTGATGAATAAGTTCAACATTCACTGTCCTTTTCACCAACTCCCGAGGGAAATATGTGGCTCTGAAGCTGCTACCCGCTCCACTGTGTTCACCAGCTAGTTGCTGCCTGTGTCTTGTGTGCTGCTCAGTGCTGGGCAGGTATCTTACAGTGGGTTTGTCGAGCTTTTTTAGCTGAAAACACGATGCTATGAGAGTGCTGAGAGTGAGCCAAAATAGTAAAATTGTTGGTAAATCACTACAGTGAGCTGAAAGATGCTACAAAGCTCCTGAGTTCATCACTACAACCGAGCCCTTTCACATACAAGTAGTCATGTGATCCATTATTGACATAAAAATATTGATTAAAGCTGCATTAATAAACATGCTGCCGCAGATCTTTTAGGAAAATATTCTCTTATCCTCAACAGAGACACAAGCACATCCACACAGGCCAGAGGAACTTCGTGTGCCCCATCTGCGCCAAACGCTTCAGGGAGGCCGGTGAGCTCCAGCGCCACCAAAGGGTCCACACCGGAGAGAAACCCTACCAGTGCCAACTTTGCCACACGCGCTTCGCCGAGCGCAACACGCTACGGCGACACACCAAGCGCAAACACCCTTACCACCAAGTAGCCATGGAAATGCTGAACGAGAGAAGAGGCGGCGGCGGTGGCGGCGGCCGAGGGGACGGCGGAGGCAGCGGTGGCGGATCCGGTGTGCAGGAAGAAGAGGAAAGCGCTGAATGGTACAGTTCCACTGTGTCTAATCTGGATAACTCAGAGTCTGAGGTGGAAACTTAAAGAGGAGACTCCAAAGTGAAGGAGGAGATTAGCAGGAGGAGCGTTTGTAACTCCGGTTAGACACTAAACTTTCCTCATTAATTAACATTCATAAAAAGGGAGCTCTTGCAATATTTATTATGTTTTTAAGGTAATTTATTTATCTGAATGTATATTATTCCCATTCCATTAAACGGTCCAAAAACACAGCCTTCAGAGTCGTGCATGATTTTGACATTAGCTTTCCTGTGTGAGAAATATGGAAGGGAAAGCTCGTGCTTGAAATCATTGCTTTTGTGTGAGTTCAAAATATTAATTAGACGTGCTGACATGAAGTTGCATTCCCATACAGTCCACGATAAAAACCCTCAAGTGCTCAGAAAAGAAGGATAACTTATTTACTCTAAACAATTCTCTGCTCTAATTGTACATATAAAGAGAACTATTTGTAAGAGCTGCACTTCTGCACTATATTATGTGAAAGATGTGATCTATCTTTCGTACCGTCAGAGACACTGTGAGTCATTTGCACTTGTTTTATTTGAACTCGATATTCACTTTTTTATATCGTGAAGAAAGATGCTTACGTCTTTTGTTGCAGCTGTCGATTTTATGAATTTAATTCATATCATGTAAGAGTTTGACCACATGTTTTGATTTATTCTAACATAAACACTATATTCAGATATTGCTTTTGTTTAATGTGAATTATGTTAACTTATTTGAATTAAATTTTGTCAACTGTAACTGAATCTTTGTCCCATCTTCTGTTTCAGTTTTCGTCCACTTTGGGGTTTTGTCCGTGCGGATGTTAAAAAAACCTGAAGTATATTTTAAATTGGCTTTTCGTCAAAAGCTTCCAGTCACGTGTGCTGTAGCTCTCCTTGGTAATGAATACTCAGGCCAGGGCCGCATCTGTCCTTTAATTTAAGCTGATCCTCAGAGTTAATTCTCTTTTCTACATTAATCACCAAAGACGAGAACAGACTTTACACGGATATTTGTGAGAGAGAAAAAAAAAGAGAAGATACTTGATATATATCGGCTGGACTGCCTCCAGGGAGTAATTGAGTTTGTAAGACAGTCTTCTGTTTTTTTGCACTCTCTCAATTTTCTGCTCCATTTAAGCCATGGAGCCTAACAGAGCTAAGCTCAAGATAAGTTATTAAATACTGTATCGCTCAAATGACCTGACTGGGTCCTCGTGGCTGTCCCATTCCTTATTCCTGCGCTGGCCATTGTGCGAATAGAGATGCTGAAAGGCCTGTGCTAAGCTCCATTGTAGCTAAGTTTGGCAAACTCACTTTTATAGAAGGTCAGAGGAAGGAAAAAGGTGCAGAGCAAAGGTTAACCAAGCAGTCTGTGAGAATGTGCTGCACAGAGGCTGTCTGCTCCTGGAGATAGTGGAGTATTTGCTCTGGTAAAGTGTAAGAGCAGATGTTTAATGCATATATTACCTTTACCTGAATATATAACATGCAGCTCACAGAGGGAATCTTCTTAGTTATATAAGACTTTTGGGCTCAAAGGCAAATTATAAAGAACACAGCTGCAGCGTGTGATTTCAGTGTACGAGATGGAGCACAAAATCTACAGTCGTGCAAAAATGCATCCCACACTTCAGCTGAATATGAATCTTCAACAGTCTGACAGAACAAGCGGATATCTTTCAAAGTTACACAAAATTCCTTCTTTGTTTTACTGCCACCACTCAACAAGGGAACTCTGTATGTGGAGATCCAGAGGGGGAATTTTGTACAAAAAAGTCTAACTTTGGAAAATTCACACTACACCTGACTAAGTCAGACTGTTGAAGCCTCATATTCGCTTCAGCTGAAGTTTAGAAGTCATTTTTGCACAAAAACGAGCTTTGTTTCGTTCTCCATCTCTTCCACTGGAGACATGAAGGCATCTCTTCAGGGCCGGTATGAACAGGAGGAACGATTACGGCAACAAATACATTTTTCTGTGTACATGTGGGCTTTAGATAGATGGAAAAATGTAACCTATCCTCGACTCTCTCTAGTTTTATTTGGCCTTTGTGAACAATGTTGCAAATACAGCTTTATGGTGATATTAGACTTACAGAATTGTTGCATTAATGTGTTGAAATAACTTGATTTTTCAGGTATCCAGGTTCATGTTTGCAGACTTTCTATTTATTACTTTTCTCTTTGTTTAGCACCTTTTAAACAAGTCTGACTTTTGTCAGTTTAACTGTAAATCTGCAAGGAACCATGACACAGGCACCTTATTGCTAATTGTTAGTGATAATCACCTTAAAAACATTATTATGGAACAGTTCATGGCCATAAAGAAACACTACTTCACTACTTATTAACACAACAGCAGAAAATGTTGAAATAAAACTGTTACTGTCTATTTACATGTAAAAGGACTTCAACCAAACTTGTTTTTGTGCCTTTTTCATTGAAAGTCAGTCAGATAGTTCAAGAAATTTCCTTTAATAAGATGTTTATTTTCTGCAGACATAAATGAGAGAGTGAAGTCCCAACATCAGCACTTTCTACATGTTTCCTCAGCTTGTTTCTACATGATATATAACAAAAGTTATGTAATTATAAAGAAAACAAGGCAAACTCCAGAGGGTGCCAGAAACAAACATTCCAATCTGGTTATTTAGTCCATGAATGACTGCATCATTATGTACAGTATGTTGATATTTACATAAACCACAACAGAAGATTAAATATATGTTGCCCCCACATTAGAAAAGAAATAGCTCCTGACCTTCTTGTTGTAGACGCCCATTGAAGTGCACTTCATGCATATAGTTGAGGTCACTCTGAGGGTTCAGCCATTAAATCAATGCTGTTCTGTCAGTTTAAAAAAGAAAAAAAAAAGAAAAAAAAAAAGAATAAATTGACACAAAACAGATTCTGGTCCTCTAATTGACACCACTGGGCTGATGCATCGCTAAGCCTACAAGGTCCTCAGTGCATGATGATGAAGATGAATATTCAGGTAGGTGAGATCAGCAGTCCAGCTGGAGATGTGTGTGTACAGTACAGTATATGTGTGTGTGTGTATGTGTGTGTGTGCAGGTTTGGCAGCTGTCCAGATTGCACAGAGCTTCAAAGTGCAGTGACTGACAGACAGGTGGATGACGGACAGAGAGAAGACAGAGAGCTGTGGAGCCTCTGTGTGTGTTTGAAATCTACCCTTGTCTCTGTGTGTGTGTGTGTGTGTGTGTGTGTGTGTGTTCCCGTGTTTGTGCTGCGTGAAGTGGAACGGGCAGCAGGGCTTCTGAGTGGCACAAGGCACATGGCCAAGTGATTGAAGTGATAAAGGTAGAGGAGGAACGGAGAGAGGGACGGGAATGGATGCAGTGATGAAGGAGCAGGGAGAGGCAGCAGATGTAATGAAGTGTGTTAGACTGGTATGTTTCAGCTTTTTATTCTCTTTGATACACTCTGCACTTTGATATGTTTGTTGTGTATCCGCTCTGTTGCATCACAGACGTCCCGTTATTGCCACTGAGAGCCAAAATGATGGAAAGCTAAACTAAGCGTTTATAGATTCTGTTTTTTAGTTGCCGTTGCGCAGCTCAGCCATGTGATGGCACACTTACGCTTATGATGTGCTGTATGTGCTGCCTTGTTCCCTGTGCTGTCGCTCAGCTCTCTCAAATGGTGGAGGGGTACTTACACCAGGGCGAAAGGCAGAAGCCAGAGAGCCGAGGGAGAGCTGGATCTACATTCAAACTCTGCAGCTTCAGCAGCAAAGGAGGCAGATTTGACATAAATATGAAACTGGTCCTGAATATTCATATAGCGTACTTTTATTCCAACCCACAGCATATGATGCTTTTAGTTAATGTGCTGCATGTGAGCGCAGAATTACAAAGGGGAAATATGATATTTCACATGGGAAAGGTTAACAGCGTGCAAGCCTTCTCGCTCACCAGACACAGTGCAGGATTAAGACTATGGAGTCTGTGTGTGTGTGTGTGTGTGTGTGTGTGTGTGAGGGGGAGAGTGGGAGGGGGAGTGAGAAAGAAGGAGGGTAACAGGTGTTAATCAGAAAGGGAGTCCAGGCTGTAGAGGCAAGGGTCTAGCTATGGAGGGGAACCAATTACATCACCTTTCCCTCAATAATCTGCCATGCTGTCAGTGCAGTCTGTGTTTATATGTGTGTGTGTGCGTGTGTGCGTGTGTGTGAGGAAAAGCTGTCAAAGGTGAGATTTTACAGTGATGAAAAAAAGCAGGCAGACTGTGCAAATGGCACCTGAAAGAGCTGTCCGTCTATCACCGCGTATTAAATTAAGGTTCCCATTCATTTTGTGTTCCATTAGTTGTTCCATTTTGTTCCATGGCAACCGTAATTGGCCCATGTGGTGCTATCTCTGCTCCGTGTTCTCTGATTAGTGGATCTCGACGTCAGGGTCTTTCTTCCCACATCAGATAAGATGGCAGCAGCCTCCTTTTTTTGTGTGTCTCTCTGTTTCCCCGTCGGCTGCAGCTCTCTTCCTGTCCTCGCCGTAAAGACTCCCCCCTCCCATGTCCTCCCTTCCACTCCAACTTTTGCAGTCTCCTCTGCCTCACCCTCGCTACCTCCCGCTCTCTGCCTCCCCCTCTCTATGACCTGCTGAACCAGCACACACCGGCCTGTCCGTCAAATCGACAGAACAGGTGCTCCAGCTACGACCTCACTTCCCCCACTTTTCCCCCCTCTGCAGCCCAGAGGCGCACACTGACAAACACACACACACACACACACACACACACACACATAAAGCACATGCACACATAGGCAAACACCGTCCTACATGTTCACCCAAGGCCTGAACAGTGAGGTGAAACTCGGGTGATTTTGCCTGGCACCAGTGCTGAAACATGCTGTAAACTATATGCTGACGGACACTGACTTACTGACCTGTGACTCTCTGTGGTGTCATACACTCACACGCAGTCACACACACACACACACACACACACACACACACACACACACGTATACTTGCACGCAAACAGTACTAAATCACTTTAAGAGGGTGACCCAAAGGTGTCTTGACAGGAGCATATGAGCCTGCAGTCTTGCTGCAGTACATGATTTGATGTGAGTCCAAAACACTCCTGGGCTTTTCTCGCTGCCTTGTAATAAACCTTCTCTTTATCCTGCCTTCACTTTTCCACCCATCACATTATGTGGCAATTCAGCTCCGAACATGAAGGAGCTGCGCTAATTTCACCAGCCAGTCTACTTTTGTCAAAGACGAGCAAACACAAAAGTGCTCATTGTCTTTGAATGTGCTCCTCGATCAATCGGTCAGCAGATGTCGGGGGGGGGGAGTGAAGGGTGGGAAGGGGGGGGGCACGGAGGGGGAGGGGGAAGTTTGACAGTCGCTCACAGTTGGCACCGAGGAACCAGGATGCTTTGGGGCGGATGGGGAGAGGGGCAGAGAGAGCGAGGCAGAGGTAGAGAGGGTGAGTTTCTATCGTGAGGGGACGAAGGAACCACAGATCCTTTTTCTCTTTGCACTTCACCTTTAGGACGAAAAAAAAAACAATCCCAGAGAAAGTGAGAAGTGTGGAAAAGGGGGCGAAAGGAAAAAAAAAAGGATATGAAAAGAACATGAAAGAAAGAAATCGTCATTAAACGCACTACGAAGTTCTCTCTTTCCCTCTCTTCCTCCATCTCGCACCTCTCTCAGTTTAATCTTAAATCCACTCCAATTTCCCCCGAGGGACTCAATTCTCTCCTTTCCTGTAAGTATTCTCTTTCATTCTCTTGCTTTTATTCTCTCAGTGTTTTTTTCAACGCCTTCTTGTGCCTCAGTGCCCTACTGTGAAATAATGCCTGTGCCAGAGCAGAAATCTCAATCAGTTGCTTGTTATCTGATTGCACTCATGAGCGAGTGGCCTTCTTTTTGGACTCCTCATATTGTAAATAAGCGAGGTGTGTGCACGTATGGGTTTGGGAATAGGAAGAGCACTGCTGTGATTTAGTATGCATAACCTCAGCTATTCCAAAGTATGTGTGCGGTGGTTGTGTGTGTGTGTGTGTTTGTCCGTTCCCAGGCTTCCTCTGGGTGTTCTGTGGCTGGCCAGTTCAAATCAATATTGTTAATAGGCTGTGTGTGTGCACTAATGCAGCTTATGTAGATTTCCCAGCTCTCTCTATTTGAGAGGCAGCTCACTCTTCTTTTAGTGCATGACACATTTGTGCGGCGTAAATGTGCGATGCTGCAGGTGTTGTGAGTTCATGTGCGTCTGCCACAATCACGCCTGGCGTCCTGAGTGTCTGCTGGGGGCTTCTGACTCCGTCACTCAGGCGAGCTCTCCTCTTCCTCCTCGTCCTCCTCCTCTCTAAAAGCCTCCTTGTCTGTTTAATTCTCTGTGTCGTCGGTTCTGTCTCTGTGGGTGGGCCTCTGTGACTCTCTGTGTGATTATGACAGGCTGTCTATGGGGAGGCCTGCTGTTGCCAGAGCAGCTCACCGCGGCGTTCAGTCTGCCTGTAGGTCTGAGCGGCTTTGCGTCTCTATTTCCCCCTCAATCTATCTCCGCTGCGCTTTGTGTGCCTCTATCAATATCGGTTTGTGTCTGTCAGTGGATTAACAAGCATCTGTGTCTCTCACTCCCCTGCTTCCTCTCGCTCTCCCAGCAGCGAGAGACAGAAGGAGAGGGGTCCATTCCTCCTGGTAGGGCGACACCAGGAACTTCCTCTCTCTCTGCTCCACTCCCCGGCTCCTCCACCCTCCCCTCCACCATGACACTGCTGGCCTCCGAGAGGTCGCTCCTCATCCGGAACAAGTTCCGCTCAGGTGAGGATCCCTGAGCCTCAGCTCGCGCCAATTAAAGGAGAGAGGGGTTTATTTCCCCACAACAGTGGCTTTACATCTCGGCCAGGATTGGCAACATTAGCATCAATATGTAGAGGGGAAGTGTTTGTGAAGGTTATTGGCTGGTCAGTCGCCATGTCTGTCATGTGATCGATTGGGTGGAAGTATTGATCATGGTGAATGGATTTAGTGATTGCTACCCACAGATAGAGCTGTCTAAAGATGTTTGCATGTTGCTGTGTCACACTTTAACCACAGCATGGGTTAGTTTGTTTGTTGAACTGTGGGCATTTAACAGGATGTTAAAAACCCTTAAAAAACTTGCTAAAAAATCCAGTGGTGGAAGAAGTACCCAGATCTTTTACTTGAGTAAAAGTAGCACAGTGTCAAAATACTCTGTTACGAGTACAAATCCTGCATTCAAAAGTTTGCTGAAATAAAAGTAGAAATTAGGAAGAAAATATACCTAAAGCACCTAAAGTAATCAAAGTAAGTAAAGTAAATTAAAGTATCCATTATGCGGAATGACCCACTTTTTTACTCATATATATTATATTACTGCATTTTAATTATAAATTATAATTATAATGCATTATACATTAATGTGTACATTGTTTTAATGTAGCTGTTAAAGGTTGGGTTCACTTTAATGACTTTATGTACTGCTGTAGAGCTTAGTCGACAATAAT
>JAPZEA010000025.1:12212767-12223746 GCA_029783685.1 Heniochus monoceros | reverse complement strand
AGCTTAGTCGACAATAATATATCATACTTTATTATTAATAATCTTAATCTGCAAAGTAACTTGTAACTAAAGTTGTTAAATAAATGTAATGGAGTACATTTACCTCCAAACTGTGGTGGACTGGAACTATAAAGTAGCATAAAATGGGAATACTCAAGTAGAGTACTTCAAAACTGGACTTTACAGTTTTTGAGTAAATGTACTTATTTACATTTCACCACTGTTCAAATCGCTGTAACATTGATGTCTAAATAAACAACAATCAAAGTTAAAGTTTGGAATAAAATGAGTCATTGTATATAAAAATGTAAATGCTGTAGTTGAACATACTGATGATATCATACCGCAGTCTGTAGTCTTTTAACATCTTGAGAAAAATAGACAAAGAATGGCTGAAATGAATCCTAAATGATTGTGCTGAGTTTTACTAATGCAATATATGACTCTATGATTACAACCTTCAGGACACAACCAGCATTCTGTGACAAACAGCATTAAACTACCTTCCTATAACTGCATAATGCAAGTTCCCCTACAAGTTGTAGCGGCTGCTGTTGTGCTCCCAGGCAGCTGTTGTTAACGGCTGGTAAAAAGAGAAAGGCGAGGAAACGACAGAGAGGCGGTCTCGTAGGTGTGCAAACACCTGCTGGAAAACGTGATTCTTTAGGGCAGCTGCCCTGCTTGTAATCATGTATGTACATAGCAGAGCCTGAGGAAGTCTGCCATGTGAAATAAACATGAGCTTTTGTCAGCCAGTGAATGATATGATACAGTTTGTTTGCGCTCTTATTCATTGTTTAACAATTTTATCTGCTTTTGTTGACATTTGACATGATTTTTTTCATGTCACAAAAGCAGACGTTTGCTAGATGTTAAGGTCAATGCTAAGAGAATGTGCTAATCCTTATCTTAAAATAATTTATTTTCATCTTGCAACCCTTAAAGCAAAATATCTGCTCGCAGCGCCTCATCACAGGTTTAATCAAAGTTAATATTAAGAGGTCTGAAGTGATGAAAATAGGCAGTGTTTTACAAGGAAAATGCAGTTTTAGAAAAATGTTTATTTTGTCTTATCCTGTTAATCCTTTAACAACGCCCCTCAGATTTATCTTAGGACTGACCCCCCAGGCTGGGAACACTGAGTTATGTAATGAATGTTCAGTAATGCAATTTAAAGGGCAGTCCAAGACTTGCATTGGGCCTCCAGTTAAAATACTAAACAAACTAATGTTAGACACACACACACGCACACACACACACACACACACACACACACACACACACACACACACACACAAACAGAGTGAAATCTAACAGGAACTCTGGTGTGATAAGCACTGCTTCCCTCGCTTGTTATGGCGTCAGAGCACAGCGTGTTAATCTGCTTTAAATCGATATTTTTACAGAGTTAAACTTTTGTTTTGAGTTGTCAGAGAGGCAGGAAGGCAGGAAGAGTATAGTTAGCGCAAATGAGGGTGACGTGAGGAGGAGGGGATGCATGAGAGGCTCGTGGAGAGAGCGGGACAGCTGAAGGGGGGATGGGACCAACAGAAATAGACATACTGAGAGATAAATAGTCACTGCCCCCCCCTCCGTGCAGTCCTCCCCTCCCCTCGTCAGGTCTCTCAGGTCTCAAAACTCACCGACATGTATCATGGGGGGAAGCACTCGGTGTAACGGGCCCAGCCCTGCTTCACCTGTTTGTGTGTGTGCCGAATGTTAATGTGTGTGTGTGGTGTGTAGGTGTGTGCAAGAACGCAAGGAGATATATAATCTAGAGGCGCAGCAAAGTCGTGGGGTCATATAAGTTGCACGGCCCTATCATTTAACAGCCAACGTGCTGTCTTGCGTTGCTCAACTCTTACCTTTCTACGTCAGCGTCTTTTCTCTACAAAGATAATTTTGTCCTCCAGTGAGAAATCAAACTAACTTACTGTTCCATCAGCGCAACGTGCGATATTTCATCATTTTCTTTAATCTCTCGGCTCAATCTCTCCTCTTGTCTTTCAGTCCTGCAGTTGAGGATTCAG
Source organism: Heniochus monoceros (assembly GCA_029783685.1). NCBI lineage: Eukaryota > Metazoa > Chordata > Actinopteri > Chaetodontiformes > Chaetodontidae > Heniochus > Heniochus monoceros. The sequence goes on along the minus strand of JAPZEA010000025.1, from coordinate 12,221,716 downwards.
AACCGAAGGCAGAGTGAAATCAATGCAGACCCTGGTTAGTCTATGTGTATCATTAACATTGTGATTGATCCATCTACACTTTGACTGCAGGTTGGATTTCATATTAATGATCTTCAGGTGACCTCTTTGCACTGACAGATGATTGCTTATTGATTAGTAAATGCCTTTGTAGGATTTACTGTATTGACCAGCTTTTACTTTCCTTTGATTTTAGTTTTGGAGTTTCTATGCAATTATATTCTTTAAAACCTCTGTTTGTACAAGAGCCTTCCTTAGTTGAATATAAAGGTTAATGTTGTCGTATTATACTGTTTATGTAGTTGATTAATTCTAGCTTTTACCAATAACAGGGACATTTATACCAATAGCATGATGCTAAATTTTTGTCATGAATCAGTGGGAACAATAAGGATGATAACCACAGCTTTGCATGTACTGTATTCACATTAATAAGTCTGCACAAGGCCACACATGCAGCAGGTATCAGCAATGTTAAAAATGAAACCTTTGTTTTGAAACATGGATTTTGCTCATTTGGATACAAACATAAATGCAGAGAGGCAACATATGTGCAAAAATAACAATACGTTCTTGATATCAGGGATTATCTGGAGATAAATGAGTGAATAAATTGTGCTGTAAGTATGAAATACAGATATATTCACCCAGATTTATGCAGCAAATGTGATACAGACTAGTCCAGACCTTAGAAATACAATCTCAGGTGCTCTGGCGACAGGCAGTGCGCCTTGCTTCATTTCCCCTCTTGTTGTCTGAGGCTGAAGCAGGTTGCATAAGAAGCCGTGCACGTTCTGATGCCTGCCAACACAAAAGATGCTCCATGCTGTAAACTTGGAAGGATGATGCACTGGTTCACCTGCGTTGTTCCTCTGCTAAGCTGGCATTCTCTAAAAGCTGGAAAAAAAACCCCTGTAATGTCATTTAATCTTACACCAACATCTTTTTTGTTTCCATAGGGCTGAAATCTACTTGTCCCCCTCAAAAAACAGAGAAAGACCAGAGTGAAGCTCTGGTGAGTAGCATTTTCTCAATAATATCCCACAGCATGATGCATTGATGCAGTTACAGTCAAGCTGCCATGTAAAGACGCGTTTCCCTCTACATGCCACGTTTTTTAAATTTCTGTTCATTTGTACAGTTGATTATATTTAGTAGAACAGAATGAGACCCCAGTTTTGCTTACATTTGTTACTTCCATATAGCTGTAAGTCCATAAGAAATACATGAACATGAATTGTGAGAAATGATTAGCATAGGTAACTGCTTTCCCCCAGCACTGAATGGGTTAGGTGGTCTCTTGTTTGGGGCCATTTCTCCTAAAAACAGTTTCCTTAAAAGACCTCGCAAATGTTGTGGGGGGAACACTGCTGCTGTAAATGAGTATTTCTTTAGGCTCCATTGGCTTTGGAGTCTAGTTTTATTTAACTTTCTCCTAAAAGAACTGCATTGTAATCTCTGGGCCCTGGCTGTTGGTTTGACCTGCTCTTTCCTGATGCAGCGTCTAACCGACGACGGTGCCGCTCAGAAGCTGCCCCCTAGTGGTCCGAACACTGAAACTGCACAAGGTGAAGCCCTGCCAACAGTCATGTTGCTGTCTCCTTCCTGCTTTGCCCTGTGTGCTCCCAGCAAAGAGCACAGTAACATATTTCCCTGCCTCTCTCCTCCTTTCTGTCTGCATCTGATCATATCTGTGCTGCCCTCTGCTCCCTGTTGTACAGTAGTTGTGTGGGAAAGATGTGTGTAAAGCTGGCAATGGGCTCGGTGTTTCATCGGCTGTCAGTTACATAGAAATGTGACCTTGTTGCACACTGTAAGTCTGCAGCCTGCAAACATATCAGTGATTGACAGCACATGATAAACCCGCCCATCCAGGGATCATCACTTTCTGCCATTCCTCTCTCCCTCGTTTCTCTTTATCTCTCCTGTCCTCACCCTCCAACCTTTTAATTTGAAAAGACTATTATAATATCTGGCTTTTCAAACTGTCTGATTTTCCAAACAATCCTTTTCTGCCCTTTTAAAAATGTTGCGTGAATGTGTGTGCTCATATCCAAGGGAATACATCTCCCCACGGGCAGGAGTGCTTACTATTTTTTGATGCCTCTGCTGGTTTGAATTGGGACTGATAGCCTGTGGCAACACTGTTGTGCATGCTCACATCACATATGTTCTGAAATCCTGTAGCTTCTCTCTCTCCAACCTCGTCCTCTCTCTCTCTGCTGATCTCCCATCTGTCCCCTTCTCTCCATTTATCTGCACGATTCCCCCCTCCCCTGCAGAGAGGACTGCGTGTGGGGCCCAGAGGCAGAAGAAGGCTCGCCAGACGCAGGACCTCACTGAGAGGATCCAGCGTCCGCCTGGACCTGCGGAGCAACAGCACGAACACACGGTGCCCCTGGAGAACCGTGAGTCGACATCCGCATGCACAGGCACACACACGCAGAATCAACGCATTGTTTTATTATTTCCCACCCAATGTCTTCTGCTCCTCTTCTGACCTTACCTCCTTCCACTTTTCATAGCCTCGGGTCCTGCTTCTTTCCCTCCATCGGCTGATGTCTTCGAAGATGACATCTCCTCCTCCTCCTCCTCCTCGCCCACCGAGCAAAACGGTGTTCACCAATCACCAGCCTTTTCTTCACTGCCGGGGTTCTCAGGTGACCAATTACCGAGTGACTTCTCAGCTGTGGGCCCGCCCCTTAATAACCACAGCCCCGGTCACGCTCAGGTGAGGAGGCAGCACTTAGATTTTAAGAATGATGTATCGCACTAAGCTGGCAGCAGCAAGGAAGCCTGATAAGTTAATTCCCACCAATAACCTCTGATGAACACATTAAAGTGAATATTAACAGACTGCTGCATTTATAAATAGCCTCATATGTCAATTCTGATAACCTGATATTCTGCTTTCAGTCTGGTTTGGCATTGCTCTCGGCAACCGAGGGCATCAGACCACCGATGAGTGTAACACTGGGTGAATCAAACTCTGTGGCGACAACTGGGAGACCAAATGGGATTTATCTGACCTCTCAGACCACACCCCTGCTGCCAAAGGTAATGTGGGGTTAGAGCGTGCTAATGCTGTCACATAAACAACCCGTTGCTTTCAATTTTAATGTTTTGGCTCATGTGAATTTTATAACATTTCATGACTCCTCAAAATCAAATGATAATCAAGAATGCAAGCAGATAAATGTGGTAATAGAATATTTTCATCCAAAAGATTTAAATTGTGCATATGTGTGTGTATGTGCTTGCTGTGATGGCAGGTATTCACGGCAGGTATACAAGGTAAGCGGTAAAAAAGCATTGTAGAGGTCTTCAGCATAACAGGATGGTCATTCCTCTGTTTTGTCAAACACAATACTCCTCTCTAAGCTGCTCTGCATTCATTACTGTCAATTTGCACTTCTGTGGGAGCTGCGTATTTGCCCTGTAGGTTAACACATTCACACACAAGCAGCATGGCTGTATGTCAGAACCAGCACACGCTGTCATCTGGAGATTTGTGAGGCATTTGTACCTATCATGCAAGAACTTAACCTTGACACGGGGCAAATACTGTCAAGCAGCGTGAAATGACTTGACATTTTCTCTGTGATATTTTACACGCTACTCTTGAAATTATTCACTAGAACCACAGAATAGTTACGGTTTTTGGGGAATCTGGGTGTTTGTACAGACAGCTCGGCCGGCCAGCCCCGCCTGCTCCTCCTCCCTGCCCACCTCCCTCAACTGCAACCACCCCCCTCGCCCACGGAAACCGCGGGACACCAAACCCAAAATGAGGAAACTCCAGTATCACCAGTACATTCCTCCAGACCAGAGAGGAGGGTCTGGGTCTGGAGGTAACAATACCATCCTTTACTTTTCTACATTTCTTTCATTTGTCCAATCAAGGCTTACTCTTGTGGCAAGGTGTTTGACTTTAACCTAAAAAAATGTTTATTTTCAGGGGGAAGAGCCAAACAGAAGAGCCCTACCCCTGCCCAGCCTTTAGACCCAGCCTATTCCCATCTCCTGAAGCAGCAGCAGGTCTTCCTCCAGCTGCAAATCCTCCAGAACCAGCAGCAGCAGCAGCAGCAGCAGCAGCAGCAACAGCAACAGCAGCTACAACCACAACAACAGCTCACTGTTGTGCCCAGGTATGCAAACAGACTGCTGTTGATACAGCGTCAGGTAAACCAACTGCTGAGCCAACTGTCTGTGCTTTATCAGTGAGACATCAGATAATACGGGTTGGTTAATGCTTCTGTCTTCTGTCTGTCTTCTCTTTGTAATATAACAACATCATTGTTGGACTCAATATTGGATATTTCACCCCTGGTCTCAACTGCCTTGTCTGTTCCTGTAAAATAAGTTTTATTTAATTAAAAAAAACAAGCAAATAAACATATATTTATATGCGGGATCAAAGCATGTGTTGATGTGAAGATGGACACACAAAAAAAATGTTTCTGTCATTCTTCCAGTGGAGATCACAGTGATCTTGTGAAGTCCTCTGGAGCCATGCCCCTGAATCCCCAACCAGTTCCCGCCATAACCAACCACACCCCTCTGGACACAAACCCTGCGTCCAAGCCTGAGCTCCTCCCTGCGAATCTCGTCGATCTAACGGTAAGAAAAGCAGGAAAGCACTGATGTCTGATAATCATTTACAAGTCATGGTGAAGAGAAACGTGCCCTCTGCCCCCCCGCCCTCACCTCTTCCTTTCCCTCAGGTGTCAGAGTTGCGGCAGCAGCTGCGTAAGCGCGGCCTCCCCGTCTCCGGCACCAAGCCTGCTCTGTTGCAGCGTCTCCGCCCCTTCCAGCATCCCCACGCATGCCTCACCCCTGCTCCCCTCTGCCAGCTGGGTACCAGCCTGGAGCCCCTCACCCCGTGCCCCACGCTGTCATCCAGCCAGAGCCCCAGCTCAAGCTCCAGCTCTGGACTGGAGTCACCTAGCAGCAGCCCGAACCAGCAAATGTACATCCCGGACAGGGGAATTCCTAATGGGATTCTCAGTGACGCTCCAAACGGAGTTCCGAATGGTTTCTCGAATGCTGCGTCAGTCAGTTTGGCAGGTGAACAGTGCGGTCTTACCAACGCTGTCTTCCTGGCCCCCGCTAGCACTGCCTCAGGAACCCCAAGTCCCAGTCTCCCCATGTCGTCCTCCTCGCCGCTGCAGTGCGGGACTCCCTGGAGAACCGAGAACGAGCAGCAGCGGCAGCAGGAGCTGAGCGTGGAGCTGGAGATGAGGGAGAGGTTAAGGAGCAGGCCCAGGGACCGCTCCACCAATACCGGCAATGAGGTGAGCGAAGACAGGCTCTGGTCTTTGGTCTGAAGATCTGTTAGAGAATTGCTCATTTTTCATTAATACTTTTTAAAATTGTTCCTCCAGTCTTGCGGAGGATCCCTTCATCCGTTCCTGCAACAGGATCCTGGATGCTCTAGAGGCAAACCAGAAACAGACGCGCAGACAGAGGTGTTGTTTACACAGGTGAACACGCAAATCAATACACACCTATCTCAGATAATCGCTTTTCAAGGGTACACTACAGAGCCTTTGATCCATAAAAGTCAAACGTGACCATACTCTCATCACTGTCTGTGGACTAATTTACCCCTGCTCTCTAATAAGGTGTTTTGCTGCCAGCCGTGTGATGTGATTGGCCAGGACTTCGAGTTGCCGGTGCAGATTACAGCAAGTCCTGTTCCGACCGGCGTTCGCAGCCTTGAGGAAGAACTGCAGGAGGCTATCCAGAAAGCACAGGTTAGAGTCTGTAGATGATCAGGAAGAGATCACCTAGAGTTCCTTTTGTATCATGGGATTTAAAGTTGTCTTCCTTTTGGCTACAGATGGACCCTCGGCAATCCATAGACGACATTTTGGATGAGCCTGTGACTTGTGCCGGTGAGTATCCCATAATTAATAAAGAATACAACCTAAATGGGACTCGTATTTCTTTCAGCGTCTAATCCGTTTTACAACCTCTCTTCCAGGCTCTGTCAATGTCTCCGATCATAAATCCCCTGCCCACTCTGTCCTCGGTCTGTCGCCCCCTCCTCCTCCTCCTCCTCCTCAAGCCGATCCGTCCCAGGCCTCCCAGCAGCACAACAAGGATGACAACTTCCTGCCCTCGCCTCTTTGTTCCTCTCTCTTGCTGGAGCTCCCTCCGTCCCCTGCTGTAATAAACCCCAGCCAGGTGATCCCAGCTCCTCCACCACCTCCCATCTGTACCTCCCCTCTGTCGTCCACCGGGAAGTCACGGAAGCGACGCGCTCCGACGCTGTTTGACGCTGCTGACTGGCTTGAAACACTGACGTCTGGCCTCCGCCCTCTCTCTCCACCGGCAGCTCCTTTTGTTGAGTCAGACTTCAGTCTGGATTCAGATCTGAACGTCAGTCGGGTGTTGGATCTAATGATAGAGCAGTGGTGAGGACTTGTGTGCTGTTTGTCACTCACACAGTAGGCGAGCGTTGCATTTATTACTGGTCGTAAGGGGGCAGACTCTACGCCTCGCACTGAGGGCACAAGATTGTTAATAGTGGACTCCATCCATCCATCACTGAAAGGCTGTCATAGTCACTGGCTCCACGCAATGTCGAGAGCTGGATTCATTGCTAGCTTTGATGGGGCATCAAGAGCACAAACACATGCACACACAGACACTGCAGAGCGCTGTTTAAAAGCACTTGGGCTCAGCCAGGAATGGCAAACAAGCAGCACATCTGTGGATTGACACACTCCACTGCACCATGTTTGCAGTGCAAAACAAAAGAAAACCTGGTGGCATATTAATTTAAACATGCTTCCTGGCTGCGCTGGGAGAATGTTGTTTCTGACTTAAGTCCAAACCCTGTTGTAAGTTTGGGTTGAGTGTGGCCCCTGGTGTTGACTCAGTCATTGAGTCCTAGCCATTCATAAAGCCCATTTAGAGTGTGTAAAAGCCAGACAGAGCACACAGCTTGTGTGTGGCTCCAGACCTTAACCCCGGTGCCAGACACACAGTCGGCATGCAGAGGGAGAAAGCTGGCAGAAGCTACAAACAAGCAGTGTGAGTGTGTGCTTGTGTGTACGTAAGCTTGTGTGTATGCGCGTTAAGTATGTGTGTGTGTTCGATACGTAACTGTGTGACTGTGCACACAAAGCTGCTTTTGTTTGTACGTGTCAGCGCCCAAATGCTTCCATGTATATTTATAAGCATTAATGCCAAACGCACTTGTAGCTATTTGCTCACAATTAAGTGTGCCTGTTTGTGCGTGGCGTGATTGATCTGTGAGAGGATGTGTGTGGAAGACACAGACAAGAAGCTGCGGATTTCTGTGTCCACATTGCAGACCAGACATTTCATTGTAGTCTCATTGCCAGCAGGCAGTAACTCCGGTGTAGTTATCAAGTGTAATCGTAAGAACAACCACATTACCTTGTTCAAGTCACCATTCTCCAGTAGAGCAATCAGGCAACCACCCCAAAAATAGTCCCCATACAAATGCTCCAATCAGACGAGTGAGAGTTTCCTCATCGCTTTGCAAAAACAGGTGGTCATTTTGTACCCTGATTAACCCCCAACAGTGTCTGGCCCGCTGCACGGTGCTTACTCTGCTAGTAGCAAAGCCAGATTTCGCACAATTTATAGCCCGACCCCAAGGCCACACCTGTTCACTTAGTGTAAATTAATTCCACAAATGTTTTATTTGACATTGTTAAATCTTTGCTGTATGTTACAAAACGACCATTTATATTAAAATGCACTGTAGAGATTAGCACAGAATGATATGTGTGGAGAATATGTAACATGTCACATGACCAGAGGTGAGCTTGTCAGTTGAAGCTGATGCAGTAAATGCCGCACATTTTCTTAACGGTGACAGAGATGTTGCTTTTATATTCTGCATGATTTACGGGCAGGAATGGGTACATTATTTGTTTTGCTAATACACTTTCACTGAATTATGTCCATGCTCAACCCCACTTAACATAATGACATTAATGAAAAACAAAGCTGACAGAGGTTGCTGCCATTAACCTCTGCTGTGACAGATAAATGTAATTTAGTTACAAGATCTTATCTACGTGAACTTACATGCTGTCCTTAATTGGCTCCGTGTCCCATCAATCATTTTGGAGAGCTCTGATTGGCTCTGGAACATTTTATGATTTGACAACCAACTGGAAGTCCTTCCATAAAACTACTTTATTTAACAAAAAGAAAAACAGTTTTGTCCTCCAAACTATTGTGTTAGAATAAAGATGAAGTGCGAAGTGCAATGTGATTTGTGTAAGGGGCACATAAACTGGCAGATCTGAGGTCATAAGATGCTCATGCCATGTTTTTTGTATGCAAACTTTTCAGTGTTGCTGCAGGCCGGTTTCTTGCTCCGACGATTAGCCGGCGTCTGTCTAAGCAAGACAGCCGCGGTGAATTGTTGAAAGAAGATATCTGTGCACAGGCAAAACCTTCACCACACAGCTTTATGTTGAAGCAATTCTTGTACAGCTTTCTCTACAGAGACTATGAAAAATGCAGTTAAATGTGGATGGATGGCTACGATAATCATAGTGATCAATAAACATCGCCTGCTGCATAAATAAAAAAAGAAGAAAAGAGAATTGATGGGCAGGAGAGTAAGATGCTACCTCCTGTGACTTCCAACGCTTTAGGGCCGACACCAGTGTTTTCCTCTCTTCTCATTTAATTTCCCAACACTGGTGCAGAGTTTCCTGGAACGCCCCCGAGACGGTTTCACAGGTTTGACTAAAGCCCAGGTTTAATACTTCTGTTTTAAACTGGGTTTGAAACTGACCTGAGGTAGATGTGAAGCTGGTTAGGGCAGACCTCTGCCAGAAACACTCGGGTGCTTCGGGTAACTGACTCTGTTGGCCAGTTCTGCTGCTATAAATGCCGTATTTTGAAAACATGAGAGAAAATAAAATGTGTTTGCCT
>JAPZEA010000025.1:12160235-12176322 GCA_029783685.1 Heniochus monoceros | reverse complement strand
CATTGTTTTAATTAAAGCAGAAGCAGAGAAAGATGGGGAGGAAGAGTGAAAGAGGAGGGCAGATTTCAGTTTGCCATCCTTCACTGTACTCTGCTGACATCAATGTGACACTCCTCCTTGTCCCAATTACTGTAGAATGTCAACATTCAATATTTACTTATTGGGTATTCATGGGACTTAATTAATCAAAGCAATGGGTACTTAACAGGCTACACAGCAGTGAGCTCCTCCCACACACAGGTTGTGAATCTTTTTCACTTTCTAGAAGACTAATCTTTGCAGGAAGTTGAAAAGCCTTATCTGTCCTCACAGTAAATCACTGCTGTGCACTCTGAATGGCTGTGATGAGTGATGCGTCGAGAAACTCATTCATTGGCAGATTTCGGCATGCATTTTCCTACGACCGTCTTTTTTTAAAGAGATACTGATAGGTTTACAAGCAGCGAGTTTGTCATAAATTCCTGAGAAGTGTAAATATAGCTCATCATGTTTGGGGTAGAGACTCTGCTGATAGTGTCAGTCTGACGGCAACTGAAAATGAAAGAATTTACGATTATAAAGAAGTACGGCTCAAAGCAACTTTTTTTTTTTCTCCCAGTGATAAAATGCTAAGAGCAAAGACTTGAATTTGTTATGCAACTGCGGATCTGTCCACTGACAATGGAAATGAGACTGTTTTTGCAAAACGCATACAAAAACCTTAACTAAATATTTGCAATTGACTGTGTGCTCAGCTCCAAAGCATAACATTTATGCTCATCCCTGAAGAACAATCATCACAGATCAAGCATTTCTGTAGTTAAAGTGGTAATGCAGAGTGCCTATAAAAAGTCTTCATGTTTTATGTTCTTACAACACTCAATCAAAGTCGATTTAATGTGGCTTTTTATGACACTGATCAACAGAAGAAGATGTCTCAGTTTTTGAGGACGGCCTGCTTGAGGCTGATTTACAGCTGTGCCACACTGTTTCCATTTCTTAATGAGCTATTCATCCGTAGAACTGGAAGTTTCCTTGTTATCTATTCCCTGACTTGTGCTTTTTAATCTTCATGGTGCAGGTTTTGCCACACTATTAACATAGCAAAAGTTGGACCTTCTAAATACTGGTGTATGACTAAACTCACCTGACAACTACACACTGAAGATCTCCATTTATCTTATTCTGTGACCAGCACTGCACCAGTGATGATATAGGGGAGACATGTTAAAATGATGCAAATATGTGTTTAGCAATTAAGATTATTTTTAAGAGATCTTTTCTGTTGATCAGCGTCAGAAAGCCACATTAAATCCCCTTGGATTCGCTTTCGTTAAGCAATAAAACAACTATCAAGAGTGCTTTTTACAGGCAGGTTTGATGACTGGACAAACACAACATGATTTGAATCTTTTCCCCCACTGCACTGTACACAAACACCGGGAGGAATATGGGAGCTCGGCGTATTGCTCAAGGACATATTCAGCATGAATGTATGAGGAGCTGGAGATGGAACCAGAAGCCCTACTAACCCACTCCACCACCTGAACTCCAGCTGCCGCCTGCCAGCTTTTCCCACAGCGCAATACAACAGTGGACATTCCTTAACACGGCCGAGCCGTACTGTGTTACAGAAGCACTACTGACAGTTGACACCTGAAAATCAACGCTGTTCCCTTAAAAAAAATAAAGCAAGGGTTAGGAAGTTATAAATGGCTTGGACTGAGCTAACTGTCACGATTTGATACTGCCTCAAATAAGCTGCACTTAAACTTACATTACATTCAAGCGAAAGAGGATTTGCTGCAAGCTCAAGTTTCTGTGTGCCCTGTACTGATACTGTAAATCCTATTCTGGACTGCTATTTGTCACTGTCATTGTTGTGGTAACAGGTAGAAGTGAGGAGGGGGTGGGGGGGCTTTTGAAGGGCACTTTGGTGCATAGCTCCCTTGTGTGCCCACCTTTTCTCTCTCGAGTAGGATCTCCTTTGTTTATAACCCCGCAGGCCTAATTCCTTTGTTTGAGTTTAAGGTCTTGCAAAGCCGTAACCAGTCCAACTAGTTCTGAGCGCTGCTGGGAGTGCTCGAGCATGCAAGAGGCAGACAGATGGGGAGATAATTTAGACACAACTGCAGCGCTATGATGCTGCCGGCCAGGTGTTGTACGTTGGCTCCGTCGGATTGGCCGAGCCCGTCGGTGCTGAACATACCTCGCCGCCCGATGTGCCAAAGCACCCGCGCAGCAGCCGCGGGAGGTCTGTGTGCTCTGCTGGCACTTTTCTTATCAGCGCATTAACACTTTCAAGATTACGCGTGGAAACAACACTTTCACATTTGAAATAAAACCCGCTCTTTTGTCTGTCAGTGTAAAGTTGCAGGAGAGTTGTGTGTGTGTGTGTGTGTGTGTGTGTGTGTGTCTGCGAGCGTGGGAAACACACTTACCTCATCCACAGTCAGTGGCATACATATGCGGTACTCTTTCATCAACATGGTGCTGCAGTTACAGAGAGGACTGTCTTTGTGAACTGTGTCTGTGCTTGAGTCTGTCTATTTCAGCTGTCTTGGTTGCATAGTAGACAGGCTCAGGCAAGCTACACTGCTGCTGGACCGCAGTGACCTCTTTTCTGACGCTCTTCTTCCTTTGTTTTGCTGATGTCAGTAGTCCATGGAGTTAAGTCCAGACCTCTCTGTCAATGAGTATCTGAGTGTTTTCTTACTTTCCTCCCCTTTGCTCACTCCTCTTTTTTTGTTTGTTTCTCTTGCTCAATTAATCTCCTGGACCAGACTTTTTAACCGCTGTCTCTCCCTCCTTTTCTTGTTACTTCTGCTTTCTCCTCTCCTGCCTTCAGCTGCCCTTTCGGTTTGCTGTTTTCACTGGGTTTCTGTTTGCTTTCTCTCGCCACAGTGAGAAGGCAGTAATTAGCCGTGAGGTAAGATTGAAACCTGACCAACTCTACCTGTTCTCTCCCCTTCTCTGCCTGCCTGTGCTTTGTTTAATTCCTCCTCAGACTTCTCATGTGTAACCTTGCTGTCTGCTTGGCGCTCCTCCCTTTTCCCCTCAGCCGCCCTCCGCTGCTTTCAGTTCCTCACAAATTCCTTTGCCTGTTCCTTCCTTATCTCCCTTTTTCTCTCCCTGCCTCCCTCCCTCTCTCCCTCCCATGGTGTCCACTCCCCGCCCACTGTACTTTACTACCTCCTCACCTGTGTCACCCCCCCCCTCCCCTCCCTCCCTCTCTCTGATCTTTATCTGTTCTTTCTTCTCTGTCTCTGTCGCCAGCACTGTTTTCAACAACAACAACACTCTATCATGTTTCTATATCTGGAAACATTAAGTAATGCAGTTTGTTGACATCAGTCTGTGAATCTGAAGTATGTTCCCCTTTACCTCCTTCTCCACACTCGGGTTATGGCAGCACTCAGGGTCCACACAGGGGTAGTCAGGGTGGGCCATCGGATTAAATATTACCAGAGCCATGAGAACTTCCATTAAGCACTGCGCCAGACTCGCTTACATTGTATCACCTCATGACCTTCAGCTGGGCTTAATTGAATCCGTGTTTAGTCAATGAGTAGTGGGATCGAAGCATTCATAATTTCTCGCCCGTGTCCGTCCTTGAGTCACGGGACCACTCTCCTTTTGTGCGAGCGAGAGCTGATGGTGAGTGCCAAGCACATATTGTTGCCTCCCCATCAAATAAGAGAAGCAGATGTTTGGCTTCTCTGGGTCAGTCTGACAGAGGGCCAAAACCAATAACCAGCCCTGGATTCTTCCTCTCTGGTGGAACTCTGTCCTCTTTCACACGTAGTTTCCAGGAAATTACCGCGATAACCTTCCAGGCACAGCTAGTGATTTTTACTCTTCACACATGCAGCTACAGTCAGGAACATTTCCGTCTCGTGCCTTTTCACACAGTGCCAGATGGGGCAAGTCACGGTCCAGCAGATGGCACTAATGCAACACTTATGGATGCCAACCACCATAAAACTCAACAGAAGAAGAAGAAGATGGCGCGAGGCAAGATGCATGAGTACACGTTGGAAGATGTCTCTTATTATTTTCTGGAACATGGCTGACCGGGAGCTCTTTTTGTCCAGTGTTTTTTTGTGATCTGACTATAAACAAGTCGTGGATTCAAATATGTCATCAGTGGAGTCTTGTGATTGGTTTACTTCACGTGAAAATGTCTTCCGTACTACAGATTTCTGAGCTCCCATTCACGCGTGACCCCATGCAGGAGATGTTCCCGAACATTTCAGGGATCGACTGCGTGTGTGAAAGGGGCTTTAGCTCGCCTCGAGAAGGGGCCAAAGTGGCTCTCTTCTCCATGTGTCTTCGGAAAGAGTGGTGAAAACAAATTCCTGGTGGGGTTCGCGTCTATCTTATTGGATCAGTGTTTAGAGAAGGAAGCCACTTTAGAGAGCCGAGGTGTGCTTTGCTCGTCTCTGGCTCGATTCTCCCCGGACGCAACGCACACAGAGCTCTGACAGCACATGCGTCAACATGGTTTAAAGTTTGATTGGCTGTTACTTAGATGCTGGTCGAGTCATTGATGACTTTGATTGATTATTTAATTGTGGTTCGTGTGTTGGGAATTGGGTTAATGGTAGCCATGGTGACGAATGGCAGCACTCTCAGATGACTGATCCTACAAATTATGGAGCTGATCAAAAGATTGGTTTCCTGATTGATTTATGGATGAAATAGATGTTTACTGTTGCAGATTTATCCTGTGCCATTTTTAAAAGATCAAAGTCAGACGTTGTGCTCCTTACAGTTACTGAAGAATTCAGAGAAACACTATTTTGAAATGTATGTAGTCTTTTCTTTATGTATTTTTGTGCATTTTCACACCTTAATTAGAGATATGAAGGAGAGAGATGACAGGAAATGAGGACAGAGAGGTGGGGGAAGACATGCCACAAGGACCTCATTTACATGTGGTATTAACATGAGATCTGTGTCAGGATATGTTATCTGGATAACAACATCTGATCAACACGACCTGGTATTAATAAGCGTTCACATTATCTTGATTCTGCCAGCATTGTGATGTAGATTGTGATTGTAGATCTCAATATTCAAATTTGTTAGGCGATGCAGACGGACTTGTCAAAAAAAGCATAGTACATCCCAGGTCAAGGAGAGGAATTCATTCATTTTTCCTGCTGCTTTTTTTTTTTGCCAGACAGCTTGAGCCATCAGGAGGAAGCAGAGTTTGGTGACCTTTCAACTTGGTGGGTGAATTTTTTTTCTTAAGAATGTGGTCACGCTGCATGGGTTGCATTTGCACGCTGGTGAGATCCGATCACCACCTGCACATGTGGTCGATGTTATCTCATTCATGTCACAATACACTCTGCGGGCATCCACGCCTTTTCATTAATGTGTTTTTTTTTTCTAATTCAGTAAAAAATGTAGTGTTTCAGTCATAGACCATCATGAGGTCTGATAAACATCACACTTTCAATAAGCTTAAAAGTGACAATGAAATTTAAACTTTCTTCTGCACAATTAAATTTTTCCTTTTGACGATTTTCTCTATGAAAGTAAAATTTAAAAAATTTAGAGTTAGAAAGTTAGAAAATTATGATTGATTGTACAATAAAATCTCACCACTATAGCTTCAATGTATTGAGATGAACTGCAAAATGAATCTTGCGACACTGAGAACTAAAACGCAGCCGAGGAGGCAGTGACTGAAGCATTTTGAGTCTCTACTCCTGGTCAGAGCTGCCCGTCCTTATTTTGTGTCCTGCAGGACGGAGGAGCAGGCGGTGATGGAATTGGAGGGGACTTCATCACGGTGCTTACACCTTTCACATCCCCTCACATCATTAAATGAAAAATGAATGGGTGCACTTAGAAAACTGGTGAGGCGTTCTTTGACCTCTATGTTTCCTGCCCCGACTGTGTTCATGTGCGTGTGTGTGTTTGGTAGAAAGACAATGCGTGTGTGTGTGTGTGTGTGTGCATGTGGCTATGTGTCAATGCTTCGATGGTGGTGAGCAGTATGGATGTGTATTAAGCCGGAAAAAGGAAGAGGGAGATCATTTACTGGTGGGCTGGCTGCCATCGCTGCATTACTGGCTCTTCAATCTCAAGGTGTGGTCACAAGCCAAGGTCAGAGGTTTCCCGTGTCCCCTCCAAGCATGTGAATCATGGACCCCTCCCGCCCGGGCCTGGATTATCGGTGGCTTGGTTGGAGGGCACAGAGCTGATGTGCTGCAGCTTTTTCATCTCGCGGCGGGGTGAAAGGTAAGGCTTTGAGTAAGATTTAAGATGATGAATTCAGCAGTCTGTGAGGATAAGGTTTGACTGGTTTATGAGCTCCGTGTTGTACAGTTACGAAGTGTAGTAAGTACCCACATCTCTCTGTGAGTGTGTCCGGATCCTCAGCCTCCCTCCCCTTCCCTCCACTATCACGACAAGCCCGCCGGACGCCTCTGATCTCTGTTTTGGTCCAATCATCAAAAACCTGAAGTATTTAGGTCAGACTTTAGCCTAGCAAAGGGAGAGACAAGAGGAGAGAAAAATAACTGAGAGAAGGAGAAAGTACACATTCCATTATTGTCCTCTTTTCATAGAGGGTCTCAAAGCACAAATGCTGCCAAAGCAACTGACACAGCAGACAAAAGGGAGGCTGGTTGTTCTGCTAACATCTCTGTGTGTTATGATGTGTAATATGTGTTTTAAGGGAGTAGGGGGTCTTTGTATGTACTGTATGTTTGTGTGGCTGGCTCCTCTGTGTTAAGATGTAAGCTTAGTCTTAATCTCCTTGTAGTTGAGTATCAGGCTGGTGCTAAGACATTGATTGGACCGGCTCCTTAATTGATACCACTGGAGGACCGCCTGCCAGGGGGAATGTGGTTTCCATGTGTGTATGTGTGCTTTTTGGTGCGTTAGAAGTTAGAAGTGAACTCCCCCGGGAGACCTGGATGAAACAGAGCGCTCACTTATCCTTATTGAATCCCAATCTCGTGTTGTCAAACTGTGTCCCGCCGGGAAATGCACGCACGCCAGTGAGGAAGATGAGGTCTTATCCGACATCGTTAGGGGCTCCAGACAGCAGTCCGGGCCACGGCAATCAGTGCAGCGCCCCAACATGACAACTTGGCGCAAGAGAAAGTGCAACTGCCTTCATTAATTCTTACACACACACACACACGAGGTGCCCGTCACATGTGCACTCATATTAACACATGCCGTTACACACACACAGGCGTTTTGCTCTAATCAAGTCCTGAGACTCCAATTATAAAAAAAGAATAATTCATTTGCAGTTTTTCTCCATATTCATGAGCTCAGCAACATAGACTGAATTCCATACATTGTCAAACGTATGTTCCCAGATGAATTATAGATGTTATTTGAAATTGTTCAGTGTTCTTAAATGTCATCATTAATCTGAACAAGGAACAACAGTGCCAGCTCATGTCCTTAGAGGAGAGTGAAAATGTGTTTTTGTCTCTGCATAGTTAGTGTGTGCAAAGAAAAAGATAAAGGATCCAGATCTATTCTATAGCTGCATTATTCCTTTGTGAGAGAGAGAGAGAGAGAGGAAGAGGAGAAGGAGAGGGAAGGAGAGAAGAAGCTCCAGGGGGGTTTATGTAGATTGATCTCCAGCTATCTCCAGCTAATCCTCAGGCCCAGATATATCCTGTGTAGTGAGTGTTAAGTTGCATCTGCACCACTGCTCTCACAGCCAGAAGAGAAAAAATTAAAAGAGGACTTTCAGGATTTCCACAATCAAGGGAGGGCATTTCTGCCTCTCCATTCTGGACTCTCAAAGCTGGGAACGAGGCAGAGGTGAAACAAAACCAGTAACCGCACTGGATCACAAACAATTCCTGTATAATCTGCATCGCTCCCTTATAAAGTGTCAGAACACAGCAACCTGTAGCAATTTCATGAAAAGCTCTTGCACGTAGGTGAACTGTATTTGCTGCTCTTACAGTACATTGGCAGTTCTAAACGCCACATGTCAAGAGGTGTTTTCATAGGAAAAATACATCAGTGCAAGGAGAGGTGACATTTTCTTAAGCGGAGAGGTGACATTTTATTGTTCAACAGCAGGGTCTCTGAAATAAACACAAGGAGCCTATTTAGTGGGTGCAGTACTAGGTATGTGGGACTACAACTGGCAATTATTTTTGATTAATTTACCGATTATATTGATGAATCAATCAGTAGTTTTTCATAAACGTCATAGAATAAAAACTCCTCAAACAGAACAAAAACCGCCTCAAGAGTCAAATGTGGCATCAGTGACACAAAGTGAAAAAATCTGCATATTTGTGGAGCCGGAGGCAGAGAGCGTTTTGAGCTTTTGATTACAAAATGACTTCAAGAATAAATTGATAAGCATAATAGTTGCAAACTTCCTGTCGATTGACAACTTGACAGCCTTAGTGCAATGTCTAAATAACAACGTGCTTAAATCTCAACCTGAACAAGGTTTGCTTGCAAATGTCATTGCTGGCAAACACCAATAATTTTGGAACAATTAAAAAAAAAAGTAATTATCGCATTATGGTGCCTCTTGCATTAGCATGTGACATTTACAGTAAACCAGTGTGGACTTCAATAATGGATATTCTGCACAAGTAGAAAGTCATTTTGGGAAATACATTTATTTGCTTTCTTGCCTAGCTTAGCTTAGCATCAACACTGGAAGCAGGGGGAAACGGTCAGCCAGAAAATATGTGTACCAGCACTAAAGCTTAATAACTGCATCCTGATACATGCTGTGACTATTTCTTAAAGAAAACCAGTCATGAAGAGCCAGTGGAAACTCTAGGAAACCACTGCGTCCGGACGCTGTTTTTCAAGATGTAGTTACAGCATATTACTCCCCAAAAAACCACAACTTATCATTTTACATTTGTGCTTATGAACACATTAAACAAACAAGATTCAGCATGTTCATGAGTGTGCTTTATTACTGCTGGTAGGCATATTTTTGAACAAAGCCAGGTTAGCTGTTTCCCTGTGCTTCCACTCGTTGTGCTAAGCTAAGCTAACAGGCTGCTGACTGTAGCTTCATATTTAACTCCATGAGTGTGGCATCAATCTCCTTATCTAGCTCTCAGCAGGAAAGAGAAAATTTCCCTCTTTACCTTTGACTTTCTAATCTCCCAGTTGTGACTTGTCAAGCATTTACTAACACTTGATTTAAAGGAAAATCACAAAGGCACTCTCTGTCTTTAGATGCAGTATTCTATCCCCGCCACTGTCGAGTGCTGCCATGCAGCTGTCCATTTATATTGAACTTCAGTGACTCAAGTCATGACTAATGATGAAGCCTTCATGTTAATATGATAACAGAAGGCTGAATGCAGGTTTCAGCTTACCCTGACATCATGGCAAAAGGTATTGATTCAGTGTAATTGAGGCAACACTATTCTGTCTCAGCGCATATAATTAGCAGATCCTGTATCTGAAAACTGTCTCCAGCTACAGTTAATTGCGCTGCTGAATCTATAGTTAAGGCTTTTTAAAACTATTAAATTAATCACTATGAATATGATTTTTTTTCTTTTACTGTATGTAATTAAATGGAGGCTGCTGTCTCTCCGAGGTCTTTCTTGTACAAAAAAAAGGGGATCTTTAATACCATAACTCCCTTTCAGGCTTCACACAACTGCAACAAAACTCAGAGATTTGATTTAAAAAGATTCAAACGTATTTCTGCTACACAAGATTTAGATCTTCCACAAAAGGAGTGACGGGAGCTAGGACATCCATTTGTGACTTTTAACCTGATATCACGCTGATATTTGCTGTATCTCAGAGACTTCAGTTGCACAGTGTCGGAGGCCATCAAGAGTTCAGTGTGATGAGAGGATTAGAGAGCTGCCTGAGTATGTCGAGGACATACACAGACTGCCAGATCCTCTAAAAAACTCACAACAGAAGGAGCAAAATGTCCAATATTTCAGTATCATAGTAGATGAAATGTGTCCTAACTGACCAAATAATCCAGTCAATAGTGTGTTATAGAATGAACATCATGCTTCCAGACACACAAGCAGCAATAGGGAATTTAATTCAGCTCTTCGTCTTTTCTATCTATCACGTCTGTGCTGTTACTGTGTTGAATTTTCTCCTTGTTGCTTCGTGCAACACAACGGCCCAGAGACAGATCTGTTATAACAGTTATACTGCTAAAGTGTCACACATCCGACAGACGTGTCAGGTGCACATATGTGTCGGGGAGAGTGCGCCAGTGCTTATCCTGGATCTGAATGGCGGTGTTCTCACCTGCTTCCAGCACAAGTTTGAGTGTGAGTGAGGTCGAGGCAAAGTCGTACGTAGAAAGTCATTCGAGGGGCACGGTATTGTATTTTAGTACATCTGATCAAAGGGTGATTTTACACATCAGGTTCAGTGCACTCGTCTCAGCCTGTCAAACAGTTGCATAAAGAGTAACCCATAATGATGTCATCAGGGTTATTTTTGGCTTGAGACTTCTTGAGAATATTTAAGCAGAAATCCTGTATTACAAACTGGGGCATGAAGTTTAAAAAACATGTTGTCTAACACAATACACTACTGATTTGGATTATGGGAAATGTAGGATCCAGTGTTTTTACTGCTTGAGCCATACTGGAGCTAATTTTAAAAGTGGTAACAAGTTAATGCTCAGTAGTTTTGTTTGTTTCATAAATGACCCAAACAATTATTCAGTGGTCAATTGATAAATATTATCTATGGTTAAATTGCGCTATTATTTCAAATCCGCCATCTAAGGCGCATGTGCTCTAACGTGCACATACAGTCGTTTGATCACAGCTGAGCTTCTGAGTGATGCTTTCTTCACTACAGGCGCTGACGTTAATGCTGCTACTGTCGACGGTGAAACGGTTGAGTCCTCGCTGGTGTTTCTGGTGAAGGAGGCTCTGGAGGCCAATGTGGAGGACGCCGCTGAGATCGGTAACTTCTGCCTGAAAACCACACAGCTGCTGCTGGCTCACGGTGTGGACCCCAGCTGTTGTCTGAATGAGGATGGCGAGCCCTCCCTGACGCAGACGAGCCTGGAGCACTTTGACCTGCTCTTCCCTCTGGCTGTGCTCTTAATCCAGAACAGAGCTTCTTTGGTTTGCTCCTTTCACGGCGACTCCTGTTGGTCGGGTTACAGCCTCCTTTTCCAGCGGCTCCAAACAGCCCTGCAGCAGTGCTCTGATCAAAGTCACGCCTCTGAGCTCCTGGAACAAGCTGAGGTGTTGCTCGATTTAGCGAGGGTAGACATGCCCACGCTGCGTCTGCCTCTCAGGCTGGAGCTCCCCGTGCCCGGTCAGGACCCTCACCCCTATGCTCAGGCTCTGGTAGACCTGCACAACCGCGTAGTGGAGCATGAAGCAAGCCCTCCTGCTCTGCGATGCCTTTGTAGGGCGTTCATACGGAGCCACCTCCAGCCTTGGCCCTTGGAAGACAGAGTCAGAGCCTTACCATTACCAGACAGACTGAAAGACTTTCTTCTTCCTGAGCACACATACACCCCAAAGCCTGGCTGGGACTGCTTCAAGCCCCAACACAGCCAGCGCTGACCCGATAAGCTCCTGGCTCGTGTTCGTTCTACCTTAAAAAAGGGAAAAAAAACAGCCCATAAATGAACCTAAAGCTAATGAACCACCGAGGTCTTCATTGATTTCTTATTGTGTGACATCTGTGCCAAATTTCCAGACAAATGTGTGTATGTTTACTTTGAGACCCAGAGTGATCTCTGTACAAATTCGCCTTTAAATTGTAACAAACTTTTTCACTGCTCAGCTGCTGCACAGTGAGCCGTGGTCATGCGTAAAGGGAGTTGCAGTACAAAATAAAAGCCACCAGAGTGCAGTGTTGCTCCTGCGTGTCAAAAGCAGCTCCGATGCCACGGTCAAACATTTAGTTATTCATTCACAGTGCAGCCTATTACAGTTGTTCCAGCACAGCAGGCTCCATCTATATTTTATCTCCTCAACATGATGATGTTGTATTGTGGAAGTTGTGTGTATCTTCTGGCTTTACATGAAGGTGGACCAATAAAACAGTAATGTGTCTTACCATCCGTGTCCTCATAGCCTCTTATATCCAGTCACAGCAGTTTGACAGTATTTATGTTTGTCAACATATTCGAGCCTGACCAGGCAGGGGCAGCGCAGTGCTGAATATAACTCATAAACTCACAGGCTGCCTGTTCCACAAGAACAATTGGTGCTATATGTTTACCTCCTGGTCGTGTTCGTACACCAAACATCAGCTGAGTGGATGCTAAAATAAGGAAGCGGGAATTAAACGCTACAGCACAACAGGAGGAGGGTGCCTGTAGATGTTTTGACATGGTTTTACTGTGACATAGCTGCACTGGCTGCTGGCGTGGAAAGTTTCATCAAGCATTCTTAATGCTTATGTTTAAATTCAGATGAATTTAGAGCTCCTTTCCACTTCTTTACAGCCCATCTGTGGCAATAAGCAAACAGTGCCTTAAAGAAATGTACCGTGATGGTACGGGAACACCATAGGGTACATATGTGTTTGCGTCCATGCGTGTGTGTGACGAGCAAACTAAATAGGACATTGTGTTACACAACTAACCCCTTCCTGACATTGCTGAAGCTGGAGTGGCTCCAAGGCTTGCAAGCGCTCCAGCTCCTCTTGGTTATCTAGGTCACAGCCTCTGAGGAGAAGAGCCTCAGCAGCAGCAGCAGCAGCCCTGCATGACACACGCTTCACTCTCCTGTCTGTCTCAATCTCTTGACAAAACCTCAACGCTGGCCCTGGTCAAAGGAGGGAGGGAGGGAGGGACGGAGGGAGGGAGGGAGGGGGTTGCAGGAGGCAGAACAGTGAGGGGAAAAAAAGTTGCCGAGACGGTATAGGTGGAACGGTTATGGGAGCACTCATGGAGGACACATGGAAATGGAAATGGCAACGTTGGATTACATTTATACAATACACGAGCTGTAGGAACATAATCCACCCAACCAACAATCACAACGCTGGAAAAAAAAAAAAAAAACAGCCTCCTTCCATAGAGTCCAATCCCTGCTTGTAGAAGGCGATAGAATAGAGATAGTGGGGGGAGGGCTAAGCCACTACTCTCCATCCAGCCTTTATTGGAAAACTGTGCGAGTGAAGCTCGGTACTGAAATTAGTTATTGATCTATTCTCTCCCTGAAGCCCATGGGTCTTTCCCACCACACCTGCTCATTCTCTCACAGCCTTTTCTTTCACCGTTCAGCCATTGTATCTTTCAGCCGCTGCTTCGAGCTTCTGCGTGTTTTTGCTTGTTTTGTACTTCTTTTATTTTCTTCAAATCATCTTTTGGTGCAGAGAGGTTGAGCCAGAATAAGATCCTGATAATAATCTGATACCAGCTCTGGAAGGGTTGATATTTCAAGTCTGAATGGGTTTTTTTTTTTTTTTTTGAGGGCGGCAGGCAGATCAAGACTTTGTTTGATAAAGTAACACTTTTAGGTGCTTTACAGTCAACAGAGAATACACAACAACTCCAAAATCAACCCAGAATTTTGAAATGAAAACCTTATATAACATGTTTTGTATGTTAGATTTTTAATTCTTTCTTTCATTTAGTTATTATTTCTTTAGATAATCTTATTTTTTTCTGTTTTAAACAAGTATTTCTTATTTTTCCTGCTGTATTCTTTGTAGTCCAGTCCCTCAGCACCACAGACTGAAGGATATGGCAGCTTGTTTCATGTCATACTAGGGAAAAAAATGCAGTACAAGAACATTTAATATCACAGTAGATGTAAAATCTGATCCACCGACACAAGCTAGAACTCACTGATATGAATAAATAAAAGTAAGAGGTAATAGATTACTGCAGTGTACATGTTTTCTGCCTGTGAGCCTATGAGGATAAAACCTGTTTTTTAACTTTAATTTGAAATTCGCCTGACTTATTTCAAAATAATGCTGTTTTTTTGTGTGTGTTCGTGTCGATGCTTGTCGGCTCAGTTCCTCGTCCGGCCCTAACCTTTTCATTTACCACCACGTCACCAACTGAAAGGCACTGTGGTCTATTCCCGGCCTTTTCTTCTATAGAAGCAGCCCGAGCAGAATGTGCATCTCCTTGTCTTTCTCTAGACATTGTCTAGACACGGGATAATTGCAGACATCACTGAACACTCAGCTGCTGCCTGAAGCCTCATGGGAGTTGAGGTGGACTTTGGAGGGAGACGTCCAGCAGCCAGCGAGGGGCTTCGCGCTCGCACCCCTTCAGATTGTGTGTTTGTATGTGTTTGCGTGTACATTCGTGTTGCTGCATGTGCGAAGGCGAGCGTGGATTGTGTGGGAGAGGGAGGAAGAAGGAGCAAAAGGGAGCGCAGACATTGAAACACACTGTGTTCATAGCCGCAGATGTGGTGACTTCATCAGAAAAAAATGTACCCCGTCCTACTGCTCCGCTCGCGTTGATGGAGCTCTCCAAAATTAATGGCTGCTAATGCTGAGATGAATTAAAGCTAATTCTCACTGGGTAGCATATTCTGCGCTTCTGCTGGCTTCCACGCAGCATGTTTTATCTCCTGTAGGACTGCTGCTGTTTGCCTCACACACTTTTCAATGTGGGGCTTTGGCTGTGTGTGTGTGTGTGTGTGTGTGTGTGTGTGTGTGTGTGTGTGTGTGTTGTGGGGGGTTTCGGTTGGTCTCTGAGATGGCCGCAGGTCGCCGGGTTCACCCAGGGCATAAGACTAATCTCAGTGGGGGTGGATTGGATGCAGGATGACTGAATCCTGTTGGGGCAGGCCACCTTCTCAGCCTGCTCCAGGTGTTGGTTCCTGCTTTCGACTGTTGTGCTCCCCAGCCTTTACACTTTCCTTCAGCTTAACGCTGTAAGACTGGAGGCTTTCTGTATGTTTGCTACATGCCCTCAGGGCCAATATGTCAAGATTTAAACTCATTACTTGTGGAAAATGGTGAGATTGTCCACAATTCCCCGACTTTTTGCCCACTTTTCTGCTCTTTCATGCATCTCTTGGATGTTATTTTGCACAGAACGTCTTTTACTGCACGCTGGGAGTTTTTTGTCAACTTTAGGCGTCACCGTTTCTCAAATCTCTTTGGAAAGAAAATAGCCCCGACTGGTAACCTTACTGCTGCATACTAGTATTAACACAAAATCTGTTCTCGTTCTCTGACGGGGAATAATCTGAAAGCGCAGCACACCGAAAAGTTACAGTTCCATACTCAAGCTACTATTTTAGAAGCACAAATCCACCACCCTCTACATTTCTACAACTGACGCCATTTCACAGAAATTCCAGACAACTGGCGCCTGAGCTCTGCCTCCAAGAAGGACATGATGAATAGGACACACCCTTGGTATGCTAGTGAATGGTAGAATATATGGCACACTGCAGTGTTACAGCCTAGATTCATTACAGCCTCTCGTCCTAGCTCTTTAGAGTGTCGTTTTCTCTGCTTTTCTCCCCTGCGTTTCATGCTGCTCGCCTATTTTTAAAAGCTTGAATTTGAGTGAAATGCACTGAGGCACCAGTAAGGCGAGCTACAGCTCTTTCCAGCACTGGTTCCTGATCCACCTCTTTGTTGTGGTCTATGCATGCCTGCTCTAGTAACATGACTGCGTTTCTATGGCAACTCGGGTTTGAGTAATCATTTGCGTTACGACCTTTATTCCCTTGAGGAAAGGGGAGGGGGAGGTTAGACTGAGCCTGTAGAAAGAGGGAGCAAGAGGAAAGAGAAAAGGCAGGCAGAAGGGGAGCGGCGGAGAAGCAAAGGGAAAGAAAATAGGCAAAAACAACGCTGCAGAGGGAAATTTTCGCCCTTTCCTGCCTTTGTACTTTATATTTTATCTTTTTCTCTTCACGCTGCATGCCAGCCTGTGCCTCTACGTATCCTGTAGCTGGAAAAAAAAGGCAGAAAGCTGCCACTAAACACTGGGCTGTGTGCTCGAGTTTCACCATAACGTCTTTTGTGCTGTGACTCACTCAGTGACTCGGACAGGCGGCTGAGTTTGGTCGGAGAGGCAGCAGGCATGTATGTTTCATAAGGGCCTGCACGCACACACACACACACACGCACACACACACACGCGCACACACACACACACACACACACACACACACACACACACACACACACACAC
>JAPZEA010000025.1:12109306-12120486 GCA_029783685.1 Heniochus monoceros | reverse complement strand
TTTTCTCAATAATAATCCTCTTCTTTTGTTGCATTGTGATGTTTTCGAGTCTCTGAATGAATCGGGGGGGCTGTGGACAGAGCGGTGTCAGTGAAGCTCGACGCGAGCGGAGGCGGGTGGTTTTCATTCCTATATCGTATGCCCTTTCTGAATAAACACATGCACACACGCTGGCGAGCGCATACAGCTTCTCTCAAACACACACACACACACACACACACACACACACACACACACACACACACACACACACACACACACACACCAGCGCTGCCTGTGATCTATGATTCATGTGCGCTCATTTAAAATAGTGTGAAATATTTAAAGTTGGCTGGTCGGCCTCAGAGGGTCGACTGACTGACCTCTCCGCTCTTATTACTGCACGGAGGAGGAAGAGGAGGAGGAGGAGAAGGAGAGATGATACAGGCAAGAAAGAGACGGGGATAATAAAAGTGAGAGAGGAGGAGGAGGTCTGGGTACAAGAACGCAGAGATGGATGAACAGATGGATGGATACCAGCTTCATGAACCAACGGCACCTAAAAATTCAACTGAATTTCCAGATTAGTTCACGTCAGGGTTCATGTTCGTGTTCATGTGAGCTGATTCTGGTTCGGTCGTTTTCACCGACAGAAGCTGTGGCAGCAGGTTGTTTGAAGCAGTCAGCTTAATGCTTTTTATTCCAATTGAAGAAATGAGTTGATTAAAGATGACTTAGAACAACCTGTGTCAATCTTATCCACAGTCAGTTTACTGCCGCTTTCACAGATGCAGCCGATGAGCTACGCCACTCACATCTTTTACTTAAATAAAAGTGCCAATAGTTTTACTCAAAGTGTTAAAGTACAAAAGTATTACCATCAAATTTATGTAAAGTACCAAAAATCAAAGGACTCATAATGCATAACGGCCCTGAATGATGCATATTGCAGCGTCCCGCAGTAATGAAGCTACTAGCCGTTAGCTCGTTTTGCGCTTTTCTTGCTCACGGCAAACAGCTGTCAGTTTTATAGTGTGATCTCTGCATTAGCGTCTCAGTTCACTTCTCGCTCGTAGGTCACATGATCTTCATACTGGTAGCAGAGTTAGTTCAGAAACGAGTCACTTCCTGTATCTGAGTCACATGGGTTTTTCCTCTGCTCCGCCCCTTCAGGTGAGGAGGGGCTGGTCCTGAATTTATTCATTCTGAACCTGAGCGCAGGTTATGGCCGATTTATTTTACCCCACATTTACTGAGAATGAAAAGTCATTTTTCAGACAAATCAGGAGAAGATGAACTTTGTTGGACACCCGTCTGTCTCACCAAGACGGTCTCGAGAGATCTAGAGCGAGCATATTAAGATAGCAGATAAAAACGAGCAACAACATCAGGCTCAGACATTAAACTTGTACTGTGTCTACTGGTCTATTGTTCTGAGATGGACAAGCAACATCTATCAGTGTGTTAGCGTTAAAAATGGCTGTTGGGGAGGAGGCAAAAGCACCAATTACAGCTGATTTGTCAGGAAGCTCTGACGTTCTTGTTTCATTGTCTACAACCATTAATGTCACATTAGAGAGCACACAGTATTTCTACAGAGGAGAATCAGACGATCACCAGTCCAGTTTGAGCTTCAGGTGGAACCAACAGGCAGCGAGCTACAAACTGGCTCAGACACAAAGCTTCCTCTCTGGCAGCTTCATTGACAATGTATTATTTCCAGAATTACTGACATACATCAGTATACAATACTTCAACACAAAGATGCGTTTTCCCTCCACTTCAAGGTCAACTGAATTCTACTTTTCCTCCTTTGTCTTACAGGTGAGTAACAGGTATTTATAGTATCATTCCTGACTTTTCCTTTAACAAGTTACATGTGACAAGTAAGTATTTAAGAAAATGGTCCATTAATCAATAAACAAACTCAAATGATCGAATAATGATATGTCAAACGTCAACAGCCATGTGTCTCTTCTATTTGATGATTTCTTCTGTCTTGTACACAATTACTTTAGCAATGAGCACACACATTCATCATTAATTATTAATCTGACATATAAACAGTGAAAGTTAACCACACATGTACATCAGTAACCTCACGTTTAGTACGTGTCTCATTGAGCTGAACGAGCTAATAATGAGCACTGTATGTTGTATCGATGCTAGCTTCGTGCTAGCTTCGTGTCGACCACTGCGGGACGGAGTTTAGCTAGCTGCTAACGGTGAACCAACTATCAAGATAAACATCGAAATAACGCTCCTAAAACACTCAACATGTCGGCGACACCTTAACAAAACACACATGAAACAAGTTAGCAAACATATTCCAAAGTCTGAGAGCATAAATACTCATTTCCTACCTGAAAAGGGGAGATATCAATAAAGCTGCTCGGACACAAAGCCTCCTCTCTGACAGCTCCATTGAGGATGAGGCCGAGAGCTCCCCCTTCTGACCTCTGCAGGCATAGCTAATCAATCACGAGCATCATCTCTCAGAAAGGCTCAACACGTAGATCGTAGATCAACTCTTACAGGTAAGTAACTTTTAACAAAGTTTTTAACCATCTTAACCTTTTTTTTTTTTTAACATTTTAACCCTTTTTTTCCAGCAGTAATTAAATGTTTTAATCTTCTTCACAGGACAGTTTCTACAGCACATTTACATTTAAAATGATGACCTATTTATACACGAATTCCCCGACCAGTAACCTGAACGGTGACCTCCTTTCACAAAGAAAAGTGACTTTGTCTCCACCTCTCACAGCAAAGGAGGAAATACTGTCCAGGTGCTGTGGAAGAAACCGAAATAAGAATTCCAGCTTCCAGCGGGCCGTATTTTATGATACATGTTCAAAAATATATTGTAGATGTCTCTTCTTCCTCCTGTGCTCTCCCTTCTCTGGACGTATGCAGGGCTATTCATGTATTTGTTTTGGGTTGTGTAATGTTAACACTGTGCTATGATTTGAATATCAACACTCATGTAATAATAAACAGAATCAGAATCAGAAATACTTTATTTATCCCCGATGTGATAAAACCATTTGCTAAAGGATGAAATGAACATCAGTACAGGTGACTCCAGCATGTGATTGGTCTCTGAAGATTCTCACAGGCCTTTTTCAGTTGCCAGGACACGTTTCATAATCTAAAGTCATTTTGTGAGATGGATTTTATAGTCTTAGTCAGAGAATTCAAACCTGCAATCTCTTGGATACAAATCTGCCTCTTAACCAGCTGCTCGCTCAGATAAAAAGGGAATTCAGATAAAAATATAAGATAGATCTTACCCGATCTGCCAGATGGTTTGTTACACAGAACCATGTGGGAAGAGGGCAGGCACTGTCAAAAAATACTTTCCAGGTGACTATCTGTCTATTACTGTCCACCACACACCTTTTCAAAAGTACACTTAAGTACAATTTATAATACGCTTAAAATAAAGTACAGTTTTTACAAGTACTTTGAAATACCACTTTAAGTACTGCAGAATTAGTGTATTCATTTTTAATACATTTAAGTAGAATTTATTGACATCTATTTAGAAGTACACTTTTTAAAGCATATGTCAAACATACTTTATGCACAAAAAGTGTACTTGTAATGACTTTTCTATACTTCAACTATATTTCTAATACACTAAAGTATAGTACTTTGTGCCCTGGGCTGGCGAGCCTCAGTGTTATCTTGTGTTATCTTGTGAATCCAGCTGCCTCACAACATAAAGATGTATCAGAATGTTCATCAGAATTGTCATGATGATGAATGCAATTTTATGCAGAAAGGAGCGTCAACTATAACACTGTTTGAAAGGTCACGAGAACAAAGTTGAAGGACTGCTTCATATAAAACTGTTACTGTGACAATCTTTGCCCCCAAATAAATAACTTGGTTGATATAGTAAGAGGGTTTCCTGTGCAAAGCCAACTGAGATAATTATTTACCAGAGTTCATAATTTGTAGGTAAAGGATACATCTGAGATTGTTTGTATATGTACATGAGGTGTGTGTGTGTGTGTGTGTGTGTGTGTGTGTGTGTGTGTGTGTGTGTGTGTGTGTGTGTCAGTTTATATTTATGTATCTGCATATTTATGTGTTGTATTTTCAGTTGACAAGCCGCATAGTAGCATTCCTCAGCCTGCGCTCCTGCGTCCTGGGTGACCAGTTAAACGCTATGTGGCACATCAATCGCTGTGAGAGTTATGGCCACTTAACCACTGCGAGCAATCAGACAGCTGTCATTTATTACACACACACACACAGACACACACACTAATGTGCAGGCAAATACACTGTAATAGAGGGCAAAAAATGCATAGTTACATAAATTAGATGGAAATGCATGATGGATAAAATATGCAGTGAGCACGCTCTCATGCAAACACTTCCCTACAGTACGTTTATCTGCAGAGACACATCCTTGTACACACAAAACACACATAGAAGCACAAGCACACACATTGTCAGACACCCCCTGGCTAGCTGCGATTAGTTCTTGATGTTTTCTTGGCGATACTCACTGAGGTTCATGATCCCCCATCAAGAAAGACACAGAGATGCTAGCAAAAAAAAACAAAAACAGACACACAAACAGACAAGCGCGCACACATGCTCACACACATACTGAGATCGATACGGGGGCCGCTGTTTCATTGAAGCGCCCCACTGTTTCTATCTTTGTCCCAGAGGGAACTTGCCAAACGGCAGTCGTCACGGGTTCTAAAACGGTTCCACTGCGCTCTCCTGCTCCATCATTTATAACTTGAGCCCAGGCCAGAGCTGTCTGTCGAATCTATTTTCACATGCAAAAGGCCAAGCGAATTTTGTTTTCTCAAACTAATGTCTGTCTTTTGATCAGATGTTCCAAAGCCTGCCATTCTTTGATCAGGTAATCCAGAGACTTGGCAGAGTTGAGGGGAGGGTGCTTTGCTTTCCGCTTCGCTTCATTTTTCTGCTGATTTGCTCTGAAGAGCGGATGTGCCATGTCTAATGTAGATTAACATTTCACTTGTACAATCAGCAGACACAGCGGTTTTCAGGTTTTTCTAGATGGTGGCAGGGAGGAGACGGGCCTTAGCTCATTTTGTATGCTAAAGAGATGCACAGGAGACACGTGTTTAGTATTTGTACCAGACTGAATCCTTGGCCTTTCCCATGCAAGCACATTTGAGAATGTACAAAGGGTCAGGGTGAAGAAATGTCACTGTCTCACCTGGAAACAGCCTTTGTGGACTGTAAAAGATTGGCTTTGTCTATGTACAACCACTACAGGAATTATTAATTAGATTTCTGTCCTACCCCTGATTCATGTCCCCTTCAGGTGGTATACAAGCGAGCGGACATGGCCATTGGCTCGCTGACTATCAATGAGGAGAGGTCAGAGGTCGTGGATTTCTCCGTCCCTTTTGTGGAGACGGGCATCAGCGTAATGGTCTCCCGTAGCAACGGAACAGTATCACCATCTGCTTTCTTAGGTAAAAGACTCTATTTATGTGAGGCGGTTAGCTGATGTACAGAATCTAATCTAATTGTAAAGTGTTGAGTTTGCATAAAAAGCCTCTTTGGCTGCTGGTCCTTACATCTAGATTAGCCATTACTTCTTCTTAGCTGTTCGTGTCTTTCCAACTTATAGTTTCACTCCGTCAGCAAACTCAAGGCTCCGGCGGGAGAACAGCGTTATTGGCCTATAGACTGCATTGAGATGATTGTAAAAAAGAGAAACAGTGTTTATGGACTTCTGCAGAATATGCTCCAAAGGTTTCTGTTATCCCTGCATACAATGCTCATCTCTGCGTATATAGTACAGAATATACCAGTTTTATGAAACTTTCTTGCCCTTCTATTGATAATAATAATTATACTGCTAACAGTAATGATTTACTAATGCACTATAAGGATGTTTAATAGGCCCTTATTTTATGTGTTTATTTAAATCGTCTTTTGTTTCCCTGCAAAGAGCCCTACAGTCCAGCGGTGTGGGTGATGATGTTCGTCATGTGCCTGACTGTGGTGGCTGTGACCGTCTTCATTTTTGAGTTCTTCAGCCCTGTTGGCTACAACCGCAGTCTCCAGACTGGCAAAAGTGAGTGATGGGCCTAAGCTATCTGTCTTTCCCAGCCTGATATATGGGTCTGCGTCCAGTCCATCGTTGTTGCAGCAAATGGACAAACACTCTTAGAATGTGGTTAAAACTGGTCAAAGTCAAAATGATTTTCTGGTATGATAATGAACTTTTTTTTGTGTCTATTTTGTCACATTGTTGGTCATTTTGAATGTGCTTCCCTGAATCCTTAACTGCGAGTGTGGTGAAGAGGAAATTATACCTACAGTATGCTGAACTGCATCCAAATATTCTCGATATTGAAGCAGCCATTTATTATTCAACAGCATAGTTTGTACCCCTGTGATATTCAGTATGCCTGATGCCTTGGTCCAACACCCAACCCGACTCGCCTCTTTTACTGCATGATTGCTGTGCTCTACATAATTTTTCCTCTCTGTCATCCTCACATATATCCCTCTCATTCACTCTCATCTCTCTCCTTCCTTCCTCCTGTACTCCTGTCGTATAAAGGCAGGAATGTTTGAGCCCTTTGAATGGTGATTTGCACCATGCGCTTTAATTATTTGTAAGATCACGTAGCAGCTGAATTGAAAGCTGCCATCCTTGAAACGTATAGTAGCCGCCTTATGAGCTCCGGTGTAAAAAAACCTGCTAGGTATTTTCATATATAGTAAACCCATTTTACAGATCATTCAGGGAAGTTTAATTTCAATCGTCTGCTCCATCTGCAGTCAGACGCTGCTGAATACACTTTGTGCTGCCGCGTACTGGCTGGATTTCTGTCTAGAAAAAAGCTCAATGTCATAACACTTATTACACTCTAAAGTCCTTCTCTTCTTCTCCTTCTTTTACCCTCGTCATCATTTTGGCCAGAGGCTGGAGGCTCGACTTTCACGATAGGAAAGTCTGTGTGGCTTTTGTGGGCCATTGTCTTCAACAACTCTGTGCCAGTGGAGAACCCCAGAGGAACCACCAGCAAGATCATGGTGCTGATCTGGGCCTTCTTCGCTGTCATATTTCTGGCTTCCTACACAGCTAACCTGGCTGCCTTCATGATCCAGGAGGAGTACATTGACACAGTGTCAGGCCTCTCGGACAAGAAGGTACCTCATTGCTTGAATACTGATTAAGTAGGGAAAGCAGGAGGAGAATTAAAGTCTTACAGTGAGCCAAATCCCATGCATTTGAATGTTAAATTGATTAAAGCACAGGAATTTAGAAATGAATAAAATCTCATTTAACATAACTCAATTACCACAGTTCCTGAATACTTAAAAGACAGTTCTAAATACTACTTTAAGTCCACAGGCTGCTCTCTTTTCAAAGATTTGATTTGTGCATGGAGTGTTGTAAGTTAGTCTGGAAAGTGGACAGAAATAGGTCAGACAGATTGGTGCACAGCCTGGTGTGTCTCATGCCCCTTCCGTCTCCCTCCCTCGCCTCCCTTTGCTCCGCTAGTTTCAGCATCCCGAGGAGCAGTACCCACCTCTGAAGTTTGGCACAGTGCCCAACGGGAGCACAGAAAAAAACATCCGCTCCAACTACCCAGACATGCACCAGTACATGGGAAAATACAACCAGAGAGGAGTGGAGGACGCCATTCTGAACCTCAAGACTGGGTCGGTCTGCTACAACATGAGTTGGTTCACGTTTACATGTATCCTGTTAGGTCTTCGTCTGTCTCCACATCTTGCTTTTTATTTTCCAGTGGAGATTCCATTTCAGCATGCTTTGCAAATTATTGTTTATTAAGGAAGTTGTTAAAATTGTTCAAACTTTCCTCTGGCAGATGTAAAACTAAATTTTTGTTTGCTTCAGACATAAAATCTTTTTGCCTGTACAGACTTGCACGACACTGTACAACAACAACGCACATGTGACAAATTATTTATTACAGATCCATAAATTTAAAAAGAAAATATTTCAAAAGACCCAGTTAACATAACAGAGTTGCTCTCCTTTGAAGGATTTGATATATGGTATCTTAACAACCATGCAAACAAAAGTCTGCAGATAAAAAAAGTCAACTCAACGTATTGCCCTGCAACAGCCGCAGCAAGTCAAGATTATCTAAATAATTTTTTTAAATACTGGACTTCAGGGCACAAGGTTATGGAAGGTGGTGATGAAAATACATTTGTCAAATAAATGATCACATGGGCTTGTGTGTATGATTAGACTTAACTATTTAAATAACAATTAAAAAAATGGAATTGGCTTCTGAAATGTTATATTTCTCCAAGAAAATCCCCATCTGCTGCCATTCAGATAAGGTGCGAGTAAATGCGGTGCCGCTAAACGGCCAAAGAAACTAAAACTCTGACTACTGGCCCAATTACAATCAGATCTCCACATTGGTTGGCAGTACAGTCTCACCACACAGCCCATTCTGTGGCTGTTTTGGAGCGACTGTATCACACAATCTTCCCAGGGAAGATAATGCTGTTCGGTTGTCATCAAGTTGTAGATGCTGAAATTGCCATTTCTCTTAGCGCTTAAAGGATTTCTTGTCTACAGTAGGTGTTTACATTGGAAAAAGCAGTTGGCAATACAATCCCACTACAAGAAACCCATCTAATGAAAAGTCACCTAATATATATGTGTATTATATTATTTTGTTTTTTGGTGGAATAATACCTACTGCCTTTATTCTTGATTTTTCTGATATTCTCACTCTCGCAGTCGCAGTCCGTCACACACAGTGACATCCTTTTCAACTCAAACGAACATTTCACATCATTTGTCACATTTCCTGCTTTCCTGCACAGATTCTCTCACCTTTACTCTCTCTCTCTCTCTCTCTCTCTCTCCACCTTCAACGCTATCTCCACCCACCCACACAGTGCAAGCAGCATTTCCCTCTTCACTTTCTAGTAGAATCTCTATCACCCGTCATGTGTTGGATAATCCCAGTTTACTTTATCCTAAGCCTCTGTCATCGTTTCTCCCTCCCCATTGCCTTGACACCACAATTATAACTCAGTGTTAACATGCACAAAAATGAGAAACTTCTGCTTTTCTCCTGCTGCCTTTTTTCCTCTTCCTTGGTGCTGATCTTTCCCTTCCTGTCGCTCCTCATCTGCCCTCTTATCTTACCATTTCTCTCTTTTCTCCTTCTCTTTTTTGGTCCATTCTTTCCTCCCTTCCCAGTGTGCTTCCTCGGTGTGTCTGTATTTAAACTTTATAATCCTCATCACTCTCTGGCTCTATCCCATGTCTTTTCCCCCTGAAGTGTGTAAATCTTTCCCCCCTCTCTCTCTCTCCCTGTCACTGCGCTCCTCGCATGGTATAAATCCCCATCCTCCTCCTCCTTCTCCTCCCCTCTGCCTCCTCCACCACCTTCCCGCTCCCTCTTACTCACACATCTTTCCCTGATCTCTGCCTTATTTTATTCTCCTTGTGTTTTCACTCTTTCCGCCAAGCCTGCTTTACAATTCCACCCTTCCTCCCTTTTCTTGTTACGATTTAACTTTTCATGCCCTCTCTATCATTCCGCGCGCCTGTCTGCTGTATATTTTTGCACCCCAACTCTCTTCCCAGGTACATCGCAGAGATCCACCTTTATACCTCCTCCCCTCCCCTGCCTCAGCGAGTCTCTCCATCCTTCTGCTCCCTCTCTCCCATTTAATGATGAATGAATTCTCCCTTGATCCCTTTACAGGAAACTGGATGCTTTTATTTATGATGCTGCAGTATTGAACTATATGGCCAGGAAGGACGAAGGTTGTAAGGTGAGGACTAACTCATGCGGGCACTCTTATTCACGTGCTGGATTCAACATATATGTTTGCCTCTTGGTCGTCTTTTTTAATATCTGTACGTTGTCCTTTTTCCAAGGTGATGACCATAGGCTCGGGGAAGGTTTTTGCCACCACAGGCTACGGTATCGCCCTGCACAAAAACTCACGCTGGAAACGTCCTCTTGACCTGGCCTTGCTGCAGCTGGTGGGAGATGGTAAGAACTGTGGGGAGGGAAGGTTTGAGAGGAAAATAATTAGGACAATGCAGGGGCAAAGGGAAGGTTATGGGTAAAATGACAGGATAGAGAAACGAGCGACAGAGTAAGACGAGGCGAGGGTGGGGAGGGGATGGATGGAGGACACAGGGGGTAGATGAGCAAGAGGATGTTGAGTAGTGGATGCGAGAATATAAGGTGTGAAGAGAGCGATGGCTGTAAGGTGTTTTCATTGTGACAGAGGGAATAATGGTGTGTAGGAGAGGGCTGATGGCGCCAGTAAAGAGGTTTGTGGGTCTCTTTGTTGGCTACAAGAGAAGAGGGGAAATAAAAGGGGAGGTGGGAACAAGAGGAATATCATTTGTTCGTTTAAAGAATTGGAGAAATGACTCGATTCACTTGGTGAAAGTGCACCTGCCCCTCCTCCGTTTTCACTCCTCTCAGTCTATCCGACTTTCACTCTCTTTCCCTTTTTCCGGCTCGCGAGGGTAAAAGAAAAAAAGGATTTACTTGTGTGAGTCAGTGTTGTAAAAAAGGATCATCACAACTTGTGCGGTGACAGATTTACACTCATTACAGATTAGCTGAGACTGACACAGAAAGTGAGGAAGTGTGAAGAAAAAAAAAACACACACAGAGAAACACCTGAAAATACCCTGAACATGAGATGTGGAAAGGATGCACTAAAGCATGAAGAGGTATAGAAAACAGATCAGATAATTGAATAATTGATAGTTATAGGAACATTATTAGTATGCTGTTTGTCTGCTGCACACACTTGTGTCTAAGATTAATCCATGGGAGGATGGTTACTTGTTTGACAGAGAGAATCTGTTTTTAGCAATAGTCGTCAGTACGCTAATGCTTGATTGTCATTTTACACAGTCCGCCACACGCATTTATTGTCTCAATCGAATGCTGCTTGTTTGGCTTTTCCTCGTGTTTTAAATCAGCTTTGCTTATGGCGTGGCGGACAAAGCCCTTTAGCTGTTTCTGGCACGCAGACAGTTTAGCTGCTTACACACTGATAATGCCAATTTGGTGCCAAGATCTATTAAATAAGACTGGCGTCTGGAGCTGAATAGTTGGACCTGGGAAAGAATGTGTGTGTATGTGTGCCTGCGGTTTATGTTTGTGGGGTTTTTTTTCCGCCTTTGAGTGGGTGGATGTTTGCACATG
>JAPZEA010000025.1:11928351-11944182 GCA_029783685.1 Heniochus monoceros | reverse complement strand
TAAATATAGAGATGTACACATTTTTCTTTTTGGACACAAATTGTGTTGAGTGGGGATGAATGAAGGGGGCAGCAGGTATGACAGAGGAGGCTGAAACAGGTGAGCAAAGTAGTGGTGACACTTCCTTAAAGAAGAAAGGGGTTGGTGCTTGCTCCCGTCGTCCCTCCACCTCCCACTGATCCTCCTGCTCCCATCACTCCTCCTGTTCCAGCGGGCCCACCCAAAATCAGCTGAGGAGGTGCTGCTCCTCCGGGCCCCAACAGGGCCGAGCCTGGGGGAGCCATAGGCGAGAGCCCGCTGTACGGCATGCCCATGGGGCTGGCCTGCATCATGCCTAGGCCCATTCCAGGAGCACCCATACCCACACTCATTGGCCCCATGCCCATTCCTGGTTGCACCATGCCCAGCATGGGATTGGGAGGCACAGGACTGGAGCGGAGGCCACTCAGGCCAAGTGATGAGGGCTGAGGTGAGATGGAGGTCATGGGTGGAGCCACGCCAAAAGGGTTGGAGGAGGCAGGTGTTGGTGAAACGCCTCTACTGGAAATGGTGCTGCCTGGAGTCACTGCCATACCAGGAGCAGGAGATGAGCCTGAGGGTCAGAGGTGACACACAGTACAGAAAAAGAGTTCTTAATTTTATACTTAGACTGTACATATTCTATTTTCCATATTTAAACAGGTAAGTTAATTATTCAGCAACTTGTTTCATGTAGCCACTTTTTTTTCCCTTTAACTCTCAAAAGACAGGAACATTTTTTCACTGTATACGTTTCCTGAACAACACCAAGACATTGCTTCTTCCCCTGTGGCTCAGCTTGACACTAATTTCTTGTTAAAGCTTTTAAAGGTTCCTTGTGTAGCCTCCTAAATGTTCCGTTGGTACAGCACAGCACAGCACAGCTGTTTGGAACGGCATATCTCATAATGTATTTTATAGTTGCATTTACATTGTCCCTGAAAGGCTTTATGTTAGTCCAGCTACAAACTGTCTCCATACTTGTGAGTTAATTATATACAACAGCTCATTATGATTCAAGACTTTTTATTTGATCTTTCAAGAATGTATTATAATCAAATTGGCCTTTTCTGCCAGCTGCAGTTTATTGTGAATATGAACACAGTGGATGGTGGCATCTTCAACTGTAGACTTTGTGTGGACCTACAGTACATGGCTCTACCTACAATGCAAAATAGTTCCCAGGAGCAGAGTAAAGCTGTGCAGTCACTTTCTTTTCTCAGGTTACACACAGTTAACACAATAGCTGTAACTAACCTGTGTTCTGGAGGAAGGGATTGTGAGCCGAAGAGGAAGAGATGGAAGGAGGTGGCGGCTGTTTGGGTTTGGGTTTAGATGACACCAGGGAATCGAGATCCACCAGCGCTGCGTTAGGGCCGAGGAATGACTCAGGAGTCTTACGAACAGGGAGTGAAGAACCGAGAGATGACAGGTCAAAGGGCACCGGTGAGCCCGTGCTGTCACAGCCCAATGCTGGGGACCCTCGTCGCTCTGGGTCTCCTAGAAGGGAAGGAACAAAAATAGGAAATCAGACAGAGAATACTAAAAAACTGTTTTTCATTATAATTGACAACAATATAGAACTGTGTCACCACACACTCTAGAGGAAGATGAAATGTAAGACAAGACAACTGTTGTGTGCATGCAACTGTGTTTAGTCTACGATAATCAAAAGTGCGTACCAGTACCTCAGTGTTTGTGAGTCCATGTAGCTTTAAGTGTGAATGTACCTGTGCCGTTAGTGTGTTTGGCGGTGCCACTCCAGATGTCGGAGGTGATAGGGTCAGAGGCAGGGACAGGCCCGTCCCTTGCCCAAGGGTCTACTGGCCCCCCCGAGGAGGAAGTGCTGGGTGGCACTGGGGGGCCCCAGGGATCAGCACTGGGGGGAGTCACAGCTACAGGGGAGGGGAGGAGACGCAGGGGAGGGGAGGGTTAACACAACACCTTACAGGTACAATCCACAATAAGGAGGGAGCAGGAAGCTGGGCTGGGTTCCAACAGTAGTGTTTCTCTCCTTGACCTCTGTCGTTCCACTAACTCGACAGGTGAGAGCAGATTTTCTATAGCTGTCCACCATGTTACTTTCACCAGTTTAATACCTGAAGGCCGGTGGAGGTGAAGGAGAGATAATAAGAAGCTAAAAAGGCACAAAGGGGTAAGAGATGAGACAGCTCTGGTTGAGACACAGCCACAGTCAGTCCTGAGTAGAAACAAGAGGATAAAAATCCCTGGTTTAGACACAGAGGGAGAATGGACTTAGCATGCTTGCTTTCCTCATTACAAACTGAAAGCATATGAGTGGATGAGAAGGTACGACAGCATGGGGACATGACAGAAAACGTAAGGGGACTTTTATGAAGACAGGAAATGGAACAGTGGAGTGAAGAGGACCAAATGTCAAAGGTCTTCACATCCTCTTTGATCCACAGAGCGGGACACGGTTCTCTTTTGATACTTGACGATCAGTACTTTTCCACCAACCTGACTGGCTATAGAGTCAATAAGTGAGCAGTGTTGCTGCTGCTTGACTGCTGGTTACCTGAGCTTCCCCAGGGGTCGACGTTGTTAACTCTGTTGGACGTCTCTCCCCAGGGATCTGGTGGGGGGGCTATAGTAGGTGGAGCTCCCCCACCCCAGGGGTCAGAGCTTGTAGGAGATGTGGGTGACGCTACCCCCCATGGGTCTGTGGAGGCTGTGCCCCACGGACCTGAGGCAGCAGGGGCAGAAACTGTGGGTGGAGGCGAGGGGCCGGCAGAGCCCACGGTGGCGGTGGGGGCAGCAGCAGGGGCCCCCCAGGGGTCCACAGCACTCAGCTCCATCAGAGAACTCTGCAGAAGAGAATATATTATGGATTTATGCTCCTGCAGCTGTATTCAGGAAGAAATCTGAGGACACATTCACCGCACCATGTTGAGGTTAGACAATGGTGCCGTGATAAGAGGAAATTCACAAAATTGAGAAGCAGAACGAGACAGAGAATGGCCGAGCCGACAACCAAAGAAAGAAATCAGACTGAACTTCTGACAAATTCTTAGTTCCTCTTTTGTGCAACGGGAATATACCCTGATAAAACTACCGCAATATTTCTGGTCTAAATACTAAATTTTTTGACAAGACTATTAATTATTTATCCTTGATAAACTTGTGAGTGACACTGCACTATGTACAGAGCTGTTTACAGTCACATCCAAACATTTTTGCTTTGAGGGCTACCTGTGATCATCATCTAGACACTGTGTCTGTAAATATTTCAGGCCCCAGATCTAAGATGAATTAAGCTAGCAGCTTTATCATGCCACTTACTACCTTCAAGAAGAAACAGCATAAAATGCCAATTACAGCTGCAATCAAAAATGTGAGCACACAAGTATCTTCTATTTCTGAGCATGATGAAAACAGGTGTTACATATGGACAAGTGATAATACTACTAAAAAATCTAAGCGATTTTGATCTC
Organism: Heniochus monoceros; assembly: GCA_029783685.1. Lineage (NCBI taxonomy): Eukaryota > Metazoa > Chordata > Actinopteri > Chaetodontiformes > Chaetodontidae > Heniochus > Heniochus monoceros. Next base: position 11,940,709 of record JAPZEA010000025.1, on the reverse strand, counting down.
TTCCACACCAGCATGTCAGTAGTTTGTATGGGCCGTGCACTCCTACACTAGTAAACATTAAGCATCTGGTTTATTAAACCACACATGCTATCATTATGAATTTGTCTCACTAGTTTACTTTCAAATGTGTAGCTGATTTCATGGGACGGACTTACATAACCGCTAACACTGGGAGAACTGAGAGAGAGAGGTAGTGAGAGACACAGCTAGAGGAGGTAATGTCAGGAAAGTGAGAGACAGACTTTACACACACCTCCTCAGGCTTAAGCTTCTCTCTCTTGCTCTCCTCGATGGCCATCTGCAGTCTCAGGTCATCACCTCTGCGCAGTCGCTCTTCCTGCCAATCACACACACTGTGATGTCAGCAACCTGAGACACACAAACTCGGAAAGTACACCACAGGTACAGATTTAGGACTAGTTACAGTCTGAACGTGTGGGAGTGGAAACTGAAACCCTGACCTTTAATCACTATCTCCAATCAACAGAAAACTAACCAGTACCTGCATTATTTGCAAGAGTTTGCAATTGTCTAATTGTACCTCAGAAAAACATAATTCAGACGAAAGCTTCTAAATTTTAGTGCAGTTTCACACATAAAATAAGCTCATCCAGAACTGCTGTCACATGGCACATACCTAAAATAAAATTGAGAACTGACTGTAGAACTGTTGTTGCAAAAAGGTTCTAGGGGGATGTGAAGCCACCATAAACAGAATACTGAGGTTTAAATGTAGTTTCAACCAACAGCAGCACTTTATAAGTGGGGGCAGCTGCAAAAGCAGCTGTGGTTAGTTTGCTTCCTGAAACATGTTGTCATTGTGAGTATTCCACAGAAACTGATGTCTGTTTTTAATCTGTTTGCGCTGCTCAAAGTTGATTTGATCACAATACTGTGTATTAGGAAGAGGTACCAGTTGTTTATCTCAGTGCAGTGGAGCTTCTTTATCATCCAGCCTACAAAAGCACAAAAGGAGCACAAAAAGGTACAATAAAAAAAGGAGGGGAAATGGACTGGGCTTTACATAACCAATACCAAGCAATTAAAAAAAATTGCCTTGATCCCCCCCGATACAGATCTTGCAGATCATCCCAGGTCATCACTATCTAATGCCACCTTATATCCTACCTCATTGTGAGGGGGATTGGTGATCAAACAGTAGAACACTGATTAATCCATGAGGAAACAGGCTACCTCTGCTATAGAACTGAGCAAGTCTTATGCTTGATGCTACTAAGTAACAACAATATTGCCATTATCCTTTAAAGATCCTGAATTAGTTTATAGACTAAACCAGTCAAGTGGTACAGTAGGTGTGGGACTCTAATCAGTTGCATACAACAGGCAAACATGATTTGCACTCAGTGACCACAGTACAAGGAAGTTACAACAGCAGGAGATGTGTAACAGTCAAGGAAAAGAGAACATTTCAAATCAAGACTACAGTTGAAAGCATGCTATCAGAGAGGGTAACAGGAAAGAATAATCAGTGTTTAAAAAAGTGTTTCATTTAGTCAGTTATGGTAAATCTTTGCCAATGTCATGCAAATTCAACAATTAAATTAGAGTTAATCAATCCTTTTAGTGCTGACTTTTGTGTAGTTTAAACACATCAAGACAGCTATTTGAAAAGCGTCTACATTGCTTTTTGCTCTTAACGAGTGCAAGCACTATGAAAGAATGTGAGGCTACACAGCAAATGAAATTATCTCAACAGTATTACTGCAGCAAATCTGTATCTTGAGGAAAATGACACATGACACATATGAGCAGAAATTAACTTTCTTGATTGATCGATGCTTGATGTGTGCTTGAGAAAATCCAATTGACAGAAAGACAGATAGTTGATGACTGGCTGGCCAGTCACCTGGACACACTCTCTGCCCCTGACCTTTTGTTGCATCTCTTTGCTGAGTGTGAGTGCATAGCGTAGCTCTGCGTCCTCCAGAGGGTCCTTGTTAGTCTAGGGGAGGTCAGGCGTTACATGGTGAGAGCAAAGCTAGGTGTATGTGGTGAAAAATATCAGTAATATGCCTCTGTGTACACAGGCACTGCAACAGATTCCAACTGCCAACTTAGCCACAGTTATAATTATGCTTTAATCCTTATCTTCGAGAGCAGTAAGATACCTGTGCCTGCCTTGAATAGGCTGCTATGTGTTACCTGCTCTGCCTCTTCTTTACTCATGGCCAAAGCCAGCTGGAGCTGCAGATCTTCCTCTCCAGAGCTCTGTGGCCAGGCCTGCTCAGGGTCTGCCCCTCCAGAGTGGGAGCCCACTGATAGGCTACCCCCCAGGCTTGGTGCCGAGGGAGCTGATGAGGCTGGAGCAGAGACAAATAAGCATGTGCATGGATGAGAGCCTGTTTTACACCACATTTCAACCCAGCAGTCCAGTTCAGTTCATTGCACACAACGGTTATTTTCACGTTTCCGTTGTCAAAAGTTGTGAATGGTACCAATAGAACCACTCCATTCTGTCCCGTTTTTTTGTTATCCCTCTGCTGAGGTACTTAGCACAATGATCCGGTACTTAAAGGTGGACTTAAACACTGCAGTCAGTTGATTGGTCAGAGAGAATCAGACCAAAGGCATAATCTCATCATCTGCACTCTGATGAAGAATTTCCCAACTCTCCTTTTTTTCCCAGCATTCTCTCGTCTTGCTGTTTGTATGTTTCATAAGGTCGCCAAAAAAACAACTCTTTTTTCCACAAGAGTAGAAGGTTTTTAGCATGTAAATCGCGTGTGGAGTAGGCTTATTGTTAATGACGTAACCCATTGAAACTATCGAAAGCAACATGCTACCAAGTGACATCAGCACCACTTACAAACTTTTAGAAAAACAACGGCATTCGTAGACCTGCATTACACAGGAGAGATTGAGCTACAATCAGTGCATTTACATGAGGGACGTATTACCAGAGAACATCTGTTTCTCTGCAGAACATGTGCGATTCAGTAGATGGGTGAGGTAAAGCGAGGGGAGATTCTCCACTAGTTAATCGATCATGGGTGATGTCGTCCTATCGGATGAATAAAACAATGAAAATTTAAACAGCTGAAATGGGTCACAAAATACACTCTAGCAGCCATTACTATACCTGCGCAGCCCACCCAAGTACAGTCTAAACACTGTAATATGTTTGTGAACGAGAGGGAGCGAGAGTGGTGCGCACAGCTTTGAAAATAATAATCAATAAATCAATACGCGCAAAGCATTGCTGATATTGTGGTGGGCTGCCACAAATAAATGAATGTATGGGAAACCCTGCTGTAGCCTTTTCTCAAACAAAGCTTGTCTCCTTGTTGCAATAAACAACCATATACCAAAAAAAAAAGAATAAAACATTCTATTGGGTTTTTGTTGTTACAAGAGTAAAGTAGCTCAATGTGTGATATGTGTGCGTAGCGAATGTGTGGTTGAGGGAGTGCGAGAGAGCGAGCGGCAGAAAAGTGACGATGAATGAGAGCGGAGCTGCGGAAAACATCAGCAGTGAGTTGTCAATCTGGCAGTAAATGTACAGCGAAGGCTACAGTGTGTCAGTCAACAAATTCTGCAGCTTCTCAAGACAAAGATTAGTCTTGTCTGTTTTTTCCCCAAATGCTGTAAAAGCGAAGGGGGTTAGGCCCAAAGTCCCAGTAAACCCTCCTCCATCTCACCACTGGAGGTCTGTGCCATCTTCTCTTTGGTTTTGAGGGCGTGGATCCTCTCCTCTCTTAGTCTCTCTTCATCTTTCAGCAGTGTCACTAGCTGTTTGGCTTTCTCTCGCACATTCACCCCCTGAAAAAAATACAGATATAAGCACAAATTTATGTGCTGCAAATTAGTGCACCATTTAATTAAATATTACATAAACAGACATTTAACAACATTTAAATACTAATGCAATCAGTCACACTGCACCTTATTGCTGGTGTAACAGCCTTTTAACTTGCCACAGTTTCAGTTATCAACAACCCATAAAAACCTTTAGGGCTCTTAGGTTTACATAAGAGGTCATTGTAAAATGTCCTTGAATAAACCACAAGCAGCATGTTTGACAAACTTTGCCTGCATTCCACAAAGGTGGACCTTACTCACTCATCACTTTATCTTTCTATTCAGCTCTGTGGCTGTGGGTGTGTTTGTGTACCTGATCTTTGCCGTCCCGGTCTATGTACTGAAAATCCTTGAGGGTCTGGACTGCGTATATGTTTTCTCGGCACTGTTGTGCAACACGTTCTGAACCCGTCTTGATTAGGTACTCCATAAGAGTCATAGCCTGGTGAAAATACAAATCATAACCAATGACTAACTGTAGAAAAGGTCTGGACAGTGCGGTAGTAAAAATACAAATAATTAAGTAGTTAACAAAGAATACAATCCTGCTGTTGAATTCTATATAGTTAGGCTCTGTTAGATTCCACATCCATTTGCACACACAAACACACATAGAGCTATGTAGTTTACACAGTTACAACGAAAAATGTATAATTCATACATTTCATCATTTCACAAACCAGCAATATTTGGGCTGTATCTGAAATCACCTCCTCGCTGACTCATTCAGCACTCCTATACAATAAACACTCAATAGTTTACTCTGTAGTGAGTAGTAAATTGAGCTTTCAGACACATATGAATCACTCTACATCATCACTGACAGGTGTAGTGTTGTAATGTTGTAATTTTTGCCTCTCCATTCTGGGAATATTTGAAGGCACTATATTGTGTAATAACTTTCACACTCAGAATAATATGAAAGATAATAAATGTAGTGCATTATACAGCAAACGGGGAGTGATTTCTGACACATTCTGTCAGAATATTATCAAATAATACTGATTAACACAACACTGTAATATTGGTGCCAGTGCAACAAAAATGTATAGTGAGAGAACTATACAATGTACTACTATTGTAATAGTAGCATAGTAACACACGCACACAAACCTTGTACACATGTCTCCAGTTCTTGCCGTGGTCGTTGAGGCGCTTCCACACCATGCTCATGATTTCCGAGAAGGCCACAACATTGTAGGTCAGATCAGCAATCTCTGACATCAGAGAGCTGCTGGGGCCCCATGGGTCATTGGATGTCGCCTCTCTTACCTGGACAACAACACAGCAAGGGACAACCTTAATTTATCCTCCACCCAAACTGTCCGTGATGAGAATAATTTTGGGCCAATCCTTTGTGACAATTTAATGCTCCACTGTGTTCTGAGCAGCAACGCAAACTCAATCAAGCTGTAGAGAGGCAAAATAATGAATGGATGATATGATTACATTAGTTCATATTGTGTTAACAAGGGGAAGGAGTAAGGAGGTTGCTTCAAAGAAATATTAGATTATCAGCAGCTACACCATGTCATCTGGGCTGCAGAGACACATGGGCTACACTTAAACCATGGACATATGGAGGATGTGGGTGTAAAAAATGAAAGGAGAAGAAGAAAAGTCAGATAAGCAGAGGGACACACAACCTTGATTTCAGCCTCTGAATAGTTGTGGACGATGTTCTTTACTTGTCGCCGTAGCGATGAGGTCGACATGGCAACGGTCTGGCCGTCGAGTTCTGTTGCAATCTGAAGAGCAGATGGAGACGAAGGGTCGAAAAATATAGTTAATATACAAACCAAACAACAGCAGGGCAAAGACAAATGAAACATACTTAATACTACTAAAAAAGCAGTGCAAGAAGATGAAGAGTTAAAAAGACCAGAGAAGATGTATGTGAGTGCAAGTGTCTGGATGAAAGAGTGGGAGACCTTGAGAAGAACAATCAGAGTGAGAGATGGTGTCTATACTAGAAATCAATCTGAAGTCATGTGACTGCTGGCATCAACAAAGGAAGAGAGACCACGTCATGCACACCTGTTACACAAGAATGATGCAGAATAGGGGTCTCTCCTCTTGGTATCGCTTCGTTTTTCTGGCTTGTGAGCCACTCATTCACGGAGTGTTATGTCTCAGTTTGTATGTTTCTTCCCGTGGCAACATTGGGTCCCAAAACCACAGACGTATGGAGATGAAAACTATGAAGCAAGATTAAAATTAACGTTAAAAAAGAAGCCATGATCAGTGAAAAATTACTGCTAAATCACAACAAACAAACAAGAACAAGCTAAAACTTTATCCTAGGTCTAATTTCAAGTAACCACTATAAAATAAGGACAAAGCAGATATTCAGCAACAGAAATCACATGATTTGTTGCTGATCCACACATGCTGATAGTCAGAGATACAACACATTAGTTATATGCTTTATCCTACTTAACAAGTCAAGGGTATTTGACTCAGAACATAATACTTTTAATTCATGAAGAACAGTACATAACAGCCTTTTTTATTCTCTTAAGAATAAGCAGGTATGCACAGACTATTCCTGAACCAATAAGAGCCAGAAAGGGAAAATACCCTAACCCAATCTTTTGAGTTTTGCCTCATACTTCAGAAAATATAACCTAATTTGACAAATCTAAATTGTAGAAGTGGGATTCACATTAGTTGAGTTGGAAGGAGCTGAGCCTGAGTATGGTTCACATGTTCAAGTACACGTTTCAGCATTTCAAACTTGCAATTCATTCATGAGCCAGTTAATAATTACTTTCACATTTTAAAATCACTTAGGCAACATCCATCTTTCTATCAGGGTAAAGCTATGCAACAATAGTACTCAATAAATGTTGTATTTCTGAACAGAAACTAAATTTTGAATTCTGCTGCCTGCCATATAATAACATGTACTTCCATTTACTTAATTTCTGATTACACTACAAACGAGTGTAGAGTGCACATTATCAGCAAAAACTGGGTGACTGACAGGTGGGAAAAAAACTGTCTGGTGCAATAAATTATGGCTTCAGTTATGCCTCGTTGGTACCAGGGTCTGAAATTGACATAAACATCATGGACCAAGCCTGGCTGCTGCTGCTGCTGCTGCTGCTGCTGTTGGTGTAATGGCATGCAGAGAATGATTTTGTGGCACAATATTGGATCCCTCAGTACCTACTGAGCATTGTTTGTATTTGTTTGCTTACACAGCAGGCTGAAACATTGTTGCTGACCAGATGCATCCTTTCACTGCCACAATCTGCATTTTCTCACCAAATAGATGTTATGCTGGACCATGTCACAAAGCGACAGCGGTAGACAATACACCAAAAACTTCCTGATACTGACATTGGAGGTAACAAATTCATCTATAGTTGTGATTTTGCTGTCAGCATACTTTAAAAGCTCTCCACAAATGTTTTTAAGCGTTTACCTTAACCCTAACCCTTCCTGAAAAAAAAAAAAAAAAACATCAAGTCACAATCCAGTTCTTCTTCTGCCTCTTAAAAGGACTGAACCCTAATCAGATTATTGCTTGACTTTGGAAAGGGAAAGAGAAGTTTGAAAAAGTTCAGCAAAGGGCATTTGAAGATAATCTTCAAATGCAGTACTTGACGCCTCCCTCAACTGCCATCTCTCAAGGAACCAAAGGAGCGAAGGCACAATCTCTTTGCTAAAGAAGATGACAAACTCATCCCATTGTATGAACATCCAGGCCAACCAGGCAATTGAGAACTAGTAGGCAGTTTGACAAACAGTGCTGCTCTCTCCATTGGCCCTGTCTCCTGCAGTCCTGCCTGCATACTGCACAGACTTTTTTTTTTTAACAAATGTAATTTACACCTGTTTCTTACTGCCTTAAATAAACTAACCTGTTACATACCTGTGGACTGTTTTCAACTATCAGAATTCAATATAATAACATATCAACACATGTTCAGACATGACTATTTGTTACCAGTACTATAACACTGTTCTGTATACTTTTTAAAGTGTTATATGCTATATAGACACATACAGCATGCATTAACGTTCACATTTGTGGGTCAGACAAATGAGAGACAATGTTGCATAACTGAACATTAGGCAACCATTACAAAAACAGTTCAGAGACTCCTGAAGCTCTGTATCAAAGTTCAGACACGCCAACTACTCTTTGATAAGGGATATAGCATGCCTTTGTATCTGAGACTGCCTGTTGTCTCAAGCATTCCACAATCTTTCTGACACTGAGAGAAATAACATCAGGTTTCATGAACTAGCAGCTTATGTTTCAACTCTGCTGCTCTACAACACCTGAGCAAAAGAAAGTACACAATCACATTGTCATCTAAGGTTAGTCTGACAGCTTTACGTAGATCAGCACACCTCTAGCTAGGTCAAGCTAACGACTGATTGTTAATGACCTGTTGTAGGCAAGTGATTGAATATCGGCAAATCAGTCACACCTACTTTATGACACATATTCTCAATAAAGTAGCTTTGAATAGACTACTCACAAGGCGAGGAGTTGCTATTAAAACTAAGCTAACTTGATTCTGCTATCACTTGCATGCAGTTGAGATTACACAGCTCAGCGAAGAAGTTACTCCCTCCCAGTTATCCTGCACACAGATAAGCTTGACAATCGTGGCCCATTCTGACAACTGCAGCTTTCCCTGTCACACCTATCAAGTTAGCTAGCTGGTGTGGTGATAGCAACCAAACAGTTAACTGGACGTTATGCTAGCTATCCAGCAACTGTTAACTTACGCTGAGTGTTAGCTTCCATTAGCCAATTAGCAAGCAACTCCTCCATTCTAGCTTATCGAAACAGCTGGCTACCACTTTGCCACCAGGGTTTGGGTAAAGTCTGGGCAAAGTATAAACAGGGGTACAGAAGGGTGTAACGATAGATAGGTAGATATGGGCAGGCAAACTCAAGTCAAACCAACTGTTATGTTCTCGTCACAACACTGAATCATACCAGACTCAAATGAACGTTAAGGTTACCTGCCAGTTTGACTGATACAAGAAATCACTTGCTGCTCTGTTGCTGCTGCTAGGAAAGATTAGCCAGCTAGTAGCAAGGCAGCAGTTAGCTAGCTAGCTCCTGGTAGTTAGTTCGCAACTGGCAACAGGGCTGCTAGACTGTACAAGCTTTAGCAAGGACACTTACTGCTTCAGGACAATGTTGAATATACACGTTTAAATACCACGCCAAAATGTCAACAAAATACTGACAACACACCACAATAAATAACCAAATCAAGTGTGTACTGACCCTGTTGTAGCTTGAATGTACGAGGAGATGGCCGAATTTCCGCTTCCGTTCTCGGCTACAGGAAAGACCGCACCCCCTGTAGCTTTGTTTTCCTGGGATGGTAGTAGAGGTCTCATGAATAATTAATTGACTTTCTAACAGCCAAAATTAAAGTCCCAAATGAAAAGATATACAAAACGATGGTTCATTAATATTTAAAGCCTTCCGAGTAGAGATAGGGACGTAACTTTTGATTGGTTGTTTGCCTAATTCCTCTATTTATTCAAATAGCACTCGCTGTCTAGGGGAAAGAAATCACATCCTCTTTCATGTTGTTGTGTATTTTCTAATAGTTTAGTGTTTCAGATGTTTTGTTTACTTGTTGTACGGGCCAACCTTAACTGTGCAGTTTTGAAATACCTCAATATTTTCAGTTTCATGCTACGTAATACACACACACTCACACACACACAGTATCTCAACAGTTAAGGTTTTTCCGATATATGTATATGTTGACTGTAGTTGTCTCTGTGAGACTCTCTCTCCCTCTCTCTCCCTCTCTCTCTCTCTCTCTCTCTCTCTCTCTCTGTGTGTGTGTGTGTGTGTGTGTGTGTGTAAGATGTAAAATATCTCCCCCAAAAAGAAAAGATGGAGTCAAGAGTCAAAGTACTAAAGTTCTAAACTGTATATAAAATAGTTAAAACTAGCTGAAACTCAAGCAGCTGCAACAGTAAAATGCTACTTACACATTTTTGCATCAGTCTTAACAATCTAACACTGTCAGATATAATATGGCAATAATTCTTCTGCAAATTGAGTACTTTTACTCTTGGTAGCCCATAATACCTATACTTTTACACAATTCAATGCAGGACTTTTACTGGTAAAAGTGTATTTTTATCCTGTGGTATTGGTACATTTGCATAATTAAAGGATCTGAGTACTTCTTCCACCACTGAAAAGCAGAATGCTGCTGCGTGAGGCAGATGAGAAGGCATTTATACGGAAGCATCATTAAAAGGGCCCATAAACAGCCAGATAATTTATAGTTCTGTAACTTGCGTTTGGATTTTTAAAACGTAAAGTGACATTATTTATGTGCAATTTATGAATTCTTTCTTGACCAAATCCAATATTTATCTATTGTTAAGATGAGACATCATCTGTGTCGTCACTGTCATCATAATCATGACTGTTCTGAAAATGTGCAATGGTTCTGAGCACTGACTGTCCTTTAATACTGATCAGGCATACAATTTTAAGATTATCCTTACCCCCACAGGCCTATTATTTTTATTCATATTTGCCATTTTGGGCAATGGATGTGGGAGGAAGTTACACAATTTGAATACATTCTTCTTGCATTAATATTTCTAAACACATATATTTTCTAGAGTCTTTCAATATGACTCCTCATCAAACAAGTCTTCTTGCCGGAGGCTCAGCAGGGAGACACATGAGCAGGCTGCTGACTGATTACCCTCTGTGTGTTGAAAGTATAATCTGGTACAGGTCACATCATATGGAGACTTACAAAACTGAGCAACATGTATTTCACTTTTAAGTTCAAGCTTGCAAAAGCTTTAACTGAAGTGAGACCAAAGTAGAATCCAAATTCACTCTCTGGACTTCAGAAGTCTTCCATTGGAATGCATGGCACTGTGGTTCCTGCTCGGTAATGCAATAGCACACACCGTCCACAGAGAGGCAGTGTTGAGCCAAGTCTGAACTAACAGCTTCCCTTTGAGTCGCCTGTCATTGGAACCATAAATAATACATGGTAAGCCTCATAGATCAGAGCAACACACAGTAACAGCTGGCATGCATGTGTGTTACAAGCTCCCCTTTTATCCCGCATCTCTTTATCCTTTTATCTTTGCCTCCTCTCCAGGGAGAAGGGGACTGAAGGAAACATGGCAGCATGACTCAAGCAAGCTGCACAACTGTAATGCACTGTCGCACTGCTTTGGAAACACTAATCTCATGAAGATAAACTAAGAAATGCAGGCGATTATAACAAGCATAAAAGCTATTTTGACAGGTGTTGTTCCAGTCTTATGTCACAGGGAACTTTAAACAGTATTTCCTTTACGCTCACTGCCCATTCTCTGCCAGAGGAGAGTAGTTTGAGTCAACATAATTCATTAACATGAAAACAAGGAAAGTACCACAATCAACCTGAAAAAATGGCAGTTGTAAAAGGAATTCAAAGTATCAAACATGCTTCATAAATGAATAAATAAATGAATAAATGGCTGTTGTTTTAATCATTTATATAATCAGTTTGCAGATGTAAGAGACATTCAAGATGAAAATATGATGCAAATTTTAGCAAATCAGAATGATGCCCGAATGAACTAAACAATGAGCAAACTCCCTTAAAACAAATCTAAGTTAGCTAAGATGTTGCTCATAGATCTGCGAGCTTCTGTATGTGCAGATATACTTTCTCACCTTCAAACTAAAACAACACTGACCACATGATGCTCACTGTGTTGCTAGTTACTTTTAATCTTTTCGTTTATTCGGATGTTTGCTTTATCGCTAAATATGTCCTGTTATCTTAACTGAGAATGAGAGATTGTGGCTTGGCTCTGGTTGCTGCATCTTACACAATTTAATTTGAAGCTGTAATTTGTAAGAGACTTTTGCTTTGGACTATGTTATGAAATGCATAAGAATAAAAACACTAGAATATAGTTATTGATACTAATTTCCGTAGTTCGAACTCTGAGATTTTTTTTCCATAATTTCCAGAAGAAATGTGAAATGTTTCATCCTCTTTGGAAATCTGTTATTTACTTCCATACCATTCCATCCATATACCATTCTCACAACATGTGCCAGGAAATTGAAATATTATGTTACATTGTACAGTCATAGTACTAATACATTTAGTTAATAACAAATAAGTATGGATCTCTGTAATTCAATATCATGTCAGTTCATCTCATGTTTCTTTTTTAAACAAAAAAAAGAAGAAAAAATCTTGCTGTCTTCTCTCAGTTAATGTACAGTATTAGATTAGATTAGATTAGATGCAACTTTATTGTCATTGCACATGTCACGAGTACAAAGCAACGAAATGCAACACCGATTGCAAAAAAGTTGGGACACTGTGTAAAATGTAAATAGAAACAGAATGCAGTCATTTGCAAACAAGATGTGTTTACAGGTAACAGCCTTATGAAGTGTTCCTGAGCCCATTTAGTAATATCCTTTGTACAATCATGTGTTGACAAAGTGGTGAACCTCGCTCCATCCTTGCTTGTGAACGACTGAGCCTTTCCAGGATGCCCC
>JAPZEA010000025.1:11902000-11912421 GCA_029783685.1 Heniochus monoceros | reverse complement strand
TAGAGCTGATACAACAGCAGAAATACTGAAATCTCTCATGTGAAACAATCTAAACTGTTCTAACTTTGGTAGAAAGCTGTGTTTGTGTCACACTCTGTTGCTCTTATAAGAGGCTGATTCAGGGCCTTTAAATCAAAGTATATTACCATTATCAGCAAAATACACTTTAAGTGTCATATGCAGAAGTAGTCATTATGCAGCAGAAAAGCTCCTGTCAGTGTTTTGAAATTACAAATGATATTATTGGATTATTACTGATGCATTAAGCAGTGTTTTAGTGTTGTAGCTGATCCAGGTGGGGCTGATGTTCACAACTTTATTTGCTGTTAGTCAAATTAATTTGAAAAAAATCATCCTAAACTGATAGTATTTTGTGTGTAAACCCTTAATCTGTAAGACAAACATCAGATAAATATAGTGGTTTGCAGAAAAATAGAAGTGCTTTGAGTACAAGTACCTCAACATAGTGTCCCACTGCTGGTAAGATCAGTCTTATAATGTTTTAGTTACTGCAGATGCATCCTGTCGCACCAGGTCAAACATTATCACTGCAGCTCTTTCACAATACACATGATGCTTTTGTTTTCCTGATACAGCCTTCCTCGTGTCTATGTGATCAACAATGAGATCTGTGTGAGGACTGTGTGCCAACAGGACGAGTATCTGAAAGGTGAGGCACTCTATAAGTAAAACAAGCATGATGCTGGGCACACGAGGCGCCCATTTACTGAAATATCTCTCGTACATTTCAGCTGAGCTGTGCAGAGAGTTGTCCGGGTGGCCGAGGCGTGTAGAGAGGTCATCTAATAGGAAACGCTGTCACAATCGCCGTAGCAACCCCCAAACCTGGGCAAACAAGGCCTGATGGGCTCAGGATGGCGACGTGACCACCGGTGAGCACAGAGCCCCTTAGAGACACAAACCAGGATCGTTGTCATAAAAACAGCCCATAACACCATAAATCCACCACTCACCGCCTGGGGGTCTCTTTCTTTCTCTTTCACACATACACACAAGTGTGCTGAGTCATATCTATGTTTATGTATTAGTCTTTTGTGTGTGAATACTGAAGGTGTACTCATTTCGTCTGTGTAGTTGGACACAGATCATGTCTTCCATGGTTTACGACCCATTTAAAGTACTGTAGTAATGGGCCTATAGCAGCACTGAGTCATTTCATTGTACAAAGAAAGACCCACTCTGTTGTGGATTGTAAGGTACTCATCAACAATCAAGTATAATGTGCACTATTGTATCCAAAAAATAAAGCTACATTTGTTCATGAGTTATTTGTTTATTGATTTGTTTTTCACTCTGTTGATTTAGGAGAAAAACAACAACAAATGAAAGTTATGGTCATTGAGTGATAGCTTTATGTTTTTCTTTGCATATACATTTCCATACACATATACAGTTTGAATAACAAGTAACATTTGGGAGAGATGCATATAATTTAAACCCTAAACAAACACTGACAAACACCGGCAGGGCGTTACGCTCACATAATCTCTGCGTGTTTCAGTCAACATCCATCATCACGCCACTTGTTACTGTCATCTGTCACAACACATGTGCATGTGATATCAGTGCAACATAATCCACATCTCGGTACACAATATCACAAAAAGAACACTGCATCAAACACAAACTAGCTTGGTCCCACGTTGCATTTGTATGCATCAGGATATCATAAATAACACATCTTAACATGGAAGTTCACAGTTCAAACTCATTTGTACAGTACGACATGCTGTGGCTGAGGTCTGCGACCTGACCACCTTCTCAAAAAGAACGAAGGACTGACGGAGCAGCGCACAAACACAGACCTATTCATTGAGCAGGAGGGAGGTCATGACCTAAATGACTCACCAGTCACATCTTTAACAGCTGTGCTGAGTTGAGATGACATAACATGAACTAAATCATCTCTGTTTCCCCTTGAGGCAAAGATAAAAGCACTTGTTGCTTCTCTTTCTTTTGGTAACACCCAGTCGCATCCAACATTCCTCCTTCCCTGTCTCTTTGTACTGATCTTCAGTTAAAGCAATACACACAGTGCCCAAGACCCATCCCCAGTGAAATGTGTGTTGAACAGCTGCAGCTCAATTTGGCATCTCTCAAAATGATGCTGTAGAGCAACAAAAGCCCACTAGAGAGTGCTAGAGAGCGCAAATACTCTGTAAATCAGCTACAGCTTCACACGCTTCTTTCAAGTAAAATCATTTTGTGGTAAACTTCACTATAACCTAACTCTAAGATTTGAACAATCCATGCGTTAAATATAGACTTTATGCATTACTAACTACATAGACAGACTAGACTGCCAGTCAGTGCATATCGTCAGTCCCACTGCTGGGGACTTGGAGAAATATAAGCTACAGTACGTACAGGTGACGACACAAACGACAATAATTACAAACTACTGACAATATATACATTGACATAAATATTCTCTGTACATAAAATTCATTCATAATTATATTTCATTAAATTTCATCATCAGGTGTTTCTGATCATGTCTCCCTTGATCATTTTTCCTTTATGTATACTCTACGATAGAAAGTAGCAAATAAAACGTTGACAGGAGGACAAAAGGGGCAAAGGCGGAGTTCAAACAGGAGAATGTAAACTAGAGCAGTAGAGTGGATACACAGAGGGAGAGAGGGAAGATGATCCCCAAGATGGATGGGGATGGAGAGATGGTAGAGATGGCCTATAGTTCTAGATCTCTATAATTAAGACTGGACTTGGAGGGTGGGGTGTATCTCTGGCTCAGAGCAACAGCCATGAGGAACTGAACTAAAATAAAACAAACTAGTACAGGGAGTTACCCTGCTTGGCAGGGAGAGATACGGGACCCCATACCGGGGAAAACAAATTTGCAAAAAGTGCTGCATAAATTTACAGAGAGAGAAGAGGGAGAAAACCAAAATGAATCCCTCCTCACTTCGAGGACACAGAGTCAAAGTCTCCCAACAGGTAAGAGCTGGCTGTGGTGGCGGGGTTGGATGGAGCCGCTGAGTTGGAGTTGCTTGAGTCCAGGTCGAGCAAAAAACCTGGTGGTTAAACATAAAACAGAAACATAATGCATGACTGAAAAGTGAGAAGCGGCATCTAGCCATGCAGATACTTGCAGCATTATATACAGAAGTTTCGAGGTATCGCCCTGTGAAACTTCTGCCACCACCCAAACACAAAGGAGGTGAGCGGAATTTCATTTGTGCTGCTTAAATCCTTGCATTACTCTGCACAATACACACACCTTATTATTTCTTGGGGACTATTTCTTTGGTACAGAGTATTTCCAATGAAAACTAACAGCAGTAGAGAAATTGGGACATCACTTGTGTAAAGACAAATTGCTGCTGAGCTTTTCAAATGTTTTTCAGTGTTTTGAGCACCGCAACCAACGTTACATTCACCTACATTGTGTTCACATGGCTGCAGACATCTCACAGACAAACCTCAGCACATGAAACCGAAACCATGTGCATGGCTAGACACCTTGCACGTGGAAAAAAATGACACTTAATAGTTCTATAAGATAAATTGATCTATATTGATGTATACTACAGTGGGGCAGAGGGGAAACAATGCTTTTTAAATGAAAATCCCTGTATTTTACAACTAGAGTCCACCTCATAGTTTTGGCTAGTATTCCTGTAGGTCAGTGAAACATTGCTCTCATCACTTTCATTGTAAAGACTGTGGATACAAGTGCTCCACTGGAAACAGCTTTAAAACAAACCCCAGTGGGGCAAAGGAAATACAAGCTTTCAACAAGGAAATGACTTTCCTGTGCTTCATATTGACCATTTACATGAACTTTCATTCTGTATGCCTTCTGAGGTACGTAGCCAGGTAATACTCTGCATCCCACTGTGAATGAAACAGCTACACTGATCTAGAACAACCTGCAGTCTGAACGTGGACGTAAAGCTGCAATGCAATGAATCACTGGGGTAATAATGATTAACACATTAAACTAAACTTATTTTGTGATTACAGGGATAAGATCAAGATGTTTTTACTATCCTGACTATGAGAAAACAGGAGACAGATTGAACCGTTACAATTACCTACCAGTGTCACTTCCTCCTGCAGGGGGTTGTGTGTTATGATTGGTAGATCTGGATGAAGGGGGTGGAGCTAACTTGCCCCCAGGAGGAGGTGGAAGAAGCCCTAAACCACCTGAACTCTGTGGACGGGACCTGTCCTTCTTTTTTGATTGCTGAAAAAGGCACAATTAGGAGAAACAAAAACTGTCACTTAGCATGGTTGAGCTTTTCAAAGCAGTGGTATATATTCGACGGTTCTATCATGAAAAGCATTGCATTGAATGAACATAACGTTACCCCAATATTGAGAGTAATGGTCTGTCCTTCTTTGAAGCCAAGGTCCAATTTAGGGGTGGTGTCTGGAGCCTGTGCCTGCTTGGTAAATTCATTTTCCTGTTTCACCCACCTAAAGAAGATGACGGGGGGAGACAACATGAGATGCAAGAGGATGAAAGTTTGTTTAATTAACTATGATAAATAAATTCAGCACTGAATTAGTCATGGTTCATGACACATTACAAAGCAGCTGCTTACTTGAAGTGGTCCTGGAGTGCAACATTGAAGTCAAAGGCATCACCTCGGTCACCAAAGCCAATGCCTATGAACGCACTGCGTCCTATGATAGAAATGTACACAACAAACAAAGGGTTAGAGTTTAATATGGGATCTATGTGATAGTGCACACAAAAACATACTAAACCTGATTTCTAACAATGATCTGTATGCGACAATGCGACAACAGTTTCCAAGATTTAGCATTAAAAAAATAATGGTGCATCTCTGCTGTGAATCACCCTCTGTTGTTCTCTGAATTATGGGCACATTTACAAAATATTTATGGCTGAGCAACAAACAGTTTACTCACCGTTGTCATCCTGGATGCGGAGCACAAAGTAACGGCTTGAGTCACTGACTGTTTCCACTGCGATGCCAGGGAACTCGTTCACTGGTGCTTGGGCAAACAGCTCCCCTGTAGGTTGGAACAAAAGAAGTATGTTCATCATCTATTTGGCAAAATGGACCAGTGGCTATTTGGATCACAAAGAGAGACTATAGAAATTCACATTTACGATGCCAAAACTCAACCAAGAAACTCTCAGATTTAAAAAATTTTTTTCTGTGTGAGAAAAAAATATGTACGATGGATTCTAGTTTTCAAATCACATCAAAAACATGCCAATAAAAGGTATAATTTGCTTGCTAATACGTGAAATACACTGAAAAGAAAGGAGATTATGAGCCTGTTTGCTTCAGAATAAAGTGTCTGCTTGGACATGGGGCTGCTGGGTCACCTTGGAATGAATGAGTAACAGAGAGAGAGATGGCGAAGCATGAGACTACCCAGTGAAATGATGTAAAACAGCGGCAGAGACAGTAAACAACGGCACTGTCCTGTCTGCTCCTCTCTCACCAGAGATTTTGTCTTCCAATTTCACGTAGGCCACTTTGCCCCTGGCTGTCAGACGCATGCGTCCCGTCCAGTCAGGGGCGTCCAGCTTCCAATCGGCAGCCCTGAGGGCGCAAACACACAGGCAGTCAGGGAGACAGCGTGATGTAGGTGAAGTGGTGACAGCGGTTTATGGAGACTGATGTCGAGACGGAGGGGAAGAAGAAAAGGAGACAGGAAAGGAGATTTGTGTATGTGTTATTGTTATGATTCGCCAAACGCTCACACACACTCCAGCTCCACGCTGGCTATTTTCTATGCGAACAGAATGTGACTAAGGCATCAGACGGGCACTTCACTGAGACCTAAGGCTGAAATATTACATCATCACCCTTACTCACTATACATATGGTCACTGGTTAACCAATCATGTCTCATGGGACTCAGGCCTATGCTACTGTTTGGCTGGTGTAATGTCCACTCAGATGCAGCTGTGGCTGGTCAGGCTAGAGCACCAACCAATGAAAAATGGGATAAACAATTCAATGTCAACTTTTTTTAACCACACAACAGTTTTGTGGCGTGATCACTTAAAAGCATACATAGAGTGAGAGCTGTCTTTCATTTGGATTACTCATGTTTAAGCCCCATGTCATCAAAGAGCACCATAAAGTGTCCTTGAACAAGACTTCTTTACAGCTCCAGGGATGCTGTTCTGCTATACTGACTAACTTTACTTTAAAGGTCAGATAATGAGAATCGCTGGAGCAAACCATGGCATCAGCCAGCCGTCATATAAAATCACTTGGACTTTCAAGCAGTGTGCGCATTATTTAACGTTATCGTCTTACGTGCTGCTGGACGGAAGCAAACAGACGGACGACAGGAATGTAGCCAATCCTGCCTCTTCCCTGTTAACCGTTAAGTGGGTAACGCAGCGCAGGTACAGACCCCAGCCGCTCGTTACGTTTTATCCATAATGACCTTGTAAACACGCAGCTACGACGGCAACGCAAACACTACGGCCGCCGGCACTTGAGGCTGCGTGATTAGTGGAGGAGCTCGGTGGGTAGGTAGGCAGCTCGCGGATGCTGGGTCAGAAAGCACGTCGTGAGGCCGCTGCCCCCCCCACACACCTCCACCCCCTCACCTGATAGCCCGGTTGGATGCTCTCGGTGGGATTCGGTAAACGTTGACTTCAGGTTTGACACAGAGGACCGACTCGTACTCGGACTGACCCTCGGTCGCCATCTTGACTTGTCGGGTGCACGCCGGTGGTGGTGGTGACGGTGAGTGGTGTGTCCGCGCGGCGTTAACGGCTACGTGACCGTAATAGATGGTGTACTTGCGCACAACCCTGCTTCACTGCTACGGTGTTAGGGATGCCCTTAAAGGGGCATGTCACCGATTCTACACTCAAAGGTCAGTTTACCCATCAGTACACTGACTTTTGTAGGAGTAGGAGTATTTCTGAGCCTGTTTCAAGTCAAAACGAGGCATCACAGAGGAAAGAAAGAAACAACGAATGATCCGTGACTTTCCGCTGTGACGGCCTGGAGTTGGTGGTAATTGCTCAGCGCTCTCAGGAGCTCCTGGCCCATCACAGTATCTTTAATTCCTCTTCTGATTACAGGCTCTGTGTGAAGTTCTCAAAGAAACAAAAAGGGTGTCGACTTTTACATAAAGCTGATGTGGCTAGACCTATAACCTTGCTTATACTACAGATTATGAACAGTTAATAAGAGCCTTCCTAAACGCAGCTCCCGTATTTAAACCTGCAGCGAAGGAATAGCGACAGACACGGCAAAATGCATATAGCCAAGCCTTTTAAAGACAAATTACAGTGCTATGTATAATTTATAAGGAAGTTGATACATTTAGCAATGCAGTGCGCCTCCTCCCTAAAACATCCATCTGCTCCTCTTGCAGGACTTCACCTCCAGGCCTCTTTTAGCAGTGGCCAGCCCAGGAACACTCTGACTCCTTCTCGTCTCAACATCCTCCTTCCACACATCACAGCCAGCCAATCTCTTTAGGGCCTTCTCAACTCAGATGCAACCGACAAACCGGCTCGAAAACTGGGATCCGCGATACAAACCGACAGAATTAGAGTGCAGCGTTTGAGCATTCAAGATGTATTCAGATCAAGTGATGTGCACCATACAACCTTTGGCTAGTATATGTGTTAATGGCATCCTATAACAATGGACTTCCTTTAACCTTTGGTATCTAAACTTCCACAACCATAGATGCTGTTCTTTGCCTGAAGATTTGCAACTTAAAAGCCGCAGTGACTATGAAAATCACTAGAAGTCTCCAGGGTGGGATGTGATCGGATAGTCCTTTAAAACCTTCCGTGCATAGGTATTCCAACCATTCTTGTTGACAGTGTTCTTTTACTCCCACTTTTCTCGATACCAGTCCCTCGTTTTACCCTACAAATCTTCTTCATCCTCAGAGGTTTGGTGCAAAAGGATCAAGAGCAGCTAACATTTTTCTAAGAGCTCATTTTATGTCCTTTTTATATCCCTCCTCTCCTTGCTGATTGTTTCCCCCCGTTTAAATAATGAAATATCAGTACTCAAACGAAGAGCTACTTCTGCTTCAAAACTTGTTTCCAGGAAAATAATGTAGGAACAGAATGAAAAGGGAGAAACTAATGCAGGAAGAGTAGTCAACAATGCCATTTTTCTACTCACCAGAATCTTCTTAAAGGAAAAAAGGACATCTCTCTTGCATCTGCAGAAATCTTTCTTACTGATTTAGCAAAGTTATAGATTAAACAGCAGTTTGCCCCCCTCACTTCTTTTTGTCTTTTTGTTTTTTCTCCGGCTTACGGTTCTGCTCAGCAGTGGTCACGCCGCGGGGCATGATCAGCACGCTGCCGTCGGCGCTGTACTGCAGCGAGTACTCACTGGGAGGATAGGGCCGGCCCTCCTCATCCCGCAGCTGAGTGAACACCTCTTGGTACAGACTTTGCATCTTCTGCTTCATCTGCCGGATGGAGCGAATGAACTCCATCTTCTCCTTCAGCAGACGGGCCTTGTCGCGCCTCAAGTCTTGGACGCCCTGCTCCAGGGTTATGATGGTGTCCAGCTTGCGCTTGCGGCAGTTCTGGGCCGCCATCTTGTTCTTGCCGCGCCTGCGGATGTCGCGGATGAGGGCGAGCTGGGCTTCACTCAGGTGGTGTTTGGCCAGAAGCTCGTTGAACTCTTCCACAGGCAGGTTGATGATCTTTTCGTTGGAAAAGGGGATTTTCATGGCCCGGGCTCGGCGTTCATCGCGACTGGCGTGCTTGTCGAGCAAGTCCTGGTGAGGCTGAAGCTTTGAGTGCTGCTTGTCGCGGACAGTCTTCTTCCCAGTTGAAATGGGGAGCTCTGGGTGCTCGGAGAATGCAGAGGAAAGTGGCAGGTTGTAAGTGTGATTGTGGCTGATGCCGTCGAGCTGAGGGAGGCCATGTAACTGGGATGGGTCCTGATAGCTCATGCGGCAGAGTTTGCTATACCCAGGCTGATAGCCCCCGACAGCGCCCTCCTCTGTCTCTACAGTGGCGACCTCAGAGTCAGTGCTGTACCCCACAGCTCCCTCCTCTGAGAAGGTGGCAGACGTCGAAGAGGAAGACGCTGCTGAAGAGCAGGACGTCTCAGAGCTGCTCGGGGAGGCCGGGCTGTGGCTGGAGTCCAAGGAAAGACCAGAATCTGAGTCAAGCTCGTTCTCCAGCTGGGACGCTTGGGCCTGGCTGAAGCCCTCCTCCATGGCGAGGTCCAGCAAGCTGATCTCATCGAGCATGGACTCTTCCAGCAGGGTGCTGAATGGATCAGGCAGAATAGGCGTGGATGTTATGTTGTTACTAGAACTATTGATGTGTGGTGGGAGAAAGATCCCGGTCAGGTTAGTGGCTCCAAACGTGGAGTTGATGTTGCTGGAGTTGCTGGATGAAAGTCTGGGCATGGTGGTTCTCGGGGTAATGCTAATAGAGTCCAACTGGGGATTGAACAGCTGTGGGAAGTCTTGGCTGCAGCTGGGGAGGGAGGCCTGGTGCAGGCTGACGTCCTGGTTGACCGGTGTTGAGCCAGTAGAAAGCTCAAAGGTTCCCACGGTGTTCGACTCCGTTGTCCCACTTGTGCCATCGACACTGCTGGAGTCGGAGTGGAGCGAAGTGTTGTTCACTTCCATTGCCTTCGAACAGAAACATTTTGTTAAGGGAAGTATACGGTACAGATATTTGTCAGATTATGAAGCACATTTTGAGCTAAATTATAAAAGATTAAATCGGTATTATGTCACACTTTGACACGGTAAAGAGACATTTTTCATACTTCCAAATGTGCTTATATCCAAAAATGATCAATATTATAGGATTTTTTACCCAATTTAGTACCATTTTCATTGTTGTTTTGAAATATAGAGACTTTCGTTTTGGACCCACCTCTCTCAGTCCCCGATCAACAAATAAACTGACGGTCCCAGGACAAACAAACACATCACACAAAATAACAAGTGATAGATTTTATAAAGGGCACATACTTGTAGCTCCATGATGGCCATGATATCTTGCCACTGCTGCTCCAGGTCTAACTGAGGCTCTGCTGGGGGCAGCTGTGGTGCCAGAGGAAGGCCCTGAGATGTAGAAGGAGCTTCTTCATTGGAAACTATTTCTGGGGTGACAACCGGGGCTGGAAACTAATGGAAATGTCAAACACATAAAGTAAAACCACTGGAACTTCACTTTTTACATCAAGCAATATATTCATATCTTGCTTTGCAATATATGCAAAATGTGATGTTACCTCAGATTCTTCTCCAAAAGGGAAAGTGGCCTCCAACAGCCTCAAGCATTCCTGTAGAGAGAGTGAAGTCTGAGAGCCGATACCTGGGAGCTGTGGAACCAGAAACAGAGATACAAACACAGTAAAAACACTGATTCTTTCAGGGTGTTTTCACACCTGTAGTTCAGTTCTTTGGGCCGAACCAAT
>JAPZEA010000025.1:11887468-11901900 GCA_029783685.1 Heniochus monoceros | reverse complement strand
TCTAATTTGCTGCCCTTTAGCAATGCTCTACAATCATTACTATCAGCAGCTAAGCTGGCTGAATTCACCACTTAGCTAAGTAGCTCTAGAGTCATTTTTAAGAAGCTATTAGCTAAGTTGCGCTAACTGCTTGCAAGCTCCATAACAGTTAACATCATCAACACAAGACAATATCTGACTGTATATTATTTTATTTCACATGGCCATATTGCTACAGACACAGCAAGCAGCATCTATCTAATGTTACAAGCCTTGCTGCAACTTGAAATCTATTTTTCTCAGTTTTTCTCATTTCTCAGTTTAGCAGTTGTAGTGATGGACAGGCACCAACATGTAGTTTTCTCAATACACTTAATGATAGACTTAATGGAGGAGGTCGCAGGTATGTTTCACAGTCCAAGAAGCTTGAAGGCATCTCTTAAATCTTCTGTTTCACAGGGCTGAGAAAGAAAGAAAGAAGGAAAACATATCATTATTAGAATTTCGAAACATCATTATTGGTTAGACCTGATCCTGTTGATTGAAGAACAACGTGCGGGATGGTAAAACTTCTACCCGGAGGATGCGGTCGAGTTTTCTGGCAAGGCGTACAGAGTTTTGGTGCAGCTCTTCCCAGGCCTTGAAGTTGCTCTGTTTACGGGCCACAAAGGTCTGCCAGCAATAGAAGAAATCTGAAAAGAGAGAGAAAAATAATCAGTGTTTTTTAAATCCAGAGAAAGATCATGATAAGGAAAACAAACACTTTTAAGTGGAAGTTGGTCAGCTTCCTTAACGTTCTGTCTCTAATACATGTACCACATATACACAAATGTATGCCTCCACCTTTGTAACTCATGACTGTGATCTGCACGCCGGCTTTTTTCAACATTCTTAGGCCCTCTCTTTCACGGCTGTCCTCCATGTCACAGAAGTAAAGGCGAGAGACGAAGATCCTGAGGCGAAGGTTGGGCGTCTGGCTGAGGAACTGGCACAGTCTGATGGAGCAGTTGGCACAGGGAGACCAGGAACAGAACCAGGTGATGGAGTAACTAAGCCTCCTCTCTCAAGCACCTCCACACCCCCACAAACCAGGGCACAAAGCTCCCAGGTAGCGCAGGAACAGCAACTATGGAGAAACATGCAAAGTGCTGTCAATTGTTATTTTCTGTCTTTCCTCTGAACTGGCGCTTCTCAGACACTCCAACATCTTGACACACATTACTCACCTCTACGTGGCAGCCATTTCGATTGCGGAGGTGCCCAAAGTCAAACGTTAAGGTGTCTGGCCCCACTCGCCTCTTCACTACAAAGCAGAGGTATGTCTCATGCCGGCCTCTTGCCCAGCGGACATTCTTGTAATGGTAGATGAACTTTTTGCGGGGCAAAAGCACACTGAGACAAAGGAGTAAACAAGAAATGTGCCTTTTTTATTAGCTAATGAAATGTGGTGCAGGTAGAACAGAGAACCACACTACAATGGGCACAGTACAGCTCACCTACAGAGGATTTAAAGTGTTTTTGAAAGGCTACATGCATTTACAAAAACAGGGTGCTGGGAATTTATCAGTCAACATATTTTAATCAGTAATAATGCAGTTCTCAAAAGTGGTGCTGTTTTGTAAACCAGCGTCTTTGGTGACGGATAATCTCGGTAGTTTTCAGCGAAGACAGTCATTTTACGCCGGGGAAAGTCTGAGACAAATTCTTTTAAGGAACTAATAAAATTACCAGTTTAACGTATTATTAGTCAGATGACTCACACATGCATTCTGGTTTTAATGCAATAAGTTAGCACAATAAACTCATGTAAAACCTGTGGTTAACCAAATGCGAGTGATGGACAGTCATAAGACAAGTAACATTCACTGCTTTTTTTCCCCACTCTCAGTTTCACAACTTTTAGCGAAAGTCATTAATACTGAAACCTCAATTTGTAGTGCTCAAAGGTGATACAGTATCAGAGTTACTGTAACAGAATTCCACTGACAAATATCTTATGTTGGTATTTAGGTATCATCGTTTATAAAAATGTATGAAAAACTTTTTTTTTCCATTTTTTCCATTTAGTGGCATGCATGTGTAATCTATATATAAATAACTATCAAATAGAAAGACATATACAACATATAAATAGAACGTATCGATTTTGCTCACCTGTCTAGCTTTGTAATCATTTTGAAAGACGCGCTTTGCTTTGTCACTCAGCAGGCGTGGGCAATAAATGAAGGTAAATGAGAACGAGCGAAAGTGTGTGTGTGTGTGTGTGTGTGTGTGTGTGTGTGTGTGTGTGTGTGTGTGTGTGTGTGTTGGGGGGTTAAAGGGAGGGAACTGAGAGCATATACCTCTAAACATAAACATCCTGCATGCAACAGAGACAGCTTCTGGTTGGACAGAGAGATTTTTCAAAGTAGGTTCAGGGGGCGTGATACAAACGAGATGGATGGATTGTATAGTCTCGCTGCAAAACAATTAAAGCTATAAATAAATTACTTGTTTGCCAAATTCTTTTGAATGGCATCATGGTTTTTATGTGTTTTGAAAAATACAACATCAGCTCACATAATGATTTAGGTGAAACCATTCATTTGGTACAAGGCAATAAAGGAATGTTATTGGGGAGGTAGATTACACAACACAGATTTTACAATACAATTTAATCTGAGTGACCACACATGAGAGGCGTGTTTGACGTGATTTGTAACCTTTGGAGTTTTTCACAGACGTCAGTAAACTTAGCCAACTGGCTGGAACTTTCCAAACACTAAAGACTCATCCAGTCACTGGCGTCTCTGCTTTGGTTTCACCAGATCATTAACTAAAAACTTTCCAGATACCTTCTCACCTCCATCTACAGTGGAATTGCCACTGACCTCTCCTGCTTTTCAGCCTTTCCACCTACCTAGACCCCCACCTCTTTTGGGCCCCAAGATTTGGTGGACGCATGTCCAGACTTTCAATGTCTGGATGTTCCCAGACCTTGGAGGCCCTGACACCTACTTTGTCCTCTGATCTGGGTTTTCCCAAACTGTGTCAGGCTGGGAGCAGAACTGTAATTGACCTCCCTCACCCTATGTGTCTGCTGGAATGGCCGGCCAGCTGACTGACCACAGTGTGTGGATAAATCTCACTCATAAGCCTTTGAACCATCAGATGTTGTCATCCGTCCTTGCCAAATCAGGATGTGTATTATTTTGCTCTCGTCTTTTCTTTGCTATGTCTGTTTTAGCTCTGGCCTAGTCTGCTCACTCAGTGGCACTGCATGCAGGCATCCTGCTTTCCCATGACTCCCCTCACCCTCTCATGCACTCTGTGGTTTGGGGAATTCACCGTTTCCCAGGGTGGCTGTTTTTGGAGCTCATCGTGTGTGTGTGTGTGTGCGCATGTGTGTGTTAGCCATCTGTATGAGCATGTCATTAACACAGTCTATATGTTATACATCATCTGGAACAAATTTATCTAATATATCCTATGATTGTGTGGTGCCCCAAAATTTAGAGTGATTCATGTGTATGTGTGTCTGCATGGTCTGAGCGACCTCACATCATATTGCATTACTCTGACGGTGCACTAAGGCTAATGTCTCTGCACATTTGATCTTGTGTGCATGTGTCTTTTCTGGACTTCAAGAGGCTGATCAAATGCCAAACTATATGTAACCACTTCCCACCCAGCTCTCTGGGATTGACCACAGTTGACAAAGGTCATCTCACAGTCACACATGAACGCTCACGTGCACTGCCTGTGTGTGCGTGTGTGTGTGTGGTGGAGTAGTACAGTATGGCCAGACATGGCTGTGCATTTAACCCGTAGTCAGGGGCAGAAACCGGGTGTAGGAAATGCCAAGTCATACTTTCCGAAACCCACCCGCCCACGCCCTGCACACGCGCACTCAAACACTCACACACAGCCATACCGTGCAGACACACATGACCACAGTCACAAACAGACTTTCTTTCCAGTGTGTGAACTCACATCTGTTTCCTGACAACAATAATAGCTACAGATCGGGCGGGTAGAGGCCCAGCTTAACAGGTGTCTGCTCTTTTGACAGTCATGAAGAAACAACCTGATGATGACCAAAACGTGTCACCAGTAAAAATACAGCTTTCACAAGGTGAAAATGGGCTGACCACACACTTACTCGTGCAAGTAATAACACTGTAATGTTACTGGGTGTCTCAGCTTTTTCATCAAAGTTAATTAGAGGGCTGTGATTTTCCACTCCAGTTTGCATGATTTAGAGTTTGCAGTATAAGCCTGTATTTGTCTTCACATCAGGTGAGATATGCCTCTTTCCCACACACATAAACATTGTGCAAACATCCTGTGGTGTTTATCTGTGGCTCACTGATGCTATACTGACATCGTCTGAGGTTAGATTTGTATGTAGCTACGCAATGCGAGTGTGAGGCCTACTAACCATATTAAGGTTAGCCTCAGACTGGGCTGTGTGCATTTCCCTACTTAGTCACATAAACTGTAATTCACCTGCAAACCACACACATTCTTGAGTCAGAATACCAGAGGCATGTATTTAATGAGCTGTGTTAAAATCTGCCATGCAAATAAGTTTTGAAACACTAATTACCGAGTAGATTTATGTGAGATTTTGCTTTACTCTTTGTAATCAACTCCATATTTTATGGCAGCAACAGTACTTTAATTAGAAATTATTTTATATTTGTAATTAATCAGATAATTAAACATTTATTGAGGTTACTACAATTGAAAACTCAAAGGTATTACGTTTATGAGATTTCAAAAAGCATATAAGTGCTGACATCTGAGAGGCTGTAACCAGAAAGATTAATTTTAACTTGACAATTAACATAAAAGAATAAAAGTAATAAATACATTCATTCCTGTCAATCAACTGTTCAAGTAACAGAGCACTTAAGTATTTTGGTAACAACATAAAAGACTTCTGAGTTCTCAGCATAAAACATAACAAAGAAAACCAAAATGAAAGAACACGAAAGCTGAATCAAAGGGAGGCAGCAGTTTTTGCAGACTCATGGAGCCACATACTGTACGTGAAGGAGAGCAACGACTGCCAAAGAGTGCAGAAAGATAAAAGCAGCTCAATTCTGCACATTCACATAAACCGCACATACTTCCTATACAGTATCTGTACATCCTCCTACACATCTGTACGGTTTCATCCAGAAACAAATGTGCAATCACACACACTCGCCATTTACTGTGTGCAAACGTTTAAGAATCACACAAACACGTACTTAGGAAACACATTTCACATAAATATTTTATTTCATTACAAAATGATGAGAACAACGTAACTGAAGCTTCATTTCTTTCATGGCAATGGAGAGATGGTACTTTATATGATGAAAAGGTAAAAAATATATTTAAAACAAACAACAGCAACACATACTGTAAATAAATACTGGCATGAATAACGCAAATAGTCAATAAATTATTAACTTAAACACATTTACAAACATGTTGCAGCAATGATGCTATCACCTTCAGCAGAGATCCTCAGCCCTCTTTACCTTTTGATAATCCTAGGCCACTTTCTTCTCTACATGAGTCCATCACCCCTAAATCACAGGTCTTTATAAAACACCTTAGTGAGGGGATATCCCAAAAAGCCTCTCTCTGGAGTCTCCAGTTTCCTCTCCTCGTCGTCTTCTTCATCAGCTCCCTCCCCGAGTTGCTGATAGCCCAGCTTCTTGAAGAAGACCTCCCCCACTTTGGAGGGGTAGGGGACGTGTGCGTACACTCTGCGAGCGCCAGTCTCCCTCTCTCTCTGCTCCAAACTCTGGACTAGCAGGCGGCCCAGGCCCTCCCTGCGGTACCAGCAGCCCGTCACCAACCTGCAGATCCTCCTGATGCCCGCTCGATTCTCACTTTCCCGGAAGATGCACCCGAGGATGTCCCCCTCACAGTCTCCCACCCAGACCTGCCCTGCTGTCTGCTCTCTCTCTGGGGTGACCTTCTCTGTTGATGTCTCTGTGTCCTTTTCTTTAGGTCCAATTCTGCGCCTTGGCTGAGGAAAATAAACAAGATTATTTGGCTGCAACATTTGGTCACTAGATTTAAGTGAAAACTATCCTAAAAACTAAGAATTTCAAACCAGTAGTCTAACCCTTTTAGTCACTGGTGTCTTGCCACTGATTCTACAGTAGGGATTCTGCAGTGTCTCATCCTGTGTCCCTCTGTAGCTGCTTCCCACATAGTCCCAGTAGGGGCGGCTGCTGCCCAGGACCCCTGTGGACCGCGGCATGGTGATCTTGAGAAAGACAATTAGCAGGAAGACAGGAATAGCGAGGGCCAGGATGAAGGAATGGACGAGGCAGCGCAGGACCGAGGAGAAAACAGCCAGGATGAAGAGGCAGAGCGGACGAGTGAGGATGTGGAGGATGAGACGGTTTTCTGTGCCCTCACAGCCCTCCTGGAGAGACATTAATGCCAGTTAAAGAAAAATCAGCAGAATCTTCACAAGCACAAGAGCAAATTCCCACCATGATGACAGCAGCCTGCCTAAAATTTTATCTACTTCTATTGTACAAACCTTAATGAGGGCTTTGACCACCTCTATGTCATCCTCCTTCATCCTCCTCATCACCACCTGATCCAGCTCCAGCCTCACCATGTTTTGGCTTTAAGCTCTAACAGGAGGATTTCTTGCTCTATGCAAACTCCAACATGCACAATATGTGCACAGGAAACCTAAAAAAAAAACACATTTAAGGAAGAGCACATGGACAGAAGGTTGTAATTTTCTGGTAGGGCAGGTGACAGTGAAATGCAGCTTTGGGTGCAGATTAACTGATCCTGCTGCAGAATGACAGACAGGTGAATGCCTTACTGCGCTCTCTATACTATGACAGACATGTGATTTAACTGGGTCAATGAATTTCCAGAATTAACATTATGCAATGCAGTACACTTCGCCCACAGTGAGCCAGTAATTGCAGTGTCACATCACAGCCTCGCTGGCTCCAGACAACAAAGACGGATGAGGATTATCGAGGATTTGTAGCATGTGTCACCGTCATTTTGTAACGTCTCTTGCATCATAAACGCCATTCTAGTTTTCATCTGCACGTATAACGGTGATCATCAAAGGTACAGCCGAAAGTGAAAAGACCTCGTTCAAATCCTTATATGGTTGTTAGAGAGTGCTGCGGTCTGTCCTGACACATTCGGACCCCTGCTCCTGCTCTCACCCCACATTTCCGCTTACCTCGTGCACCGCACAGCCCGAATTAAACAGAAACGGGAGAAACACGCTGTACGCAACGTTTTGTCCCAGTTTGTTGTGAAGTCCGCGCAGGTTTGGCACGTTTTATTCAACGGCCCCAGACTCGTTTCCTGCGGAAAGGGGGAATTCTGAACACAGACGTACTCTAGTTTACATCCCGTTGCACGTTCTCAACGGGTCGATCTACGCGATTTGCGTATGTACAATCCGCACTGCGCACAGGGTACGTGAATCACACACGCAACGTAACAGCGCTCGAAGTGCAACATTTGTATGTTTAGAGTCTTGAACAGGAAAAACTCAAACCACAAGAAAATTAAGCAAAAAAGGCAAATGATGAAAGGTATTAACAGATTTATTAATAATTAGCTACTATTTAATTTTAACATTGTGAAGAAAGTGGGCCATGTACAACATTTATTCACAAAAACGTATTTACTTAATAAACAGACTGCCAATGACAGTATCATTTATACTAATATATTTAGGAATAGTCCGAGGTCCATGTACAGCCTATTTGAATGTATAACATTTCTAGTATGTGGCACCATGGGATTACAACACAGTACTGATCTAACTGCATGTTCTCCCTCAGTTCCAGGAGAACTCAAACTGACTAAAGTGCTAACACACCGAGCCCACAGTGAGGCATTCACTCACTCACTCACTCACTCACACACACGGTCTTCTTCTCTAACATGCACACTGGTTTAGTTAGAGAACTGCATCTCTTTATTAGGTATAGGTCCATTTCTTATGGTGTCTTTAGTTGATGTTTGTACCTCTGTGCTGTCTGTAGAGTTGTGTTCCTTTACAGACTTTTCCTTTACCTCTGCTGTTACACTCTCAAATTTCACCTCACTACTTTGTGAGATCTCCACGTCCCCTCCTCTCTCCATTCTTCCTTCTCTTAAGCTACTGGTGCTGACCTCAATTATGACAATTTCCTCTCCACCTCCCAGTTGAAATATACTTTCCATGGCTCCTCCACCCTCAGTAACTCTCCCACTTGCGGCATTGCAACCTGCCCCTTCTTCTCCCATCATTCCCCCTTCTCCTTCTATCAGGGCTATCATCTGCATCCCCTCCTCAGTTTCCTGTTCCATCTTGGACTCACCCCCAAGTTCAAACACCACCTCCTGCCCGTCAAGTGGCACCAAACTTTGGGTAGGTGTGCAGGACAGCTGCAGGCTTGTCTCTTGCCCTTGGCTGAAGGTAGCACTGGATGGGCCACTGTCCTGTGCCTCAGTGTGGAAATGAAGGACATAAGACTCTCCCTGGCTGCCTTCGTCTCCTGTCTGTCTCTCTCCCTGCTTTTCCCCACTCCATTCACGCAGAAGTGACATCATCCCTCCCTTATCTCCCCCCTTTTCCCCTTCACCTTGCCCATTTGTCTTGAACTGCAACACAAGTGATTTTCCCTCCCCACCCATTCCTCCATCCACTGCCTCTGCTGATGTATCCCCTTCAAACTGTAAAACGTATGACCCCCCACCCTCCTCGATATTCATCCCCTCCTTTGCCCGTCCTTCATTATCAAAGCATAACACAAACTGTTTCCCGGTCATGGTCTCCCCTGTCCTTATTTGCCCCACAGTGGTATGGGGCTTGCTTTCTGGAGTGGCAGGGACAGGAGTAGAAACTGATGCTGTGGCTGCTGTGGTGGCTGGTGTAACCATGGTAACAGCTGATGGGGGTCCTGAGGTGTCCACTGTGGGGGCTACAGTGGTAGGAGATGAAAGAATTGGGACAGTAGTGCAAGGTGTTGACAGGGTACAGTGGGACATTGTGGATACAGGTGATGGTGATGACTCTGTGATCGTGTTAGCAGCAGTAATAGTCTGTGCGACACTGGTCACATTACAGTTTGTTACTGACAGAGCTCCACCTGCAGCATGACTGACAGGAGCTGCGGCAGATTTCTGAAGAGTAGCTTTTGGTTTGCGTCCCCTTCTGCCCCGTGCTGTCCGTGTGCTTTTCCCCAATATGGGCTTGGTCAGTAGGGAGTTGGCTGAGAGAGTGTGTGTTGGCGTGGCAGCAGGAGTGTTTGCATTGTTATTATTGTTGGTGATTATGATCCTGGTCTGCTGTTGTTGCTGTGATATGGTCGGAAAATGGGGCATCTGAGTCTGTGTTTGGTTCAGGACGGGTTGCAGAGCTTGGATAGTCTGAAGTACAGGGAGGGTCTGAGGCTCCGGAGCTGGTGGAGGGTTGTTTGCTGTCGGGACAAGAATCAAGCTGGACTGGCTGCCATTGTTAGAGGGGCACTGTAGAAGGAAGAAGTTTTGGGGCTGGGACGGAGGCGGTGGTGGTGGAGGAGGAGGT
Source organism: Heniochus monoceros (assembly GCA_029783685.1). Classification (NCBI taxonomy): domain Eukaryota; kingdom Metazoa; phylum Chordata; class Actinopteri; order Chaetodontiformes; family Chaetodontidae; genus Heniochus; species Heniochus monoceros. Next base: position 11,892,368 of record JAPZEA010000025.1, on the reverse strand, counting down.
GGAGGGGCTGGTGTAGGGGATGACAGAGGAATGAGCTGCAGGCCGCTGGCTGTCTGAATCATAAAGTAGTTCTGGGAGGTGTTGGGGGGAATATTAAGTGCTGGCTGGGACACAATCAGGCTGCCATGGTTTCCTGAGGTTTCCAGGGTGATGGGGTTGAGCAGGGTTGTGGTGGTTGTTACTCCTCCAACACTGGCTTTCACAGCCACTCCATCTTTAGCTCCACCACCAGGGCAGGGCAGGGGAACACCACTGCCATGGGTGCGGATGTGCCTCTGCAAGTAGGAGTGCATGACAAACTCCTTAGAGCAGTACGGGCACTTGAAGTCCTTGCTTGAGGAGTGTGTACGAAGGTGGAGCTGGAGGTTGGAGGAGTGTGTAAAGCTTTTATTGCAGTGTGTGCACTGAAAGGGTCTCTCACCAGAATGGGTGCGTTCATGCTGCTCACAGAGAAATAACAACAAGAGGGGAGACAAATAAAAAACAGGTTATGAGTTAAGACAGATTTATTCAACACAAACAGCTAAAGATCTACGAGTTCATAGCTGAACCTGCCAGGCTGTACTGACCTGTTTGAGGTTTGACGTCTGCGAGAAAGACTTTGAGCAGATGGAGCAGGTATGAGGCCGCAGTCCAGAGTGCATCTGACTGTGTCTACGCAGGCAGCTGGTGTTCTTGAAGGACTTGCCACACTCCTTACACACATACGGCCGCTCGCCTGTGTGCTGCCGTAAGTGGTACTGGTAGTGAGAGCTCCATTTGAAAGTGAGAGGGCAGTGGGGGCACTGGAAAGCCCGAACGCCTGTGTGTACCTGGGTAAGGTGAACATGGAAAAAAATAACATTTACACTCTTTGGCATTAGGTTTAATTTCTTTTACATGTTCTAATGCTCAATCATACTTAAGTACATACTTAGAGTACAAAAAAAGTATCAGTTTATGGTTGCTGTTATTGCATATGTACAGGTTTTTCAGTGTTCACTGCAGTAAGTAAAATTTAGTGCAAAGAAATCCATTGCTCCATTTAACTGAATCAATTTGTTTTTAAACACAGCCCAAGAGAAGAAACATCCAAATGTGTGAACAATGCAATCAAAGTTACAACTGTTACTACTGAAATGTTGTGTGATAACAGCCACTTCAGTCACAAGAAAGTTGTAACTACAGAATGTGTTGCTGAAGGGACAGTTTATGGCTTTTTGGATTTGTTTATTGCAGACTGCATTCATCTGTGTGGCTGTGAACCACACTTGGCAGCTGCAGCGCTTGTAAACTAGAGAAATCTTAAGTTTTACGATGACATTAATGATAAGCTTCAGCTCCAAAATGATGATTCTCTCATTTGGAAACCCAACTTGTGTGTAAATTTCTCGCAGTGAGCCTTACCCTCTGATGGATTGAAAGCAGTGACGACCTCTTGAAGCTTTTTCCACACTCAGTGCAGCGGTAGGGCCTTTCCCCAGTGTGATCCCTCATGTGATATTTCAGCCCTGATGAACCTTTGAAGGCTTTTCCACACTCTGAACAGCGGTATGGCCTCTCTGTATAAAAGTATGTGAAAATCTAAATTAAAAATGGCATATAATACAGTGAAAACAGAATCAATGTTGGTTGTTTAACAACTATTGTAGTAATTATCACAGTAAAGAACAACCTCTTTAACGTTAACTTATTTAGAGGAAAAAGAAACATCAAGTAAAGTTCCCTGGCTGCTATAAATGTATTATACAACTATTCCCTGGCTGCTATGAATGTATTATACAACCAATCTGATATTGGATACAGCATGGCTAGCTTTGCTTTTAGAGAACTGCCAGTGCGTAGGGAGAGCATACCATACCAAAACACATGAGTGCTTGGCTCATTCTTCCTATTGTATGATCAACTCTCCATTGTCTCATGTCAAAATGTAGCTCTGTGTCTGCTCTGCTATGAAAATGCCTTTACCTCCAGCAGGAGTGCTCTTGCTGGCTCCTGTCCTTTTGGGGGCTTTGGTCGGTTTGGCCGGTTGTTCCTCGTGCTCCTCGCCGACAGCAATGATGTCAACATGGATCTCCCTCTGGCCTTCCTGCTGCTTGTCAGCCTGGCTGGGAGAGGAGGGGAGGGGGAGAGACAGGGAAAGGGAAGGAGGACACACTATCTCAGCCTCTGCCTCGGCCAGGAGACGTTGCTCGGGGGTGTGGGAGTGTTGGTGGGTGAGGAGTGAGGAGAGAAGGGGGAAGGAGCGGTCGCAGGCGGAGCAGCTGAACTGGGAGCGGGACTGTGATGAAAGAGAGTGCATCTGGACACACAGAAGGGGAAAACAGGATGCAAAGATGATTTTAAGATAGACAAATCAAAACGCATGATATTAGTTTCAATGCTCAATATAAAGTACATCGATGCAATTTGTGTAACTGTGTTAGTAGAAGAGCATTCTCACCAGTGACACATGTCTATTGAGGCCTCCACTGGTCTTAAAGGTCTTATTGCAGTAGCCACATGACAGCCCTGCCCATGTGGTTCTGGCCTCTGGCTGAACGGTCTCAGAGCTCTGAGTCACCTCGGTGAAGCTCTGCAGCAGGTCAAACTGGGCCTGGGTGGTGCCCACATTCTGAGGACAAACCAAAGGAAGCAATCATATCAAAAAAACCTTCATATTGAAGTCAAGCACTTTAGAAGGTAGGTAGGTAATTTTTAGATGAAGTAAAATTACATAATCTAGACAGATGAGCGTTTGTTTTGACTTTAAAGAGTACTGTCATTCCATTCCATACCGCATTACAAACAGCAGTAATCAGTAATAATCAGACTGAATTGTCATTTTGTTTCACTTCATCCATTTAGCCTGACATTCAGTTTATGTTAGCTTGTTTTGTTTTCCTTGTGGACATTCCCCACCTCTAATCCCATTTACTAACCTCCGATTAGTCAGTTGTTTCTCTAACCAGGGGAGACAGCAATCAATCAGACGTATTTAAATTGCTAGACAAATCTGTGATTCAGACCTGATTCCCCGTCTGTAATTCACTTCACTTTTTCTCCTTTAATGTAATGTAGAAGGGTTTATTCTCTTCTCACATTTACCCGTTCGATCCAATCACTTACTGTATTGCTGCCATCTGCACCCTCCGTCAGTCCGAGGAGCACCTCTGTCGTGTGTCCATTTTCAGCCACTGTCGTCGTCTCAACCACCTCCTCAAAATCAGCCAGCAGGTGGCCAGCTCCCACAAGCCCATCCCCAACCTCCATCCCTGCTCCAGGCCCGGCCTCTGCACTGGCCCCATGTTCCTCTGGAGCCATGTGAATGGACTGGTGCTCCTCGAGGTCTGTTCGTGTGCCAAAGGTGTGGCTGCAGCTGCCACAGCTGTACAGCAGCACACTGGCCCCGGTGTCTGTGCTCAGGTGAACCTCTGTCCCTATTGCCCTAGATGCACACACGTCTCCCCCAGAGGAGGTGAGGGTGAGTTGCGGGAGAAGGCTCGGATTCTGGCCGGACGAGGTGGTTGACAGGAACACTTCTTCCATCCCCACCCCGACTCCATCAGTTCCTTCCTGGCTCACAAATCCAACCATGTCCGTCAACATGGACGATGTCACTTCCTCAGTCCCTACCACCACCTCCACTACCTCATTTCCCTTCCTCGCTTCCTCTCCCCTCTTTCCCTCCTTCCCTCCTGCATTGAGGTTGGAGTGTGAGTTCTTGTGCAGAGCCAGGTTTGATGAATGTGTGAAGCTTCGTCCGCACTCACTGCAGATGTAGGGCCTCTCACCTGTATGTATCCTCATGTGCTGCCTCAGGTTGGTAGACTGAGTGAAGGATTTGTTACACACTGAGCAGGTGTAAGGCTTGAGACCAAGGTGGACATTCTTGTGTCGCCGCAGACTGCTCGAGTTCTTGAAGGCCTTGGGGCAGGTGTCACAGGGGTATGGACACTCTCCAGTATGCTGGCGCAGGTGATACTGGTAATGGGAACTCCATTTAAAGGTCAGGGGGCAATAGGGGCACAAGAAGGTACGGACTCCAGTGTGCACACTCTGATGGACCTGGAGATGGACAGAAATAGATTTGTAAGCATTTCCTTTTACAGACATCCTACTCTGTAAAATTACTTTGTTTGACATCTCACCTGGAGCAGAGAGGAGCGTTTGAAGGCTTTGCCACAGTCCTGACATTTGTAAGGCTTCTCTCCTGAGTGAGACCTACAAAAGAAAATCAACCATTCAGGAAGACAGTCATTTCATGCATGACATTTTATCATTATACATTGCAATACTTTCTCTTGTGATACATCTTATTCACTGCCACCAAAGTACTTGTATTAGGTATGGATGATTTATGGGTACCGTTGGTGGTAGAGCAGAGCAGAGGAGCCCTTGAAGGCCTTGGGGCAGAGGTTGCAGCGGTATGGTCTCTCATTGTTGTGGCTCCGCTGGTGGTGGGTCAGCCTGGATGACCACCTGAAGCTCTTCCCACAGTCCATACACTGGAAGGGATGGTCCGACTGTTCGGGCTGTTGGGCTGGGCCCGGCACGGAGGACGTCACCATGTCCAGGACCACCTCTACTCCACCCTCCACTACTGCCTTGTCCCCATCCACAAGCTCCCCTCTGTCCCTATCGTCCTCACCATCCTCCCCCGAACCAAGAAGGGATGGGAAAGGAGAAAGGGAGGCAGTGGACTGAGGCGGTAAGAGTTCTGCTTGGACCACTAAGGCCACTGAGTTAGCCATTACCAGAGCAAGCTGGTAGCAGATGAAGGTACTCCTTGGAAGCAGGCGTGGATTAGTTTTGGTGCAGTATCATGTTTTTTTCTTTCACCTTTCCTTCGTTCATAATTTCTTCTGTGCAATAGTACAAACTCTTGTATATAATGTAGACAAATGTAGTTTTATTCTGTATCATTTTTCATTGTCTTTAA
>JAPZEA010000025.1:11853094-11870996 GCA_029783685.1 Heniochus monoceros | reverse complement strand
GAGCTTGAGGTTCAGTTCTGAGAGGTACTTGGTAATATCCACCATGAAGGCCAAATCACACAGACACTTGTTATAACTGAGTTTCCACGTCAGGTTTTCCATTCATCTCCATTGAAAAGATAAGAGGTTTAGAGGCTGGTTGATGGTGATCTAGTTTCTGTTTATGCATGCTGGTGTGTGTATGTGTGCTTATTGTTCCTATCTGGCCTTAACCCAGTCTTTTCTGTATTCACATCATAAATAATGAACAACCTAGAAGGAAATGAAACATTATCCATATAAAAGTCCCCAGGGTGTCTTATCTTGTATGACAGTGATTCATTCCTGTAATATCATGATCACAGCGCAGACCTTGGCCAATTACAATAACAAAATCGAGCTAGATCAACAATATTCCAGCCGCAATCTGGGCTTCTTTTCTCAAAAGCTACATACTAATTAATCTTCAAAGTGAAAAGCATTCTTGCATGACAAAGCGAGTCCTGTTAAGTCGCCACTCGGAGAACGCTTCCCCAGGTCAGATCAACATTGTAAAGCTCGACACAGTAAGTGCAGAACATTGTGATGAGGGGCAATGCGTGAGACTTTATTTGTACTTCATGGTGTGGTTGCACAGAACAAATTAGGGTCAGAATTCGATCCAGTGAACGTGGACAGTTCTGCCTCTCTCTCGTACGTTTAGGTCAAAGCCTCTTATGCGGTTCCCTGGCTTTTCGACCCATCTGAAACAGCTGACACAAGAAAGATAGGTGGGTGTGTGAGTTTTGAGGTGAGGCAGTGAAAGGCGCAGGCAGACAAGGAGAGGTAACTCTGTTTTTTTGGTAACTCCATTAAAACGAACCCCTGGGAGGTTTGGACGACTGACAGCTGAGGTGGAGTCCGTGGCAGCCAAGCAGGAGGGAGAGTGTTTTCATGTGTTTATGTATGTGTTTTCCTTCACTACTGGGACTTATATATATGGCTGCAGGGCTGTCTCTCAGGTCCGCAGCTGAGTGTGACGGGGGTTCACTCAGGGGTATAGGAACAAGCCCCGGGGACGACCTGTGGAACACCCTCGTTATCCTCCAGGGAGCGATGCTTTTGAGGTGCGGGCCCCCACCACCCTTCACCTCCAATGTGCCGAATCAGTGGAAGGCAGAAACCCAGAGAGTATCCCTGACACTAATATGGAAAAAAGCCTGTTTGGAGCGAATATAAGGGCAAATATTATTCTTCCTGAGCGTAACCACGGCGAGCACCTCTGACCTGGCAGTGAAAGTGCTGAAACAAAAAGCCCAAAGACTTTTTCTGCTCCATCAAAGGAGAGCTGCATAAAATAAACATGGCCATCAGATTACCACGCTGAACACGGGGCCGCGTTAGCCCGCGCCGGCCGCCCTGCCGCCCAACCCCATAGCTCTATGGGAGTTAAGTGTGGGGTCCGCTCAGTCAACACCATGACGCAAAATGGAACAAGCCTCTGACAGAAGCCCCAGGCTGATGGAATAAGGCCCCTACCCACAGGCCCACAGGCCCCCCGGCCCGAGAGAAACATACTGAGCGAGAACGAGACAGAGAGAGAGGAAAACAGGAGGAAAGAAGAAGAAAGGAGGGGAAAGGTAGATGAGGACATTTTAGAAAAGAGGAAAAGACCACCAGTCCCAAATTGGTGGCGCTGGCCCTGTCCCAAACTGAGCGCACACATAAACACTGCTGCCGCTGCCCCGGAGAACCGGCAGCAGCAGGCCAGGACAGACAGCCGCCAGTGGAGAGGAGGCCGGGGCAGGGCAGGGCAGGGCAAGGCAGGGTACAGTGGTTGGTGGTGGTGGTGGTTGTAGCAGCCAGTGAGACTGTGAGGCTTAGCTGGCTAGTCCTACTAACAGTGGACAGCCTCAGCCCGGTGGATCTGACCTCACAGGGCTTCTTTATATCCCTGCGTGCGCCCGTGTGCATTTGTGTGTAGGGGCATGCATGTGTGGACCAGAAAAAAAAAAAAAGTTTGTGTGTTTATGTGTGCATTTCACATTCAGGTGACGTAACCAGGAGAAAACAGATCAAGGCTTTTCTCTTGGCCTTTTAGTCATCTCACTGAGGCCCCGCTGTCCATTTCATCCACCTAGAGTCTGCAGCCACAGTCTGTCGTCTGTCTGCATCTAACTGAATCCCCCCGGCACCTCTGACCTTCTCACCGCTCGTCTCAAACCTCATGCAGATTCCTACACCCCCAGTCTGTCTTTTTGTCTGTCTGCAACCTAACAGAGATTTCCCTGCTCTCTTGTTTCCTTCCTGGCCTTAACACAGGACTTAGCCAGGAGCCATGTACAATATTCCACTCTGACTTTGTTTCAGACGGGAGCTGACTCTCTGCTGACTGTGTCTCGTACAGCCAGGTCATTAAATATTTTCAGTCTGTGACCCCAAAAGAAGAAATTTAGCTTTATTTCCTGGAAGACACACTCATAAAAGTATTGCTCGCCTTGCCATGGGAGACAATTTAGGTTCCTACAGGTGTAAGAACCCAGATCCCGTAATATTAGACAATGATGGCTACTTTTGCTTAAACCCTCACACTTTCCCTTCCGATTTCCTGATAAAACACAGCCTCCATCAGTAGCCCTACAGTCATCACATTCTGCCCTTTCCCCTGACGTATGACTTGAAAAACCTCCTTATACTGCAGGCTTTAGGATGACGCAGGGCTCAGGTAAAGTGTTACCAGATCACGAATAGATACTGAGGCCGTGCCAGGTTGTAGCTGTTAGTGTTAAGTGTGAGAGCCATGGGCCCTCTCTGGTTCCTGAAAATGACTCCTGTGTGTAGCAACAATGAACACAATCACTGTGGTCCACTGGGCCTCACACCAGCAGCATTACATTACCGCGCTCGCCTCCCTACTGTTCTCCTTTTCTTTTCATCCTTCTCTCTTTCCTCCTCTGACTCAGCTGTTTTGTAGGAAACTCCGTCTCTTTGAAGAATGGAAGAATCTTTCATTACTCGGCAGGGCGAGAGCAGGGAGAGAGAAGGAGATGATAGGGAGAGAATAACTGCCCCATTGTCTTCACACACACCCCCCTCCATCCACCGATGATAATTGTGTTGAGCTAATTACAGAGAGCTGCTACAACAGGTGTGGGACTCTGCACCTGGGTGAAGACTCTACTTAGTGCATGTGTGTGTGTGAGAGAGAGACAGAGAAAGAGGATTGTGTGTATGACTACGAAATTCTGGGTGAAAGTGTGTAAGACATTTAGTCTGTGTCAGTGATTGAGATCACAGAAAAGTGTGTGTGTGTCACAGGCTTACTAAACCTTACATGCTACTTAACAGTACTCAGACATTGGTCACCATATTGTATCACAGACTACTGTAATATTGTACAATCAGCATGGACCGATACCAGTCTTAACCCCATCTGTGTTTAATTATAAAGCTACAGACTACATCTGTTTGACATTACTGGAAACTTGAAATTAGCACACAAACACAGTCTCACTCTCACTCATACACCGCATTGAATTTCAAATGAGAGTGATTACAATAACTTAATTGATAAATGCGACCACAGGGGGCCTCTCATCATGATTCATAACCTATAAGCGGTCTTTCTCAATGGCATGTTTTTTTTATGCCAGCACAGTAAGAAATTGTGGAGACAGAACCGGAGGCAACAGTGATGATGTAAGCAGGGGTCTCTCACGGGACTCATGTTTTTTTGGGCTTTTTACCGTAAAGGAATTCATCTGCGAAGCTGACCGGAAGAAAGGAAGCCATTTGGCCGGGCGCCAAAGGAGGAGCGTGATTACTTGAGTCTGTCAAGACGTCATAGAGCTTCACTCTCAAAACAAAGAAAGTGATTTCTAAAGAAGTCTGGCTGACTAGACGGTGAAATTGACTGGATATTACAAATTTGTGACAGGTCAAGTTCAGATGTTACTCACTCCTGCTGATGATATCACCTGTCTGCCTGCACATGACTTGCTAATTTCTGTTTAACGAGCTGGATTTCTTTTTAAAGGCCCAGGGTATTGAACCACATTAATGAAATGGGAAATCCTACCAATCAGACCACTTGAGTGTGTCACGTCAACCAAAGGGAAATGAAAATCTCCCCCGCTCTTACTGTAAGTCACCAGCTTTCACCTTTATGACAGATCACCTTGGTAAAGGTAGCCTTTGTGTGTGGTAGTCGCAGTCTCATTTGCTTGCTTGAGTCATGACCCTTTGTAAAATGTTACCATTATTACAGGAAATGAGAGGGAGCCTTTGGATCAGTTGTATGATCGCCTCCTTAGTCAGGCAGTTCTACCTGCAGACTCATCATTTAACGTCAGAGGGGAATGAGTCCTGCATTGCCACCTTGTGGAATATTCTTTTGGTGTTTGAAGATGAGGCGGGTGCCAAGCCCGAGGGGCCCCGCTGTGGGGAACAAGCTTGTCAAAGATCATGTGGAGACAGAGTGTTGTTTGGACTAGAATTCAGCGTTTTATTAAAAACAAGTCAAAACATACATGAAAGCCAAGCAAAACAGTAAATGGCCTAACAGACATCGTGTTTTAAAATAAAACCTATAAAGACATACCAAAGCCAATACATTTCTCTTACTTGAAAATATCTAAATGAATAAATGAATTGATATGGAAATGTCATGAAAAAAAACTACAACAACCAGGCGACAAAATGGAGAAAACATGTCAAGTTTGCGTTTTTTTTGTGGTGTGCTTTTTTTGGTCTGGTGTTTCTGGTGATATTCTTTTCACTACGATGAGACATCCATGGAGAGACAAATATGGGCTTCCTCAAAGCCGAGTCCTCTGGTTGGCAGGGAGCTCGTCCTGGTCGAGTCCCCACAAGAAGGTGCGGAGACGTGTCACTTCCTTTTGCAGCTCAGGGCTTGGGATTGGCTGAGAAAGGTCAAGGCGTGGAGTCTCGTTTGGCAGGATTAGAGGAGGGTGGTCCAGGAAGCTCTCAAAGATGTCTGAAAGATCATAAAAGCAAAACAAACAGTTGGCATAACAGATAATTCCACTGTCTCGCTTGCATGGTTGAATTCTCGCCCTTGTTATTTCTATTTATTTATGTGTTACCTCCGCTCAGCTCCGTGCCTGGCGGGGGAGCCCAGGATGCTGGTGGGGCTCTGGTTGGACCCAGCTTGTAATGGGTGAGCAGGTGGTGCAGCTGCGAAGGGCTTAACAAGACATGGTCCTCCTGTAGGGAGGTCCAGGATGACTGGAAGATGAGCGGTTAACAGAGAGATAACAGTTAATATTCATGGGCTATAGAGCTTAGGCGTCACACTGCGCATGTAGCTGTGTTACCTGGATAAGTCGAGTCTTGGGAATACACAGGAAGTTGACGGTGACTGACAGTTTCTTCATAAACTCAGAGGCTATGTCTCCTAATCCCGCCCCCTGTAGCCAGTCCAGAACCAGGTCCAGGTTTGTACGGATCTGGACTGCTCTGGACCATGAAAACAGACCATCTAATGGGAGAGAACAGAAAGATAAAAAAATCGTCAATTTCCGAAAAACAAAACATTAGATAGAATTCTGTTTTTGAAAATAATAAGACAAGATTTTTATATTATTGTGCAGAGAGCACTAATAACCTCAGCTGATAACATGTGACTCAGAGGAACTCTGCCCTTTAAAGTGAGACAGTTCTGAAAGAAGAAATGACGTCTTTGCTGAGACAGTCTTACTTGGTCTGGTCTAATATGACTATTAGCTTACTGCTAGCTAATGTTAGAAACTAGATATCGCTGTATAACATTGCTGATTAATGTCACTAACTGTACGACTCTTCTCGACTCGTAGCCGCTCTTCAGCAAACGTTATGTCAGCTCACTTCACCCTCTGCCCTCTCACCTCTCTCCAGCAGAGTATTGAGCAGGGAGGTGTTGGTGAAGAAGAAGAGGTAGCCAAAGGTTTGGGAGGTGAGGGGCGGGGACAGACACGCCTCCCGCGACAGCATCAGGGAGCAGCGATACACCTCCACCAGCCCGGCAACTTTGGGCGGTAAGGTGGACACATCATCCACCTCGCCTTCGCCCCCTCTCTTCTCCTCTCCCTCGGCAGCCCGAGCTCCATCCTTCTCCTTCTCCTTCTCCTCGCTGGAGAATGGGTTGGTGTCCAGGAGAGCTGGAAGGAGTGAGTACAGGGTCTTTGCGGACAGAGAGGAAGGAAACTTGAGTTCATTTGTTTTAAAAATGAAAAATAAAAAATATATATTGTTGGAGCGATGGGTGGTGTGACTCTAGCTTTGGCAATGTGGATCTGTCGGTCCATCCTTTCAGTCCACTCTGAAATATTTCAACAAATATTGGATGGACTGACATGTCATTTCGTACAGATATTCATGTCCACAATTCTAATAACTTTGCTGTTCCAATGACTTTTTTCTGCCGCTATCATCAGGTCAAATTTTTTATTTGTCGTTTATCACCAATTCCCTGCAAACATGACATTCCCATGAGCCTCAGCTGTACTTTGTGTTTAGTGCTAATTAGCAAACGTAAGCAAGCTAACGCGCTAAACTAAGATGGTAAACATTATAGCTGCTGAACATCAGCATGTTAGCATTATCACTGTGAGCATGTTAGCCTCTAGTGTGGCTGCAGACATATAGGCAAGTCCCAAATCCACAATACACACTAATTCTAAGCAGGTTTTCAGTAGGTGGTGTGTTTACTGGAATTAGACAGTATGCATACTAAATACGGTCGATTTTCAAACGTCCTATTGATGCACACTCTTCTCCCAGAATGCAAAGCACAAAGGAAATAGAGGAGCTGCTCACAGCTGGAAAAAATTAAAACAAATTGTGGGTGGTGGTGAGACAGCTCCAGAATCTTGGAAAACAAAAAAACTGTATTAAGTCTTAAGAAAGACATTTTGCTGTCTCTGTGTGAGGCTTAATTGGCAGTGGCTTTCCAAAGATGCAGTTTGATTGACATCTGGCGCCACACATTTAAGATGGTAATGTGTGATGATTTTTTGTATACTAACTGCTAAAACTGTACACACAGACAATTAGAAAGGCAGCGTACTGAATTAGCATGGACACAGCTTTTGTCTTGTTTTTTATAGTGTACCTTGGTGAGGTGATACACACACTGTTGGAAGGTGTGCATAATGACATCATCCAGCTGTGCCAGAGCTTCTGAGCAGGTGTCCATGTCAGCCGTGAGAAGAGGGTCCCCCGGGGCTTTAAAGAAACAATCATTAAGATGAATGTCTGCTCTAATTTCTATGTCCAACGTTCCCAAACGTCTGTGGCATTTCTTTTAACAGTCACAGCTTCTAAAGGTTCATCCTTACTTGGATAATTCCCATTTTTCTCCAGTCACCCTCACCTTCAAACTCCCACTCTTTCTCCATGGCTTCAACTTTGACCTGGAAGAAGTTAAGGAGCTCTGTGGCATTTGACATCCAGAACATCAGGGGTCGAAGGTCAGATGACAGTTTCAGGACGTTCGGCGTGCTAATCTCACCTTCCTGCTCTGTGGAACTGGACACATTTATGTAACGCTGAAGTTATATGAGCTGTAAAATGATTGTGAACATAGTCCTGTCAGTGTTTTGTTTGCATTGTAAATGAGAAGCATGGCACACTGTGAGTAAAAATAGACTGAGTTATCATTACTCAACTATATTTCAGCCAGTTTCCAACATCACTGTGTTACAATGCTTTCATCATACTACAAAAATTTACCAGAGACATAACAGCACAGGCACAAATGTATCATGAATCACTCAGCAGGAGATCTCTAAACAGAGGAAACATGACGTAGAACAAAAAATTTTCTCACTTTTGCGTGGGATGCTTATCCCCAAATTCCTTAATGTTATCCTGTAAAGAGAGTTGGAGACAGAAGAGAGAAGAGACATCTTGGCTTAGTGTGGGGGTGGAGGAGGGGGAGCAGTCTAGCCCTGTAGCCAGGACAATTACAGCACATTTTCCAGCAGAAGGGCAGTGACATCAGCTCATCCTCGCTGCTGTCCACGACGTAGCAGGCCACAATGAACGGCATTCGTCTGTCTGCTGCTTTTTCTGTCTGACTGAATGTTTTCTGCCGTGCTTATTTAGGTATGATCGAGGCCATACTGTCATGCAATGCAATCCCAAAAAAGGTACTGGTTCGCTTGTTGTGAGCTCCATAGATGAACGACTGCCAAACCTTTGAGATATTTTATTATGTTACTTAACATGCCATAGCTCATTTTATGTTTATGTTTTATGTTATGTTGCACTGCTGTTTTTTAGCCAGGCTAGCATTGGTACTATGAATGGCAGTGCCGGTCGGTCCTGTACTTTGGTCCAGACTGAAATAACTCAACTATTGGATGGATTGACATTCATGGTTCCCGGAGGACGAAATACCTCTGACCTTGGTGATCCCTGACTTTTCCTCTAGTGCTACCATGAGTTTGAGTTTTGAGTGAAGTGTCTCAACAGCTGGTTGGATGGATTGCCATGAAATTTGGTTCAGATGTTTATTTCCCCAGGTGGTTGATTAGTAATAACCACATCATATGTCCAATACTTTGATTCCCGACCAAATACCTGCAAATCCACATCTCTGTCAGCCTCAGCTGCACTTTGTGTTTAGTGGTAAATACCAAATTAAGCATGCTGACATGTTCTACTAAGATGGTGAACATGGCAAACATTACATCCGCTTAACATCAGTAGGTTAGCATTGTTATTGTGAGCATGTTAGTACGCTAATGTTAGCATTTAGCTAAAAATACTGCTGTGCCTAAGTAGGATTTTCTTAGTGTTTATTGGACATTTTTCTGCCTTTATTCCAGAGCTAACAGGCAGAAAGATGACAGGAAATGAGAGGCCATGCAACAAAGGTCCATGGTTGTTGTGGTCATTGCAGTTCATGGTTAGCGCCATAACTTCTCGGCTACCAGGGCACACCACATCATTTCTTATTTTATATATCGAGCTTGGTTTTTTTTTTTTTTTTTTACTTACCCAGACAATTTCTTTGATTAGATTGGCTGACTTGAGTAATATCTGTGGTGTGAGAGCGGGGTCCAGGTGTTTGGAGGCATGATCTATCATGATTGACAGGAGATAAGCAGGCGCTAAAGGCCCACCCCCAGAGTCTGGAGAGGAATTTTTGGAGATTATCTCCTAGGAGAAAAGTGAGGAATAAACAAAACATATGTCATCAAGGCCACAGTACCGGATAACAGTACAAAAACAGCTAGAAAAGTTCTTCCAGCTCACTTGTAACAGGGAATCTGCGTGACGGGGGTGGAACTTCAGAACTGCCTCTGTAGATCCCAGGTACTGCCTCAGTGCTTCCTGTCTGTCCACCAACCCTGAGGGGCAGCAGGTGGTGGAGACATCAGCCTGCCATGGCAGGGTCAGTGCCAGCGGTGGAGCTGGAACCACACGGGGGTCACGATACAGGAAGAGAAAGTGGTTCCACAGACCGATCACATCCCCTGGCTTTAGGACTGTCTCCATGTACAGGGCCACTCCGTTATGTGTGACTTCACCTCCTCTGAAGGGCCGCATCAAAGCTACAATAAAATAAAATTAGATTAAGTCATGCAACAAGTGCACCATGGATCTAAGTATTACATAAATTAGTGACCGTTTTAGTACCTTGTCCAGTGGGCGTCTCGGGAACAGCTGAGTCTCTCCTGACCAATAAATGTCTGGCCAAGAGGTCAGGAGCGGAGAGGAACGTCTCCACCTTCAGAGGCCTCTTCCCCTTCCTCTCCCTCTCTCTGTCCTTCTCCCTCTCCCTCATTGTGGGCTTTCTCCCAAACACATGCGTATGTCCCACCATGATGTACAAAACAAAGTCCTAAACAAAACACACAGTGGAGAGCAGAAGAAAGTCAGGGAGGTCTGTTATCTTTTAAGTGCTATGGTTTACATCAATCTTCCATCTGAGAGATGTTAAATTGAACAGAAGGCAGTTGATAAGGTATGAAGTGTGTCACAGTTTGCCACAATGAAGACCTGTGTGAGGTCATTGTGTGTGAGTGATGCACACAGAGGAGTTTTGTGCTTTCGTTGGATAAATCGTCAAGGCATTGTGCTGTTCTGGGGCTGTTTTGTGCAGGATGCTGAATGGGAGAGGCCTGTAGAGCGATGGAAACCCTGATGGTATGTGGCGATTACAGACATGCAGGTATGATGTCATGTACAGGGTGTGTGCACGCGTGTACATCTGCACAAATCCCCTACAACATGCCTGTTAGTTTGCATATCTGCACATCAGTGTGAATGTACCTTATTATAGAGTACACCATGTAAATATGTGTGTGTGTCTGTGTGACTCTGTGTTTGCATAGTGTACGTGTGTGTGGGTGTTGTTTGTGAGCGTCTGTGCGTGCGATATCATCTGTCAGCATGTCTTGCCTTGCTCTGGTCGTAACCCTGTAGCAACAGAAAGTAGGGCCGGTCTGTGGGTGGAAGGATCAGACTTTGTGACATAACTTCCAGGTCACAGCTTGAGTAATCCTTCTCGTCCTCTGCTGGCTGGTTCGTCCACCCGACCTTTGCTTCAGCTTTTGAAGCTCTGACCTGAAAAAGTGGGTTAAGACATGACGGTTAGAAAACCAAATGTGTGATTAATTTCTCACCGCGGCGTCTTCTTTACCTCTCCTGGTTGTGGGTTGATCATGCTCACAATGTTCTTCCTGTCCTGCACCCCTCCGTTATTGTTGTTAGGCCGGTTGCCCCGTGGGTCCTTGCCAACGTGGTTGCCTTGGCGACGCCGCAGACTCAGGTTCATGTCACTGATGCTCCTCCTGAGCTCTGTGTTCCTGCCACGGTGACCACGTTCGCTCTCCTCTGGTCCGCCCCCTGACGCCATCCTGCTCCGCCGCCAGCGTACACCTGTTGCCCAGACAATCAGAGGATCGGTGACTCTATATCGTGTTTAAGAGCTCCTTTGCATGCTACCATACCTGCCTGTTGAGTCTTCAACATACCTTGATAGTTCTCGCCCTCCCTCTCACGCTCCTTCTCCCTCTCCCTCTCTTCTCTCTCATAGTCGTCCTTTCTTTGGATTTCAAAGCGCCGCTCAAATCCGTCCTTAGGCCGCCACATGTCCACTAACAACAAGGGACATTCCCATGGGGCAACGCTTCTCCGGCACTCTGTCTCCCATTTGATAGCTCCATCTGGCTGCTGGATGGGCTTTCCAATGACATCACACAACAGGAAGTCCTCTGGGCTGTGTTTCTGGAGAACTAGAAGGTAATGGAGGAAGGGAGGAGGAAGGGGGGGTAATTATTTTTCCATAACACTGGGGTTTATGTTTGTATTAAGTCATTCCCAATTGGTTAAAAAATTTTGAGCAAACAATTCCCAGTAATGGGTCACAGCAGAGGTCCAAATGAGAGAAAATTTCCTTCTCTCATACCTGCGTCATCTGTCTCCTCCCTCTCTCTCTCAGTGTACCGAGTGATGACCTGAGCGATGAGCTGGCTGGCTGTAGAGTGAATGTTGGCCAGCAGGGAGCGATAGTTGGCCCCACTGGAGAGGGCATCCCCGTAGATCTTGATCAGGCCTGGGGCAGAGGAAGAGGCAGGGGGCAAGTAGTGGTGGGAAGAGGGGGCAGCTGAATGAGCCCAAACCTCTCTCTCCCTCTCCCCCACCGCCCGGTCCCGGTCGCTGTTCGAGCGCCCTCGCAGGAAAAGGTGGGAAAGGCGCTTTGTGCGGGACTGGGGCCCAGCAGGCCGCGGCCTGAGGAAGGCCGGGGAAGGAGATGGGGATGGGGTAGGGGAAGCCAGCGAGGGGGTGGAGTTAGAAAGGGAAGAGGAAGGAGCAGAGGGGGCCTCGTGGAGGGAGGCTGCGTCAGAGCTGGTGGTCGACCTGGGAGCAACAGAGGAGGGGAAGACAGATGGAGGAGAGAGGAAGGAGAAAGGAAGGGACCAGTCAGCTGTGAATTATGACTGACTAAACACAGACAAACAACAAGGACTAAAATAATACAAGGGAAAGGTTACACAGTTGGAAGGATGCTAATGACAGTGGAAGTCAGATAAGATGGCATCAGTACATAAACTCTCCATCAACAATACTTATCAGGAAGAGAAATCTAACGAAACAATAATGGCATGAACAAATACACAGACACAGAAGCAAAACAGGAGATTTAAAAAAGTGAGTTTAAGAGAACGTCAGACTGACTTGACAGAGATAGCGCTTGGCCAGCGACCCCCCAGCTTGGCAAAGTGCTTCCTGGGCGAGTTGATCCACAGACCCACTGGGAAATGGAGCTTTCTGAAACGAGGACTGCCAGACCCCTCCATCTGACCGAGAGAGAGAGAGAGAGAGAGATGTGCAGATATTAAGAAAACATTTTTAATTCAATAATCTGCAGCATATCATCTGCTTAATCTTCACCGTAGTGAGGAATGTGTGTGTCAGCAATGCCAGGATTGAAACAATATAACAATGGCATGATGTCACCATCAAAAAATACCAACAGGATACCTACAGCAGGTTGTCAACATGGTGAAAACAAACAGAAAGAAATCAACTCACAACACCCCAATCAGTGCTGAAAGTCATAACGTGAATTTCCCAGTCTCAAACAGGAAGCATCTTTTTTAGGACTCAGGTCCAGCTGTTACTCTGACAGGGAAATACCCACTCCAAAGGTCACTGCCTGTCCGCGTCTCAGTGTTACTTCTATGTAAATTACCATCAAAATTAAGCCTCACGCTTTCTTTTCCCCCCCCTCACAGATGGAATTTGGAGGCCTGAACAAAATCGCTGCATCCGTCAGAAAAACTACCAGATGAACGCAAGTGGCAAACACAAATATGATTTCTGACAAGACTACAAATCTTATCGTATCGGCACCTAAAATCAGCTGTTTTTATTCTCGCCAGAAAAGATTAAATTTTTCTTAATGAGCATCCCATCCTACATGTTGTGGTGGAATATTTTGAAAGTCCTAAAAATGGTACACAAACGAAATTCAAACGTTTTTTGGTATTAGATTTATAAAACACTCACCCACAGTGCCTTCTGATCCTTCTATAGTGTCGTTTGATGATTCTTGGCCACCAAAATGCAAATACGCAGCTCAAAGTAATCTAATAACTTGGTATGCTTCCTTTTCCTCGCAACGAACTTCCATTTTCAAAAGGCCTGAACTTGTCACACACACACGGACATCCCAACAACTTCTCAAAACATTAATGATTATCTTTCCTACTTGCGGACAAGCCTGAGCTAAAACATTACTTCAGAGAAGAATTTTTCTTATCTTTCTGTTTATGTGAAGCAATCTGGTCTAAGTCCTCAAAGTACAGCAAACACACACACACACACACACACACACACACACACACACACAGGGTCTCATATATCAGTGAGCTCAGGAGGGGAGGGCATTGACTCTCAACACCTACAGGCTTCTTGCCCCTCACAAATCTGTGTCAGTGATAGTGGGATCAGAGGGAGAGTTAAAATGGCCATAGGCTGTAATAGGATCTAGTTTCGAGCTTGGCTGGCTTGACAGGCTTTTGTTGAGACTTGTAAAGTCATATGAGGTCATCCGTTGGCTCGCAGTCATTGTTTCATGGGTGGCACAGTTATGCCAAGACCCCCCAAAGAGCTCCAGGCTAGTATGAACAATATCATAATTACTTCTCTCCATTTGTGACACAAGCTCAGCCCAATGACAAAGCATGGGATCAAGCCTTTCAGGTTCTGTTGCTAATTTACACACCAAAACAGCACTTTGAGTTTTGGATACCGATTTATTTTCAAGTGTTGAAATCACACTGAAAGGTCGTTGGCAAGGCCGGGACGCACGTTATGATTTTTGGGGCAGTTATAGTTAAGTTGCACTGGGTCTGTGCCAGGCTGGACCAGTTGGTGTTGGTTGGACAACATCACATAACAGGAGAAGTAATGTTTTAAACAAAACTGGGCCACTATGCTGAGCAAACAGTAAAAAAGCTTGGTCGCTCCTGGGAAGCTGATTCACCCTCAGCTCCCTCTGCAGAGTGTACGGGTCTTTGAGGCGCATGGATCTCTATTCATAAAAGAACTTACGGTTTTGCCTCCATGGCTTTGCCATGTACATGCAGTATAAATGAAAGCAGAGCGTTTGTGTTGGATATCTGTGTCTGTGTTGGTGCAGCAACGCAACAGGATATAAACAAGATATAATTTGTGTCCTTACAGGATTTTGCAAGCTACCTACTGACGCAGGTCTAATCACAGTCTACCTGCTGTTCAGTGTGTTGAAGTCATTGTTAAAGAAAGCTGTGCATGTTGGAGGACATGCTGTGGGATGTCTAGTCTTTGCAGGTTTCAATAATCTATGTTCCCGAGATTTAAACCACCTTTACAACAGGCATCTTGTGCATACATCTTGTATTAAAATGGGAAATTGTTTTTACAGTCTGTCTTGTAGTCATTGTGCTTGATTTGCATGCATTCATTTGTTGGATTAAGTCAAAAAATGTTTGTTGTATAACTCGTATTGGAGCAATACTGCATTCACAGTTTGTTGTTAATGTATTAAATGTGCATCTCATGAATTCCAGAGAGTTTGTGTTTATCGTGTCTTAGGTTTAATTTGCAGTTTGGTTTTTACTTTCGTTCAAGTCACATTTAAGTCATGTACATTAGACATAACGTAGCAGGAGATGTGTGAGAGGAGCTAATATAGATGCAACGAAAGTCATCTCTAATTAAAATCTTCCTCTTCCCTCTCCCCCCCGCAGGCTCGACGATGGGATGTGTCAGGAGTAAAGAGGACAAGGGCCCGGCGCTGAAGTACCGACCCGATAACTCGAATGCCACGCCGGTCAACACCCACCTGGGCCACTATGGGCCTGACCCCACCCTGATGGGTCATTCGCCAGCTATGAAGACACACAACAACAGCTACAACAGCCACGCCGCTGCCCTCACACCCTTCGGCGGGGCGTCCTCAGTCATGACGCCGTTTGGTGGGGCCTCCACCTCCTTCACCTCCGTGGCTGTGAGCAGTCCCTTCCCCAGTGTCATCACAGGTCAGTTTGTGGAGAGGATTCAAGGCTTCAGAGGGAGACGTGTGGGACCAGCAGCGAGGGAATCTGCATATATGAGAAAAAAAGGCTTTCGAAGTTTCTCAACATGAATGAAATGTTCTTTATTATTCAAATAAATTCAGAAAAGTTTGTGTCCTCGAGCCCCTTCAGAGAACAAACAGAAATGTGGAAGCTGTGCTGCTTTTTAATAGGATATAAATCAATCTCAGAACCCATCGGCTGTTGTGTCACGATGATTTTGCCTCTGACTTTCAAACTCAACAGCAATGTTTTGGCTAATTTCTATAAACAGATATATGCATATGAAAGCAGATAACCTAATAAGAAGTTGAACCGTCCTCAGACGATAGCCAATTGGTTCCTAGATTACATTTCGGCCAATGCAATCCACCTCTTTTGCTCTCTACATGGGCTGTTTACCTGCATGCAACCAAAGGCGACTAAAACTTGATTGGTCAACACTCCTTGAACTACAAACAGGAACCAGAACGCTTCAGATACCAAAATCTTGTCCCTTTCCTGCAGATTCTGATTCATATGCAGATAGCTGTTTGTAGATTAGATATAAATTAACAACTAATTTGCAAAACTAAGCACAACCTGACACTTCTGAAACATTTTCCTCCATTTTCTAACATTTCATTCTGTTGTCATTATGTGCAAATCAGTGTACGTCTTAGGAATAAACCCTGCTGAGCATTTGTTATGCACAGGACGTTATGAGCAGCAGATGTTATGCAAATTAGACTGTAGGAATGAGTCAGCCAAAACATCAAGGCCAAAGAGAAACCCAAAATAGGTCTGTAATATGGGAAGCAATGCAGCAGGCGTGGCGTCTCCGGAGCCAAAGAAAACAATTCCATCCACTGAACTGAATAGATTTAGCCGTGCACATTAAAAGTTTATATTCAATAACGGTTTGACTCAGAATAACTTTTTGATTAAGGATTTGTTGGTGAAATGAGTCTCGCTGACATGAGAAATAATGATGCAATTCCAGGTGGTTTACACATCGTAGATTGGATGGGTAAATTGTGCAGTAAATGTACACAACAAAGAATGGTGTTTCCTCACACTCATGCACACACACACACACATCCCTCCAGTCCCTGTCTCAAAGAGGATAATCTGGCCTGAGGGGCTGCTGCAGATCTAATCCTGCCCGTTCAATTTCCTCCTCCAGATAAACATATCAGGGTCCTGTTGTCTCGCTGCACTCTGCCACTGCAGACCGCGGACAAATCAACTCTTCTCATTATATAGACGAGATTAAGTGACGCCAATTTAAGTGACTGACTCGAGGTGATGCCACAGAGTGTGAGAACAGTGAGAGGAATATTGTGTTTCCCGTAAAATGAATCAATGTTAAGTGAGCTGGTTGTATTTTCAGTCAAGGCTCCGAGGGGCAGGAAGTGGAATATTTTAAACAGAAAGTAGGTTTATTCTGACACAGTCTTGAATTGTATTAGAATAATTGTTCATCAGTTATCTGTTGATTAAGACTTGAAACCTCGACTCAAGTATGAAATATAAAAGTAACAAAGGAGGAAAATCAAAATGACTCTGCTGGCGCTGCTTTCATTTGTTTCCACTTGTTCTTATTATCATTTTGAGATAGAAGAATTCTCCACTAACGGTGAGTTTCTCATGCTTTCAGGTGGCGTAACGTTTTTCGTGGCGCTGTACGACTACGAAGCGAGGACGTCAGATGATCTGTAGTTCAAAAAAGGAGATCGCTTCCAGATTATCAACAACACGTGAGTGCATTTGCTTTTTGCACTGAGAGGCTCCTGCTGCGTGTGTGTGTGTTTAATCCCTCATTGTATTCAGGTCTGATATTAAGGCTGAAATCTGTCTGGGTTAATGGATTCCTCTAATGGGCCATCTGTTTAGTCCCCGTCGCTTTTCAGATCATTCCCCCAGTTTAAGGTATTACATTTGGGCTACAGTATAAAACACCACTGCTCGTTCATTCAGTAAAATACAAGCAATGCACATAATGAAATAGATGTTAATGATAATATAATATTTGCAGATCCTGTATTCAAAGACACCAACAGGATTTCTCATTTTCTTCAATTTCCATCTTTTGCAAAAATCAAATCCTTAATTTTGCTCTATTTTGTTTTTTTTGCACGTATGTCCTTTATTTCCAGAAGTGCATTTCAGAAATGTTCATCATAATAATATTAAAGCAAATAACAATAAGATATGATGAAAAATTCTTCTCCGCTCACTCCTCTCCACCTACTGCTGCAGCATTATCAGATGTGCACAGGTGTGAAAACAGGCAGAGCTCCAAGTGCTCCGCAAATTCATCACACACGTCTTCAAACACGCTCCATGAGCGCGTCGCATTTGCAGTGATGAAAATGCCATCTGCTTTCAGAGACGAGGTGGGAGGAGGCCGAATTTGCTCAGTTTTTCAAAAATGCCAGCAGACAGATTTTTCTCCACTCCTCAGATCCTCCTCTTTTAATTTCAACCTGCACAACTGCTGTTAAACATACCAGAAACTGTGGCTGCATGAGTGGTTACTGTGAATGCAGCATTTTATTTACTGGAGAATTCTATAAAGCTCATAGAAAACATTTCTGACCATATTTTAAAGTAAGTAATTCATGAACATTTTTTCCAATTATGTAACTAAGTACGCTTACTCAAGCACAGTACTTAAGTACATTTGAAGTTCTTGTACTTTACTTGAGTATTTCCACTTTCTGCTACTTGCACACCACTACAGTTCAGAGGGAAATATTGCACTTTTTAATTCACTACATTTATTTGACAGCTGTAGTTACTAGATTAAGGCATAAAATGCCTATCATGTAGCCCAAAGAGAAAAAAATATCCACTATTTCTCAAAAGAATCAAAGATTATACATGCA
>JAPZEA010000025.1:11651912-11664580 GCA_029783685.1 Heniochus monoceros | reverse complement strand
CTTTTGCAAACTTGTCTGTGAAAGCTATTTGTTACCAAAGTGCACCTGCCAAATCGCTCCCCGCCACAGAAGGACGTCTGCCAGCAGTTATGGGCGAGAGGGAAGTGGATGTAAACACACTGGCTGAGCTGCACAGCAGTCTTGTGGTGCTATTGGTTATGGCTGTTGGTTAGCTACATACAAGTTTGCAAAAGCTAACATTGTCAGGGTATAAGGAGGAAACCAAGCCACATGATGTCAGCCCACCAGAACACTGTGTTTCCTTGTATGCACAAACGGCAGCTGAAAGCACAGCGCGGTGTCGACTGTTCAGGGTTCAAATGAAGAAGCTCTTACGAACTGTCATCCAAACACTTCTACAGGGAATGGTGTTTACATCTGTTTCGTACGGCCACATTCAAAGGCAAAAAGCCGACAAGTAAGGGTAGCGCTTTCAGACAGTCCCCTAATTCATTCATATTGTTTCACTCAGTTGTACACATGAAGCAAAGACCAGATCAAATCCAAGCCTGTCTCCTTCCCATGTAGTCAAACCCCAACTTTTTTGTCTAGCCCCTCTATATCTCATACAGATGCACAAGATAACCTTTAGTGTCTATCTTATAACCTTTCTGCCAGAAAGCCTTTCGACCACATGGCACCAAAACTACTTGGTTAGGTGTATTAAAACATCATGGTTTGGGTTAGAATAAACACATATATGGACATGAGTAAGTAATAAGTTATGATAAATCAGTGTTGACCTTTGGTTTCAGATGGGATATGAAGTCCTGTCTCCGGGGTGATTGTCCTGTGTTTTACCATTCATCCATCCATCCATCCATCCATCCATCCATCCATCCACAGCCACTGATTTTTAAAAAAAACACAATGTTCTGCAGTTCCTCTACCAGCCACAAGAGGGTAGACTGGTGTTGTTTTGAATTCTGAGCACATTTGTTCTCATTTTTTATCTTAAACACATTTCCATCAAAAGATGATTGATCGTCTTACAGATCAGATTACTGTTCCAACCATCAATATCAATAGATGAGGCTGATGCTCTGGTGTGCACACAGAAATGCACATAAACACACACACACACACACACACACACACACACACACACACACACACACACACACACACACACACACAGTTGTAAAAGACTGCTGAACTGGCATTTTATGGAAAGTAGCTGAATATGACAGCTAAGTAATATTTGCTTCTTTAGATAAACCAGAAATGTTTCAAGTAATCATCTACAGTATATCCACAATCCACCAGTACTATAGAATAAAATACACTAAACTCTAAACCCTGCACTCCTATATTTTCCTTTATTGTGTCAACTTCTTACAGTTTATAATAGTATTGTTCAAATATTAAGTTTTATGTAGCAGATCTCACAGAGGAACGTCGTTCAGATTATTTAATGTTGGTATATAAACAAAGCCACAAATGCACTTTTCCAGTATTTCCAAATATGTAAAAATAAATAAATAAATAAAAATAAAACCATCGTACATTATCTGTCCGCCACCAAACAGCAGACAGACGGAGTTAGAAACCGCAGAATGTAATGTTGCATTTAGCAGAAAAAGGCCAGAAATTACCCTCAGAAGTTGGTTGAGACCAAAAATAGAGCTAAAAGAGAGTGAATATTGGACTCAGATTCAACATGTCTACATGAACACTACTCCAGCGGGATGATAATGTCGCTCTGTGTCTGTATATATAAGAGCCCATGGCTATGGTCTGATGACGACGTACCCTCGGGGGGCAACGAGGCTAAGGGCCTCTGGTGTTGCCAGCAGATATCCAGATAACAGATATCCAGGCCAAGACTTCCTCTTCCAATGCGTTGCCCATTGTTACTTTCAAACTCAACAACAACTCTTATTACAACTTATCTGCATTCATATGCAGATAAACAAAAAAATGCTAATAAAAAGCTAAATCGTCATCAAGTGATAATCAATGCGTTCCGAGATGGAAACCAGAACATTTCTGATGCCAAAATCTTTTCCTTTTACTTCAGATTCTGAGTTCATATGCAGACATCTGTTTATTGAGATTAATGTTGTGTTCACAGCTTGTATCCACTGCCTCCGAGTATCACCATAAAAACAGTTATGCAGGCTTCCTACAAAACATGTTTTGACAAAAAATATTTTAATCTCTGTTTTATGATTTTGTTATTCCTATGTTTTGACATTGTGAATATTGTTTAGGTAAAACGAATGACTAAAGCCTTTTTGGGCTTTTTCCATTTTATTTTTATGTCCTTTCTTTGATTTTAACTTGTGTAGGTAAATGAAACTCATGATACTGAGCACAGAGATGAGAGACTGAGATCACATATTTGTTTGATGTTTCTAACTTTCTTCTTCTGTGTCTTGCAGTCACAATCACAGCTCTCTTCAAAACTAACTTCCGGATGGATTTCCCCTTTGACCTGCAGGAGCTGCCTGCATTCGCAATAATAGGGTGAGAATATTTAGGAATACATGTGTGCATGTGTGTGTGTTTGGAACTATACTGCATGCCTTTTTTGTATCTACTATTTTGGTCTGCTATAGAAATAGTCAGTGATGTATTCTCCCCAGCACATATGGGGTCCATGCAGTGTCTTAATAGTTTTCTTAAACTTTGTGCAGGTAAGAACAAGCTTTTCCTCATGTTTTAGGATCTCGTGTGGCTTCCTGGGGGCGTTCTTTGTCTACCTGAACCGACAGGTGGTTCTTTTCATGAGAAGACCTACAGCGCTCACACGCTTCCTAACCAAACAGTGAGATCCCAACACACAAACACACACACACACACACACACAAACAGGACCACGCACTCCCTGCTGCTGTAGATTAATGAACCACTTGGCTCTTAGACTACAGTGATTCTGGTAGCAGACATTGTTCCAATGAACTCAAACCATTTGCGCATTCAAACCCAATTCCTCTTAATGCATCTCAGCTCCACTCTCTGAACTCATCAGTCTCACAACGCTGGCCAGGACAGCAGCAAAGCCTTAACAACCTTTCAGCCAGTTATTCACTCGGTGTGGAGATTCACTTATCCTCCGAGACTCAGCAGTCAGGGAACATTAGTCTCCACCATTAGAGAGAGGCGAGCAGCAGCAGCAGGAGAGCCGTACAATCAGCGGTGGTACGCGCTCGTACTGAGACAGTTATTTCTGTTACAAGCATCACTTATTATGCCATGTTGGAGGTTTCTGAGAATACACTAGGCTTCCTGTTAATGCTGTTTGTGTGTGTGTGTGTGTGTGTGTGTGTGTGTGTGTGTGTGTGTGTGTGTGTGTGTGTGTGTGTGTGTACACCCAGTCGATTGATCTATCCAGGTGCAGTGACACTGATCATCGCCACCTTGACATTTCCTCCTGGATTTGGACAGTTTATGGCTGGAGAGGTTAGACTGAATCAGTCTCACGCTCTCTGACTTCTTTTTGATGTGTGTTCATTAAAATTCATGATATTTTATGAAAAGATCCATCACGGGGCATAGATCATGTGTTTCTGTCATGTTGTGCTGTATAAGGGAGCAAAGAAAAGCTGTAATTATTGGAATTTTATGAGCAACTTTGAGGGGACCTTTAGCGATTTTACACATCAAAGACTGTTTGCTTTGGGAGTACCACTGGAGTCTTGGGGAGTACTACTGCATATGTGAACAAAGTTGTATGAAACCCTTTGTGTCTCCAGAGAGACCTGCGTGAACTCTGATAAATTGCCTCAAGTGGTGTCACTCGAGTCAGCGTCGATTGGTGCTGAGACTACAAGACTGAAAATAAAATAAACCCGAGGGTGTGGAGTTAGAAAGAAGTGAGCTTACCAGACCTCTGTAGCCTGCTGCTCTGCTTGATGCTGCAGCTTGATGCTATGTTAGCCGCTGCTAGCATAACACCCCCTGAATCTCAGTCTGAGCTGTTACCGGTCTAGTTGCATTGTGGGTAAGGTTGTAGGCAGGTTTGGGACAACGCTTGTGGTAATTAAGACAGTATCTCTGGTTCTTCTCCAGCAATAACCATGCAATGCTAAATCACTGGAGCTCTCTTTTAATACCTAATTGTAAATTTTAAACTCTACTGAAGACTTAATGTTGAGCACCACTGAACTTAAAGAACTGAAATATTTTTAATAAATGCTTTTTAAAAAAAATGTATATGGTCTGAATGGACCTCTCTGAAATTTCTTATAGCTAATTTAAAGTTGTGCAATTTCAAAAATTGTATTTGTCACATTTAATTGACCCATAACAACCAATTGGATACAAGCAACCTGAACATTTGCCACTCGTATTTTCTCCCTGACTATTTTTAGATTGTACAATTTGGTATTACCACTTCCACTTTAACTAGTAGTGATTCAAATTCACAATTAGGTGTTCAGTTGCTAATGAGATTCAAATTCTTACAGCTGTTTTTGCTTCCATAGCCGTACTCCTCCTTTTAATCATACATGCAGTGTATACAGTGTATATCCAAAAATGTCCACTTGCTATTACATCAACAGGATGTAATACGTTTTGTTTATATGTAACTTGTTGCTTTTTTTTGCATTTCAGTTAAGTTTTGGGATCTTTTTCCTTCATTGAATCTGTTATCCTTTTTCTGGCTGTACTGTTGGATGTGATATGCACACAACTCTATTTTTGAAAAAGAAACCATGTGAAAAACTTTGTGTCCCCTCTGGCAGCTGATGCCCAGGGAGTGCATCAACTCCCTGTTTGATAATTTCACCTGGACCAAAATCTCTGGATCTCCTGCTCCGCCCGGCCTGGGTCGCTCGTCTGCATGGCTCCATCCACATGTCAGCGTCTTCGTCATCCTCCTCCTCTTCTGCGTCATGAAGGTATCTCTCCCTCTTGCAGTGTACAGTAGCTGTTGCCTTGAAATACATGTGATCGCATGAAAAACCCCTGGGGATTGGTTTCAATCCTACCTTGATCCTGTTTTTGTGCTGCAGTTCTGGATGTCAGCAGTTTCCACCACAATGCCCATCCCCTCGGGCGCCTTTATGCCAGTGTTCATATTAGGTAAGAGGATTTTGTAATGCGAGTGCAGTATCTCCTGCTGAGCTTCACTTCAATTTGTCTTTACCAGTGTGCCTTATCTCTCTCCTCAAGGAGCTGCTTTTGGTCGCCTAGTAGGAGAGATCATGGCCACTCTTTTCCCAAATGGGATCCTGTTTGATGGGATAGTCTACCGCATCCTGCCAGGAGGTTACGCTGTCATTGGTCAGTCTGCTAATCTCAGTGCAGTACCCAGGTTCCCACTGACCTTGAGACTTACTTGTAGATTTGAGAAAAAATAATAAATAACACCTTGAATGAATGACTTTAAAATGCTCGATTTTCTTGCCCAAATGTACCAGTCTGGACCTCTGTCTGTTCCTGCATTTGAACTTTTCTTCCTTCAGTTCAAATATGTTGATCTAGCAGCAGCAGCTTGGAAATAGCTTCACCATTTTCACTTGACTTGGTGGCATTAAGTCATTGAAATCTCTTAAATTTGCTGTCCAGCTCAGTGTTGTAACCCTGCTCTGTGTTTCACCAAAAAGCGAATGGATTCCATGTTCACTGGAGGTTATTGTGAGTAAATTTTTAGTACTTTTAGCCCAATATGTGCAGAGGTAGGCTCCAGTGCCCCCAACCCAATCACCAGAAAAGTCATGGCATTGTATGTTTCTGCCAACCATGAATATGTTGAAGCTTTGCATTTCTTTATGTTTCAGTTTTCAAGTTGATTGTGTGACAACGCTGTGGTTGAGGTCTGGTTAGGGTTTGGCACAAAAACCTCTTGGTTTGGGTTAGGAAAAGATGATCTTTTGTCTTAAAATACCTGGTGCTGTACCCACAAACACGGCTGGAAAATGTCCTGATGTCTCATTAAAATTATCCAGTTTTGTCGCCACCAACTCGGCTTGAACGATGGCCTGCTGCTTGGCGCTCGTCTCGCCTAGCTGTCACGCCACCACCATCCCCTCCTGATGAGAAATCTCAGCTCATGTACCGGTAATCTGCACTACATCACTTTGATGCCTATTGTAGAAACAAATTTAATGTATTCATGGTTTGCAGAAATGTACAATGCCAATATGTTACTATGACAACTGGGCTGCATAATAAACAGGTTTGAAAATAAACTGATGTGACAGATGTTTATTTTTAATGCAGGTACAGAGGAATGAGATGGAGAAATAACACTTCACCCCCACCGCATATCCTCCCCTCTGCTTTCCACCAGGTGCAGCAGCGATGACAGGAGCCGTCACACACACCGTCTCCACTGCAGTAATCTGCTTCGAGCTGACCGGTCAAATCTCCCACATCTTGCCCATGATGGTGGCGGTGATCCTAGCAAACATGGTGGCCCAGGGTCTGCAGCCTTCTCTCTACGACTCCATCATCCAGGTGAAGAAGCTGCCCTACCTGCCTGAGCTGGCCCTCGGGCACATCAGGTAAAGTTAAAACAACGCGAACCCTTATTTTGTGTGTTTATGTTTTCCATACAGCTGCCACTGGAAGACAGAAAGTATTTATTATAGTATCTCTGTATCCCCAGCAAGTATAACATCTTTGTGGAGGACATCATGGTGCGCAAAGTGAAGTTCCTGTCTTCTCATTCCACCTATCGGGAACTGAACCATCTGCTAGAGACCACAACTCTGAAAACTATCCCCCTGGTTGACTCTAAAGGTCAGCTGACTTACCAATATCGATAATAATTTCATGTCTGTCCATTAAATGTGAAGCTACAGCCAGGAGAAAGTTAGCTTAGCTTAGCTTAGCTTAAAGACTGGAAATGGGGAACAGCTAGCTTGGCAACCACCATCACTGAAGCTCCCAGCCAAGAAATAGAAAAAATCTTTTAACCTCCCTGTTTCCAGTCTTTATGCTAAGCTAAGGTAAACCAGCTTACGGCCATGAGAGTGACATCGTTCTTCTCATCTAACTCCCCGCAAGAAAGCGAATAAGCATATTTCCTAAAATCTTGAAATATTCCTTTAACCCTTCTCTCTGCAGAATCCATGATTCTTCTGGGCTCCATTGAGAGGACAGAGCTTCAAGCTGTCTTTGACTGGTGGCTCTCACCAGAGAGGCGAGTGTTTGAAAGGGGTCAGAGCTCACCAGCCCAGGGCTCCAAAGTCAGCTGGGAGTCCTTCACCTTCGTTGATGAGGAGGGCGGAGAGGAGGGCGCAGACAAGGTGGAAAAAAAAAGACATTAATGAATTTACAGGAAGTAGTTTAGCTTGTTAGCTTAAAAAAATGTATGATGCAGTTACCAACCATGATTTTCCCGCAGAGTTCTCCAGTACAGGAAGAATGTAATGGGCCCATGCCATCCCCCAAACCTCAGGAGCCCTCCACCAACCACACAGGCTCAGGTGACATTACATTTCCACCGCACATAAAGACAAGTCCACCCATCAAATGTCGCTTCCTCTCTCCTCTTACATGTGTTGCCATATCACGTCCTCAGACAAGCGCAAGCTGCCATCTGTCAGGAGGACCTTTCAGAGACTCTTCTCCTCCACGTCTTCGTCAGGCCAGACTGAAACTCAGGTACGCTGCAAAGATCAGCCTCGCATACTCATCGCTTTGACCCCAAAAGCTCAGAGCGCATCACTGATCTGCTGTCGAGTTGGCAGTGACAGCTCAGACAGGGGCATCACTCCAACATGGCAGCTCGAGCCAACCTCGCTAATGTGATGGGAGGGGTATGACATGATGCATACATAACAGAGTTGACATGTTGTGCAGTGGGTGATGATATAAACCCACCAGGGGTCATCTTATCATCATCTGTATAGCTTCTTCAAACGGACTGACTGCCCATCCGTCTGTCCCTCACTCTTTCTGTCCCCCTCTTTCCTCAGGAAACCATGGCCCCTCCGCTGACTGACACCATGTCCCCAGAGGAGGTACTGTACCGTATTGATTCTGCATTCACACAACCAGCAATGAGACAATCGAACCCATATACAAAGGAATAATCAGAAGCTCCATAACATCAATAATCAGAGTCCATATCTCTGTCCTGTGATTGGCTGATGCAGATCAAAGTCTGGGAAGAGGAAGAGCTGGATAAACCAGTCGATATGGAGCAGATACGTATAGACCCCTCCCCATTTCAGCTGGTGGAAAGAACGTCTCTGCACAAGGTGATCATCATTAAAGTATTTTCCTAAATGTTAAACTTTAAAACACCAGACCAAGTTTATTTTCATTTTTTTACGGTACTGATTTGTTCATATAGCTCCTTCAAATATTTGCCGGTTGCACTAGCCATGCTGGCATCCTTTAGTTTTTCCCCAGGTTTGTGAAGCCATGACCCACCTTACTCTGATTGGCTAGTACGCGTTGCCTTCATTTTTATTGGTTAGGGTTTAGGGTAAGAATATCAGGATATTCATCATGTCTAAAACACAGTGCGTGAGCTCACATGAATGCTCATTATTTGCAAATGTTCAGTTCACTGTTCACCAAAAAACATCAGAACGTTCAATGAGCGCACTCTTTTAGCACATTCATGCACAAATCTGTTTTTATGTCGTATAGATGGAAATCAGTGAGAACAGAAAACTTAGAATTTTATTGTACGGCTTGTTCTCTTTCCATATTACCATAAAGCTTTGAATCCTGAATCGTGAATTTCATGCTGTGACTCATGCTATGCAGCAAAGCCATATACAGTATTTCCTCTTTTCCTCGTGTAGAAATTGTTTACGAGGAGCATTGCAGCCAGCAGAGTCCTGTCACACTACAACACGTTTAACACTGACTGGATCATGTTCTCCTCTCTCTCATTACTCAGACCCACACTCTGTTCTCTCTGCTGGGTCTCAGTCACGCCTATGTCACCAGTATTGGAAAGCTGGTGGGTGTCGTGGCACTGAAAGAGGTAAAGTCACTTTTTGTCTCTTCGTTTTTTTGTCACCTCTCTTGGTTTGATCCGGTAATGTGGCATTACAGCGCGATGTGATGATCTCACGTTGTGGGCAGTTGTTCTGTCACAGGGCGCATCATTCTTCATGCTCTGATTCATGCGGTTATTCCGCTAACCGCCCCCAACTCATCTCCCTGGATGTTCTCTTTAGTAATCCAGCATTGTCACTTCAGCACATGTTTCCTCGCTTTATGTGCTGCCTCTGTGTGTGTTTCAACCTCTTTCTCTTTACAGTTACAGAAAGCTATAGAGGGCTCAACTCGCAGCGGGGTGAGGCTTCGTCCCCCTCTGGCCAGCTTCAGAGACGCCAGCAGGAAAGCCAAGAAGCACCAGCCTCCGTCATCCACCCCTTCCTCTCCCACTCGGGACAGAGACCTGTGGGGTGAGGGGAGCAGGAGGGAGGGGGAGCTGGTGAGGAAGGGGTCCAAGGAGGATTCCCGAGGGAAGGCGTCGTCTTCCCGAGGAGCTCCGGGGTGTGACACTGATTCCTCCTCCCCCAGCAGTGCCGGGAGCCCCAGCGGCAGCTCTTCCACCACAAGAGGAGCAGACGGTGCTTCACAGGAGCCTGCATCCCCCTCTACCTCCTCCCCTACCTCACCTTCACCCCCTGCCTCCCCTGCGTCACCCACCAGCCCCGTCCTCACACTATCCTCCCTGCAGGAGGAGAGGGAGAGCGAGGAGTCAGATGAGCCCATATAGACTGGGTTCAAGAGAAAAGACTTTTGCCTTCTTTCAGAGACAGAGCTGCTGTCTGGGTGGAGGAGTCGGGCTCACCTGCAGCCCCCACAGACATTCAGCTCTCAGCGAGCAGGACGAGCCGGTGCACACGCAGCTGCTGAAACTTGTAGCGCAGGATATTTTTCTACTCTTACAACAATCTCACTTTTTCACTCAAAATCTCAGGTTCCTTCCTGTGTCTTTTGAACTGCAGACAGACAAACATGTTCAGTCCTACATGTCACTAATGTTCGATGTCCATCCACATCTTGGAAATGTTGAATGTAGCTGCACATCATATATAAATGTCTGTTAATTTCATTAAGTACATTTGATCAAAAATTAACTGACAGCAATGAATTGTATGTTAATGAAATAATATATTGATGGAGACTTAATTAATTTGACCCAGAGGTCAATGAGATCATGCATTTAAAGTTTACTGATTGAGGTTAATTTTAAATTATAACTTCCATTTATCATATATTTGCTGTATAGTAAATATTCAAATCATTATTACCAGTCTGTAATTTTTAAAGAGAATAAATGTTAAAATTGTCTGCTAGCTTATTTTAATTATTTACAACATTAAAAATGACGATTATAAGAAGAACTGCAGTCACGCTGGCAGCTCTGTGAGGCTGTATTTAGGCGCAGTGCTGGTGATTTAAGATAAATGCTAAAGTCAGTGTGCTAACATGCTGATGTTTACATGACGTTATGATGTTTACTATGTTCACAGTTTTAGCTTAGTGTGCTAGCATGCTAACATTTTCTAATTAGCACCAAACACAAACTAAGGGCTGAGGATGATGGGATTGTTTTGCAGGTTGCTGCATTCAGACCGACTTTAGCCATGGTGAAAAAACGCAGCTCCCTCAGTCATTTGAATGGAAACTGTCCAGCGACTCAGTGGGGTTGCCGGCACAGCAAAAAACCACAGGGTCCTCTGGCAAAAAGGGTGAACCTGTCATTACTGCTTGACTGCATTGGCATCGCAGCATCATCCGGCAAGGCATTGCAGTGGCCAATCAGATACATGCAAGTGCACATTCCTGGTATATTACTTTTTAGCATGAACGCTGTATTTCTACTGTTTAGCTCTTGATTGTTGTGATTAAGTTGAAAAAGAAAATATATATCTGCTATTCAAAGAGGCCTTCCAGGATAGTATTTCATTTCACCGTTACGTGAAGCAACAGCTTCCCACCAACACAGCCCCTTGTGTTGTTTCAATATTGAGCTGTTTTCAGTCTGAGCCTCTGCTTAGTCATAAACAACTAACAATATTATTGACCTGATGGTGGCGCTACTATGAAAAGTCAGGAGATCACCAAAGGTAGCAGAATTCATTCTGGAGTGGGATGAATTCATGTACCAAATTACATGGTAATCTAACCAATAATTGTTGCCGTATTTCCATTTGGACCAAAGTGTTGGATCGACAGACAGACATACCACAGTGTGGGTAAAAATCAAATAAACGGCTGTATCAGTGATAGTCAGTGATTATGTTCCAGTATTCAGGCTTGAAAAGGGAATGTCTCTGAGCATATAAACATTTTTGTGCTGTGAAGGTCAGCAGTGTGTTTCAGTCTTTGATTCCTATGTGAGCTTGAACAAATAAGCAGCTACTCCCTACAGAGGAGGCCTGTCTCTGAGAATTTGTCATTAATATTCTCCTGGCATAAAGCGTCTGATAAAGACTGGAGAGTAATGCTTTTTGAAAAGCATGACAGGCCGGACTCCACTGCTGCCAGGTCCTTGGTGATTGCTGTTTTGTCTGACAAGCACCATGAGCTTAGCCGCCAAACATGGTTAAAAAAAAGACAAATCACATGTGTTAAGGCTCCGGAGAGAAAGGGGTGAACGTGTGAGAATCTAATTATTTACACCCTGGAAAAGATATCCACACATATGCACAAGAAATGCCATTTGTCGGTTTGTTTTATTTGCTCTTTCTCCACCAGAGGAAAAGAAGAGGAGACAGGTAAAGGAGCTGGAGGAGGTTCTGTCGTGCAGGAAAAAGAGGGGG
The DNA here is from genome assembly GCA_029783685.1 of Heniochus monoceros. NCBI lineage: Eukaryota > Metazoa > Chordata > Actinopteri > Chaetodontiformes > Chaetodontidae > Heniochus > Heniochus monoceros. Next base: position 11,652,884 of record JAPZEA010000025.1, on the reverse strand, counting down.
AAGGAAGAGAAACAGGAAGAAAGATAGAGTTGTTGACAGAAGAGGAGAGAGAGAGGGGAACCACGTGGAAGTACCGTCCTGTGACAACCGTCCAACAAGCATGCATAGGTGTGAGTGTCATGAGTGTACACTGGTATCCCCAGCCACACTGCCTCATTTCAAACAAATAAATCCAATTTTATACAGACTTTTACAGAAGCCATCCAATTTTTTTTACAGCGTTTTTTTTACAGCGGTTAGTTTTTTTTTGCAACACATTTCCAAATTATATCTATGTTACATGTCTGATTGCCTCAAATCCCCTTTGGTTGATGTGGAATTTTTTTTTTTTTCAGGCAGTGATTCTTCCAACAAGACAGCAGACAACTTACTGTACACTGAGAGACAGACAAACAGACGGACACAAATATACAGAACAGATACAAAGAGATAGAAAGAGAGAGAAGGAGAAAGGCAGAGGACCAGAAGCAGATTTTGAGCGTCATGCCTGCAGACAAGTTACCGTAACTCTTGGAAGATGGCAGTAGAATTATACAAAAAGAGGAACTCAATTGCAAACCGGTCGGTTAACAAAGATGTGATCAGTAAACCTTAACATCCACAGAAATATATTTGGCTTCTTGTTATTAGTTTATTCATTCATTGAGATTTTGATAAAAACAAAAAGAGAAAAAAAAAGCCAGAAATTAACCCAAATTGAAGCAGTTTCTTTTCATCCTTCCATACAGTTCCTCATGAACTACTCCCTCTTTTTAGCCAAATTAGCACTCAGCTGTTGCCATCAGCAGATATAAAGCGATAGTCTTCCCATTCACATTAGAAGTCTTTAAAGCCGAGTGACTCATAAAGAAAAAGATACTGCTCCCAGAAGGGTTGGTACCTACATGAAAGTATAGACTCTGTACAAGCTGTCACATTATTCCTCCCCACCAAGTAATTGTTCAATAAATAAATGAATATGTGCCAGTGTGT